>NW_026847771.1:96452719-96572719 GCF_025583915.1 Anolis sagrei ordinatus
CTTTGAACTGAATTATATGAGTCTACGGTGCCATGGAATCCGATTCAAAACAGATAATATGAATTCAGAAATGGGATTAAATGGCAGTCTAGACGGGCCTAACTCAAGGGAGAGGGAAGAGTCTTGTTGTTGTTGTTGCTATATATTCTACTACATACTATTCATTATTATTATATTTATATGTCACCTTTACTTTCTGGAAAGAATCTCAAATACATCAAACAATTTGAAGCCTAAAGCACCTAAAAACTGAATCAAAATTAAACCTAGAACTATTACAAATCAATACTAATAAATAATGAAAACTAGTATAAATGAATAGTATTATAAATAGTATTAAAATACATAAAACGCTTCCTTCTCTGATCAGGCCAAAGCAAGCTACTATAGTTTGTTTTGGCTTCTATGTTCAATTCTATTTTTAGTGTTTATTTGTTTTTATTAAATTGGATATTTTTGTTTTTAGTCTTGTTATTTATTTAATTTATTTAAAACATTTATATTCCGCCCTTCTCACCCTGAAGGGGACTCAGGGTGGAGCACAACATACAAACGGCAAACATTCAATGCCGGTGCCCTCCATCCATGTTGTTAGTAAAAGCATGATGTTAGTGCAGGTGTGGACAAACTTGGGCCCTCCAAGTGTTTTGGACTTCAACTCCCACAATTCCTAACAGCCTCCCGGTTATTAGGAATTGTAGGAGTTGAAGTCCAAAGCATCTGGAGGGCCTAAGTTTGCTCATGCCTGGTCTGGAGGAAGTAGAGCAGAGCCCTTCCCAGTTGGTTTGGGCAAGAGCAAAGGGCTGCAGCCTCTCTTTCCTTTTCTGCTGCGTAACCTTTGCCCTCTTGGACGAGCTGGGGGGAGTAAATCTCACTCAGCTGTGCCCACCGGGCTTCGGGGTGCATCAGCAGGCCAGACAGGGGGGGCAGGGAGGAGGGGTCGCAGTGGTCTTTCGGCAATCCATCGCCGTGACCAGATGCGCTGTACCGCAAGCACCTGGGTTTGAGTGTGTCCACCTGAGGGTGGGGAACCGTGACAGTGTGGGGTTTCTGCTGGTGTACCGCCCACCCCGCGACCCAGTAGTTTCCCTGTCTGAGCTAGCGGAAGTGGTCTCTAATTCGGCCCTGGTCTCCCAGCGCTTGGTGGTGCTGGGAGATTTTAACATTCATGCTGAGACCTCTTTGTCTGGCGCAGCTCAGGACTTTATGGCCGCCATGACGACCATAGGACTGTCACAAATTATATCAGGACCCACCCATCAGGCTGGACATACTCTTGACCTAGTTTTTGTGGCGGACAGTGGAATGATCAGAGTGGAAGAACAAAACATCCTTCCAGTGTCATGGTCTGATCACTATCTGGTCAGTTTTAGACTCACTGCGACCTCCAACCTTCGCAGGGGTGGAGGACAAATTAAGATGGTCCGCCCCAGGAGACTGATGGATCCAGATGGATTCCTGAGGAATCTTGGGGTTCTTCCTGCCATGGAGCCTGGCGATCCTGTTGACGCCTTGGTCGACCTTTACAACAAGGAGATGTCCAGGGCGATAAATACGATCGCTCCCGAACGCCCCATCTCGTTGCGTCATGACAGGCCGTCTCCATGGTTCACCGAGGAGTTGGCTGTGATGAAGCACACGAGAAGGAGGCTAGAGCGCAAGTGGAGAAGATCTCGGGACGTGTCTGATCAAGCACGGGCTAGAGCCTCTCTTAAGGCATACTCCGTGGCTATACGGGTGGCCAGGGAATCTTTCACGACCACCCGTATAGCGTCTGCAGCAAATAGGTCATCAGAGCTGTTTCGGGTTGTCGGGGAGCTCCTTCACCCACCTGTGGTGGAGGAGATCTCTGACGACCCAGCAGCTCGGTGTTGCGATTTCGCACACCATTTTGCAGGCAAAGTTGCCCAGATACGTCTTGAGCTCGACTCCAATTTCATCGCAGTGCCAGGGGAGGTGACTGAGGCTTCTGCTTGTCAAATTTTGTGGGATTCTTTTCGGCTTGTTCTTCCTGAGACCGTGGAGGAGGTCCTTGGGGCTGTGAGGGCGACCACTTCGGCCCTAGACCCTTGCCCATCCTGGCTTATTAAATCTGCCAAGGAGGGGTTGGTTGATTGGTTTGTGTTGATCATTAACGCATCGTTGGAGCAAGGGATTTTTCCATCTAACTTAAAACAGGCTGTGGTTCGCCCACTCCTTAAAAAGTCTTCCCTTGACTCTACGGTGCTGAACAATTACAGGCCGATCTCCAACCTCCCTTTTTTGGGTAAGGTGCTGGAGCGGGTGGTCGCCCTCCAGCTCCAGGGCTTCCTGGATGACATCAATTACCTAGATCAGGCACAGTCTGGTTTCAGGCCTGGTCATGGCACCGAGACAGCCTTGGTCGCCTTGGTGGATGACCTCCGTAGAGGACTGGACAGGGGGAGTGTGACCCTGCTGGTTCTCTTGGACATCTCAGCGGCTTTCGATACCATCGATCATGGTATCCTTCTGGGTCGCCTCTCTGGGATGGGGTCTCGGGGGCTCGGTGCTGTCGTGGCTCCGGTCCTTCCTGGAGGGACGAACCCAGATGGTGAAGCTGGGAGATGCCTGCTTGGACCCCTGGCCCTTGACCTGTGGGGTCCCGCAAGGCTCTATTCTATCTCCCATGCTTTTTAACATCTACATGAAACCGCTGGGAGAGGTCATCCGGAGTTTTGGAGTTTGGTGCCATCTCTACGCAGATGACACACAACTCTACTACTCTTTTCCACCTAATTCCAAGGAGGCCTCTCGGGTGCTAGACGAGTGCCTGGCCGCTGTGTCTATCTGGATGAGGACGAACAAGCTGAAGATCAATCCCGACAAGACAGAGGTCCTCCTGGTCGATCGTAAACCAGATCGGGGTATAGGGTGGCAACCTGTGTTGGACGGGGTTACACTCCCCCTGAAGCCACAGGTCCGTAGCTTGGGAGTCCTCCTGGACTCATCGCTCACGCTTGAGGCTCAGGCGTCGGCGGTGGCCGGGAGGGCCTTTGCACAACTGAGACTTGTGCGCCAGCTACGACCGTACCTCGCTAAGGCTGATCTGGCCGGGGTGGTCCACGCCTTATTCCCCTCCAGACTGGATTACTGCAATGCGCTCTACGTGGGGCTGCCCTTGAAAACGGCTCGGAAACTCCAATTGGTCCAACGGGCAGCAGCCAGGATGTTAACTGGGGCCCACTACAGAGAGAGGTCAACCCTCCTGTTTAAGGAGCTCCACTGGCTGCCGTTTATTTTCCGAGCCCAATTTAAGGTGCAGGTGCTTACCTACAAAGCCCTGAACGGTTTGGGACCACCCTACCTGCGTGACCGTATCGTTGTCTATGAACCCACACGCTCACTCCGGTCATCTGGAGAGACCCTGCTCGTGATCCCACCCGCGTCACAAGCGCGCTTGGTGGGGACCCGAGACAGGGCCTTCTCTGTGGTGGCCCCCCGCCTCTGGAATGCCCTCCCGAAAGACCTCAGACAAGCCCCTACATTGGCAGTCTTCAGGAAGAATTTGAAAACCTGGCTGTTCCAATGTGCCTTCTCAGACTAGGAACCCCAGTACCAAATCCCAGAAGCACTTTAGTTAGAACCAAGATCACCGCACACCGCACTTATACTATAATCCCATATCCCTCCGACACATCAGCACTTTTAATCCTGTACCCCTACTCTGGCCGGCTCAGTTTTAATAATGTCTTGTTGTACTGCTTTTGTTATTGTTTTTGCTTAACTGTTTATTTGCTAGGTACTGTATTGTTGTATTGTGTGGGCTTCGGCCCGTTGTAAGCCGCATCGAATCCCTTGGGAGATGCTAGCGGGGTACAAATAAAGTTATAATATAATAATAATAATTGATCCTGAGGATATGAAGGCCCAAAGACTGAATTGTGGGTCTGCTTCCTTCCTTCCTTCTTTTTCTCTAACAGCCTCTTCTCTCCGCCGGGTCGGGACCACTCCAAACGGGGGCCGCCGTCGAGGAGAGCATCCGCCGGGATTGAACCTGGAGAACCTGGATGGCCACTTGACCACTAGTTTCAGCCAGACCCACATCCCCAATGGCGGAGGGATGTCCGGCCTATGAGAAGGGGCCTCCTTTTTGGACTACAGGCCCCTCGTCCCCCCTCTTTATGACTGTAAATAGAAGAAGAATGTGTTGAGTGAAGAAATGTGGATCCATAAAACTGAGTTATTTGTTTTTCAAAGTGGCATTGTGGTCATTTCTTTCCCTCTGTCTCGATGCTCCACTGGGTTCTTATTTATTTACTGCATCTCAACCCCAAAGGGGACCCAGAGCGGCTTCCGAACTGGCAACAATTCAATGCCATAATAAAAATAAACATAAGGTAAAGGTTTCCCCTTGGCATTAAGTCTAGTTGTGTCCGACTCTGGGTGGTGGTGCCCATCTCCATTTCTAAGTCAAAGAGACGGCATTGTCTGTAGACACCTCCAAGGTCATTATTATTAATAATAATAATTTTTATTTCCTATATTTATATCCTGCCCTTCTCCCCCAGAAGAGTGACACAGGACAGCCTAACAAAAGCATCATACGATGCTAGCATCATAAAAACAACCACAGTACAATCAAAATATTAAAAATATTAAAACAATATTAAAAACAGCATGACTGCATGGAACACCCTTACCTTCCCACCAGAGCAGTACCTATTGATATCTTCCACTGCATTTTTATGAGTGATGGTCACTTGTTGGCCTGATAGGTGTATTGTGTCCAAATTTGGTGTCAATTTGCCTAGTGGTTTTAGAGCTATGTTAATCCCACAAACAAACATTGCATTTTTATTTATATAGATTTATTTACAACATTTATATGTCGCCCTTCTCACCCCGAAGGGGACTCAGAACAACTTACAAGATATATATACATACAATATATTATATTATTAGCATAGCACAATATCAGTATTATATATTACTATATTGTACTATATCATTATATTGTAATATTATTAGTAATATTACATGTAATATAAAATATATAATTATAATATCATATTATTATTAGCATTATATTGCATTACATTATAATATAAATATATCTATATACAATATATTATATTACATTATATTATAATATATTACATGCATTTTACACTTGTATCTATATTTTGGAGAGTAATTGCAAAGGGTAAGATAGGTAAAGGTTTTCCTCTGACATGAAGTCCAATTGTGTCCGACTCTGTTGTGTGGTGCTCATCTCCATTTCTAAGTAGAAGAGCCAGTGTTGTCCATAGACACCTCCAAGGTCATGTGGCCGGCATGACTGCATGGAGCGCCGTTACCTTCCCGCCGGAGCGGTACCTATTGATCTACTCACATTTGCATGTTTTCGAACTGCTAGGTTGGCAGAAGCTGGGGCTGACAGCAGAAGCTCACGCCGCTCTCCGGATTCGAACCTGTGACCTTTCGGTCAGCAAATTCAGCAGCTCAGCGGGTTATCCATAACATAAACATACAAATACAATATACAATTAGCATTAAAATCAATTTTAAAAAAATCATAAAACTATAACAATCAAGAATTAAAAGCACAAGAATTAAAAGCACAAAATTAAGAGCAAGTTCAGCAGCTCAGTGGGTTATCCTGCTGTGCCACCAGGGGGTCCATAACATAAACATACAAATACAATATATAGTAAGCATTAAAATCAAATTTAAAAAATCATAAAACTATAACAATCAAGAATTAAAAGCACAAAGACCCAAAATTATAATCTAGCAGCCATTCCAATTGTTGCAGGTTTTCCGGGCTATATGGTCATGTTCTAGAAGCATTCTCTCCTGACGTTTCGCCTGCATCTATGGCAGTGGTTCTCAACCTGGGGTCCCCAGATGTTTTTGGCCTACAACTCCCAGAAATCCCAGCCAGTTTACCAGCTGTTAGGGTTTTCTGGGAGTTGAAGGCCAAAAACATCTGGGGACCCCAGGTTGAGAACCACTGACCTATGGCAAGCATCCTCAAAGGTTGTGAGGTTGTTCCGGCCCAAGCTACCTATCCGACCGCATCTCTGCCTATGAACCCACCAGGACTTTGAGATCTTCCGGGGAGACCCTGCTCTCGATCCCGCCTGCTTCTCAAGCTCGGCTGGCGGGGACGAGAGATAGGGCCTTCTCAGTGGTGGCCCCTCGGCTGTGGAACGCCCTTCCTACGGACATTAGACTAGCACCATCTCTAATGGTATTCCGCAAAAGGGAAGACCTGGCTGTTTGAGCAGGCGTTCGAATAATTAGTGCAATGATTGGTTAATGAACACTGGAATGGAACAATGGATGATGAATCTGGAACATGTTTTTGATGACGAGACGACAGTGAATGGGTATTGTAGTAATTATTAATTGTGTAATGTGTTAGGTTGTTAACTGTTTCTATACTGTAGCACTGAATTTTTGCTGTTCGTATTTGTTGTGAACCGCTGTGAGTCGCCTTCGGGCTGAGAACAGTGGTATATAAGTAAGGTAAATAAATAAATAAATAAATAAATAAATAAATAAATAAATAAATAATACTTCACAACTGCCTATTGCACTGTGCTACTGCCTCCCTAGCTCTTCTAATGTTTTGGACTTCAACTCCCAGAATTCCTCACCATTGGACAAACTAGCAAAGGCTGCCGGGAGTTGAAGTCCACAAGCTGCGTCTTTGATTGACAGCAGGCATAGGCCACGCCTCCTCCGAATTCCCCTTACCTCCCGGCGGTGTCTTGTTTACGCCAGACGGACGCCCTCGCGGTGACTTGTGGGTATGGTAGTCCTACGTCACGAGGCGCTGCGTTGAGGAAAGCGCCGAGGAAGGCGCTGAAGACTCGCTTTCCCGTGAGGCCCCGCGCGGGAGCGGCCTACACAGGCCTGGCCGAAGGGAGAGCCAGCCTTCGGGAGCCTCGGAAGTTCTCCTTCTCCGCCGCTTTGCCTTCTTCGTCGTCGTCGGCCATGGGCTCCTTACTCAGCCGCCGCATCGCCGGCGTGGAGGACATCGACATCCAGGCCAACTCGGCCTATCGGTACCCGCCCAAGTCCGGTGAGGCTTTATTTGTCTTGACTGGACAAGCACCCCTCCCCCCTCCCCCAACTGACAGGACACCCAGAAGGCGTTGCGTATGCAAATCTGTGCGGGGCAGATTTGCATATGCAAATCTCAGGTGCAGAAATGTGCATTTTGATATTTTAAAAAGGTGGGGATAGAGCAGGAATGGGCAAACTTGGGCCCTCCAGGTGTTTTGGACTTCAACTCCCACAATTCCTAACAGCCGGTAGGCTGTTAGGAATTGTGGGAGTTGAAGTCCAAAACACCTGGAGGGCCCAAGTTTGCCCGTTCCTGCTCTATCCCCTATCTTAATGAAGAATTGCATATGCAAATTCCATATACAAAAAATGTGGTGGTGCAGAAGCCTGCGTGCAAATTGTTTAAGTCGAAATGCCATGACAATAAATGCCTGTTCACATTCCAGTTGCAAAATGTATTGTGATAACTGTTGGAATTCAACCCCACACTTGCCCAAGTTTCAAGTCCTCAATGAGAAGTTAGTTAGTATTCAAATAATCTCCTGTATGACAGTAATGGGAATGTATCTATTTGCTCTCTTCTCTGTTCCTGCTCTGATTCTGATTGGTTGTTTACAGAGGCGGCCCTAGGTAATTTTCAATGGTAAGCAAACAGTATTTTGCCCCCCCCCCTCAACCAATCATTGATATATATTTTCTGTTTGTCGTGGGAGTTCTGTGTGCCATATTTGGTTCAATTCCATCATTGGTGGAGTTCAGAATGCTCTTTGATTGTAGGTGAACTATACATCCCAGTAACTACCCTTGCCGCACTTGCTCCCTTGCCTGGCCCGCTTTGGGTCCGGAGGCGTGCCTGAAGACCCCGGCGTGTGCACCAAAAGTCACCTCTTCTCCTGACTTTCTCCTCAGCCATTGGGACCAAGAGAGAGAGAGAGATAGAGAGAGGTGGAGATGCCCACCTTTCCTGAAGGTAGGCGCAAAAACAAAGGAGGGAGCGGAGGTGGGAGATACCTCCAGCCGGAGGAGCTCTCTTTCTCTCTCTCTCTTGGTCCCAATGGCTGAAGAGAAAGTCAGGAGAAGAGGCGGATTTTGGTGCGCACACTGGGGTCTTCAGACACGCCTCCGGACCTGAAGTGGGCCAGGTGCGGCGGCTCCACCCTTTGGCCCACCCGCGGATTAGGGAGAGGAGGTGGGTGGAGCGCCGGGGGATCGGGAAAGGGAGCCGGTCATGGGGAAGGGATCGAACGCGGAGAACGATTGAGCGCCGGCTCTGCTCGTGCACCCGGTGGCCAGGTGGAGCAGGAACGAGAGGGGCTAGGTGAGGCACAAGGGCCCGGCCCCTTTGGGAAGAGGCTCGCCCGGCAGCGAGGCAAGAAAGCCGAGGCTCCCCCCGGACTGCTAGGGCTGTTGTGAGCTGAGGGGGCGCTCCTCAAGTGGCAGTCGAGGGGCATTTACAGAGGTGCCTCTGCGCCCCTGGCAAAAAAAGTGTTCTGCGACCGCTTACTTCGCGTAATGGACGAGCTGCCCCTGGTTGTTTAGAAATGGAGACTTATCCACTGCAAGTATTTTGAATCTGCCTTCTGACACTTCTTTAGTATGGAAAGTATGTGATGTGTGCTTTAAATTCTCTCTCTGCTTGTGTGTCTGGAGAGATGTAGTGATTGGTATTTTTCCCTCTCTTTGAAACCTTAGAAGAGATGGGTGTTAGAGTAGCTCCAGTTCTTTACTCGGAAGAAATGTAGTTAGTTCTTATATCTATATAAATAAAAATGTAATGGGATAAACGTAACTAAAAAACCACAGGACAAATTTGGACGCAATACACGTATCAAGCCAGCGAGTGACCATCACTCATAAAAACACTGAAAACACAACAGAAAAGACTTAAAAAGTCAAAAAAACAAAAAATACATTACAACAGATGCGCAAAACTACACACACACACATATATACTCAAACACGCACATATACACACACATATACACATATGTTGTTCTTCATTCGTTCAGTCGTTTCCGACTCTTCGTGACCTCATGGACCAGCCCACGCCAGAGGTACCTGTCAGCCATCACCACCCCCAGCTCCTTCAAGGTCAATCCAGTCACTTCAAGGATGTCCTCCATCCATCTTGCCCTTGGTTGGCCCCTCTTCCTTTTTCCTTCCATTTTTCCCAGCATCATTGTCTTCTCTAAGCTTTCGTTTCTTCTCATGATGTGGCCAAAGGACTTCATCTTGGCCTCTACTGCCCTTCCCTCCAATGAGCAGTCGGGCTCTATTTCCTGAAGTATGGACTGGTTGGATCTTTTCATGGTCCAAGGCACTCTCAGAACATTCCTACAGCACCACAGTTCAAAAGCATCTATCTTCCTTTACTCAGTCTTTCCTATAGTCCAGCTCTCACATCTGTAGGTGATTATGGGGAATACCATTGCTTTAACTATGCAGATCTTCGTTGCCAGTGTGATGTCTCTACTCTTCACTATTTTATCGAGATGGGTCATTGCTCTCCTCCCAAGAAGTAAGTGTCTCCTGATTTCCTGGCTGCAGTTGGCCGTCTGCCGTCATCTTTGCACCTAGAAATACAAAGTCTGTCACTGCCTCCAAGATTTCTCCGTCTATTTTCCAGTTGTCAATAATTCTTGTTGCCATAATCTTGGTGTTTTTGATGTTTAACTGCAACCCAGCTTTTGCACTTTCTTCTTTCACCTTGATTAGAAGGCTCCTCAGCTCCTCCTCGCTTTTGGCCATCGAAGTGGTGTAATCTGCATATCTAAGGTTGCTAATGTTTCTTCCAGCAATTTTCACCCCAGCCTTGCATTCGTCAAGCCCCACACGTCGCATGATGTGTTCATATACATATATACACACACAAAACACATATACACAGACTGGGCCACAGCAACGCATGACAGGGGATGGCTAGTACTTCTATATAAATAAAAATGTAATGTTCATTTGTAGGATTAACATAATTAAAAAACCACTGGACCAATTGACACCACATTTGGACAGAATACACCTAACAACCCAATGATGACAATTTTTTAAATAAACAAAATATAATGTTCGTTTGTGGGATTAACATAACTCAAAAACCACTGGACGAACAGACACCAAATTTGGACACAATACACCTATCAGGCCAAGGAATGACCATCACTCACAAAAACACTGAAAACATAGCAGAAGAGACTTAAAAAGCCAAAAAACAAAAAATACGTTACAATGCATGTGCAAAACCATATATATATATATATATATCATGCAAACATACACACATACACACAAAAAACACATATACACAGACTGGGCCACAGCAACACGTGACAGGGGACGGCTAGTATCACAATAACATACTATTTCTTGTATTCCTTGGAGAGGAATCAAGCTATAAAGATAGAAATGTCATGAGGTTATTCTTGCATAAATCTGTTATTTAAATGTTCCTTTAAAAGCAATACAGGAGTCATTCTTTTTTGGGGGGTCTTTTTCTGCAGGGAACTACTTTGCCAGCCACTTCTTCATGGGGGGAGAGAAGTTTGACACGCCACATCCAGAGGGGTACCTTTTTGGGGAAAACATGGACCTGAACTTCCTGGGGAACCGCCCTGTCCAGGCAAGAGCATGAGCCTCTGTTCACACTGATCGCCTCCTTCCTCTGGATTGTGGGGAGGGGGGAGGGATATGGCACTGGGTATGGAGCCCTGCAAATCTTTAAACGCAGCAGAAATTATGGATCAGGTACTTCCTGTTGGGTCACAGTTTAATAGCAGCCTCCTTTCAAGTGTTTTGGATCCCAATGGCCCTCCTGCCACTGAGGCCGGACAATCAAAGGCCTCTCTCTTCTGGAAGGCCTGCCCCAATCATTTGCAACTATGGTTTAATCTACACTGCCATATAACCTAGTTTCTGAATCTGGATTACACTATGTAATACAATTTTTTCCCCGGGGTTATAAATGTAATTTCCTAAGTAGTTCTATCACATGTCTTTGCAGGAGGGACATTCTGCAGCACATTTTGCTCTAGTTTTTCAGTGACCATCTTGTGTTATTGTCTTTGGACTGGATTATATGGCAGTGTAGACTCTTATCATCCAGTTCAAAGCAGATAATCTAGATTCAGAAACTGAATTACATGGCGATGTAGATCCAGCCAATGTCTCTTAAATCACATCCACTGCTGATGGTGTTTTAACTTTAGTCACATGCATTTCAATATCTGCATGTTTTATAATTGTGTTTTAACTATGTTCTAATATGTGGTTATATAGGTGTATCTAGCTGTGTTGTGCCCTGCCTTGAGCCAAAATGAGAGGCATGGAATAAATACTTAATATAATAATAATAATAATAATAATAATAAGATTTGTCCTGGGTAGGTCTGTTGTGAGTTGTAGTCCAACACATTTAGGGAAGACAAATTTAGGGAAGGGCAAATTGCAGAGAGAGCATTGAGGTGGTGCCAGCTTCAGGTCCTTAGGGCTGATTTCCCTCTCCTCCCTGGGTCCTCTTCCTGTCTGCCATGACCTTCGAATTCAAGGGCCTCTTCCCTTCCAGTTTCCCTATGTGACCCCTGCACCTCACGAACCAGTGAAGACCCTGCGCAGTTTGGTCAACATCCGCAAGGACTCCCTTCGCCTGGTCAGGTACGGCTTTGGGCTCTTTGGGTCATTTTGGGGGCAACCGAGGGGCATTTGGGGCTTTTCCGCACAGGAGGCTTTGGCTTGGTTGCTGTGGAACAAGTTAACATTGGTCCTTTGGGATTTCATCTCCCAGAGACTGTCAGGAATTCTGGTAGTTGAAATCCAAAATGCCTGGAAGACCAAAGGCCAGGAATCACTTCTATAGAAATACCACATTTCATCCATTGTAAGATGACTTGATTGTAAGGTGCACCCCAATTTGCCAACAGAAAGATATGAGATACACCTGCAATTCTAAGACGCACCACATTTTTAGAGATGTTTATATGAGGCAAAAGGTGATTCTTAGGATCAGAAAAATACAGTATTGCTTAAATGACTGTGTTCATAAACACATCTGCCTTCCAAATATTCTTTTGAATAGTTCCATCAACCGACACCAGCCTTATTCCGTAAAATATGTGTTGTCTGAGTGATGTGTGATTTTATATTGTAACAGGTTTTGAAAGCTGATATTGCTCCAAGTTGCTCAGGACAGAGACATTGCTTATATGGACTTTTAATTTAAATGGATCTATGTGTTGATCCTGAGCCTGTCTTGTCCTGGGCAGGTACAAGGAAGACACAGATAGGCCCATCGAGGAGAATGGGAAGCAGAAGGCCCTCTACAGCCTGGAGTTCACCTTCGATGCTGATGCTAGGGTTGCCATCACCATCTACTGCCAGGCAACAGAGGAGTTTGTGAGTGGGATGGCCGTGTAAGTCTTCATAGTGGGTTGGCCAGGGTTCACACTTGGTCAAGGCAATATAGAGGGACTGAAGGGAGTCTGTGGAGGTTGCATCTTAGTGATGGAGACTGTCTTCCTTCCTCCCTCCCTCCTCCCTCTCTCCCTCCCTCCCGTTTTCCTTCCTTCTTTCCTCCCTTCCTTCCCCCTCATTCACTCCCTCCTCTTCCTTCCTCCTTCTTTCCTTCCTTCCTTTCTCCCTCCCTCCCTTCCCCCACCTCTCCCTCCCTCCTTCCCTCCTCCCTGCCCCTTTTCTTTCCTTCCCTCCTCCCTCCCTTCCTTCCCCCTCTTCTCCCTCTCTCATTTCCTTCTTTCTTCCTCCCTCCTTTCCTCCTTCCCTCTTTCCCCCTTTTCCTCCTTCTTTCCTCCCTCCCTTCCCTCCCCCTCCCTTTTCTTCCTTCCTTCCTCCTTCCTTCCTTCCTTCCTCCCTCCCTCCCCCTCCCCTCCCTCCCTCCCTCCCTCCCTCCCTCCCTTCCTTCCCCTCCCTCCTTCCCTCCCTCCCTCCCTCCCTCCCTTCTCCCTCATTCACTCTCTCCTCTCCCTCCCTTCCCGTTCTCCAGCTACAGCACCAAGAACCCCTCCCTGCAGTCGGAGACAGTCCACTACAAGCGCGGGGTCAGCCAGCAGTTCTCCCTGCCCTCCTTCAAGATCGACTTCTCTGATTGGAAAGACGACGAGGTAAGACTCCCCCCCCCCTCCCTTGGCACTCTGTACTGGTCTTGTTTCATTGTGGCCTTTATCTCAGACCCTTCTGATAATTGTTCTTTCACACTATGGGTTCAGGGTGTCTCAAATATGATGTGTCTGAGAGAGTTTTAATGCAGAAGCGCTTGGGGGGAAGTTGCTCACAGGTGAAGCTGGGGTTTATCTTGAGTGGGTAAGGCCCATATATAGGGTGAGGCAGCATAACTTTCTTTTTTCAAAACTTAATAAAACCCATTATATGAATCAGATTTTTTTTTATAATGTAGGCGCATACCTAAAGTTTTGTTTTACGTAGTTTTGAAGATCAAATTAGGTAGGTGACATCCCCCATTCTCCATTTTCCATACACTGAGTAAACCGATTTCTGGCGTTTGTCATGACTCTTGCCAGCATAGCAGGCGTTATGTTGGCAATTTCTTCCTGGATGTTGGTCTTCAAATCTTGTAGGGTTCTTGGACGGTTCACATAAACACAGGATTTCAAACAAACCCCATAGAAAAAAATCACAAGGGGCCAAATCTGGAGAGCGGGCTGGCCACTCCAAATCCGCTCGAAAAGTAGGTCTCAACAGCAAAAGCATGCTCCTCACTGTTCCAGCGCATGATGGCAACTGAACTGTGTCAGGACAAAACCTTATACTCTTCATTTTAAAAAAGGAAGTTATGCTGCCTCCCCTGTATATGCAGTTTGCACCCTGTTAAGGGCTCTGCGTTCTCCTCAGAATCCTCTCCCTTTTCTTGAGCAAAGCACCAGTTTGTCTCACTGGAAAAGAGGAGGGAAGGAGCTTGGCTTATGTGACTGTTTGCCTACACTTCCTTCTAGCTTAACTTCGACCTGGACCGGGGCATTTTCCCTGTGGTTATCCAGGCTGTGGTGGACGAAGGCGACGGTAAGCGGCTGGCCTTCTGCATTTAGCTCTTGGGTGGGCATCCCTGCATTTGGCAGTGCCACCTCTTCTCTCTGAGGTTGCCCAGTCCTCTGCTCAGGGGCCTTTGCTTCTCTTTCAGTGGTTGTGGAAGTGACTGGCCATGCTCACATCCTCCTGGCGGCCTTTGAGAAGGTAAGGCAATCTCAGGTGTAGCACTTTCTTTGCTGATCCAGCAGAAAGATCTGTACAAATAAATCAGTTGTATTTTGATCTCCTCACCTCTTAGTGTCTAATTAGAAAGAGACCCTAAGGGTTCTAGGGTTGCCTTTTAAAGGGACACAGCAGCAGGTCCCAACACATCAATGGCATTTACATGTCTCCTTACAGAAGAGCTAATCTTCTTCATCCTTCTCCCTACTTTCACTAGCATGTCGATGGAAGTTTCTCCGTGAAGCCCCTGAAGCAGAAGCAGATTGTAAGTCCTGGCTTTGTTTCCCTGAATCCTGGCAGCCATTTCCACGGGAGCTCTTTCTCTTCCTGTTTCGGTGCCAGATATAGGCCATTTAACTTTAAAGTTCCCAGTCCCTGCAACTGGGAGCCTCAGCTGGGCCTGTATGCCCCTGACTTTTCCTTTGGATGGGAAAATGCTTTGCCCTGGATGAAATCCCGGGCTTGACCATGGTGGGTAGGGATGCTTAGCTTCCTCACCCTGAATCCTTTCCTCAATGCATGAAGATAGGAAGGATCGCCTCCAGTGTTGGCTTCCCCTCTCCTGCTTTTTCTAGGTGGACAGGGTCAGTTACCTCCTTCAGGAGATCTATGGCATCGAGAATAAGAACAACCAGGAAACGAAGGTGAGGAGGAGGAGAGGTCGGCCGCCCTTTTCTCGGCCTACCAGGGTCTGAGCGGTCTCCAAAGGCCAGCCGGTTCAGTGACCTCCCTTCCCTTCTGCAGCCCTGTGACGACGAGAACAGCGACAACAGCAATGAGTGTGTGGTTTGCCTCTCAGACCTGCGGGACACCCTCATCCTGCCTTGCCGGCACCTCTGCCTCTGCAACTCCTGTGCGGACACCCTGCGCTACCAGGCCAACAACTGCCCCATCTGCCGCCTGCGTAAGTGCGGCTGCTGTGGGGCTCTCGTCTGCCCCCAAAGCCCTTTCTGCCTGGGATTAGCAGCCCATCCCTGCAGGGCCTGGCACCAGTGGAAGGGTCCAGAGTTACTCCTTGGTAAACTGAGGAAAGAAACCTTTGCTGCGTCCCAGGGAAAGGTTTGGGTCTCAAAGGGGACCTTTTCTCTTGGTTTTCCTTTTACAGCCTTCCGGGCCCTTCTACAGATTCGTGCGGTCCGGAAGAAGCCAGGGGCCCTCTCCCCACTCTCCTTCAGCCCCGTCTTGGCACAGACCCTGGACCATGATGAGCATTCGGTCAGTAAGGGGCCTTGGCGAGGCGGAGCAGGGCTTCATCCTGGGGCTCCCTGGTACCTCCAATTGGTGCTGAGCCCAGCCATCTGTCAGAAATATTAAAAAATAATTGGGTATTTTTGATTACAAATGTGTGAGTCAAGCACTGAAAGAGTCAGTAGGCCGAAACCTATTTGAGTTAGTGGGCCAAAGCTAGCGTCGTCCTGAGGAGAATGAGTAGGCCGAAGCCTGTTAGAGTAAGTGGGCCAAAGCTAGCATCATCCTGAGGAGAGTGAGTAGGCCGAAGCCTGTTAGAGTAAGTGGGCCAAAGCTAGCGTTGTCCTGAGGAGAATGAGTAGGTCGAAGCCTGTTAGAGTCAGTGGGCCAAAGCTAGTGTCGTCCTGAGGAGAGTGAGTAGGCCAAAGCCTGTTAGAGTCAGTGGGCCAAAGCTAGTGTCGTCCTGAGGAGAGTGAGTAGGCCGAAGCCTGTTAGAGTCAGTGGGCCAAAGCTAGTGTCGTCCTGAGGAGAGTGAGTAGGCCGAAGCCTGTTAGAGTCAGTGGGCCAAAGCTAGTGTCGTCCTGAGGAGAGTGAGTAGGCCGAAGCCTGTTAGTTAGTGGGCCAAAACTAGAGTCGTCTTGAGGAGAAGGAATAGGCCAAAGCCTGTTAGAGTAAGTGGGCCAAAGCTAGCGTCATCCTGAGGAGAGTGAGTAGGCCGAAGCCTGTTAGCGTTAGTGGGCCAAAGCTAGCGTCATCCTGAGGAGAGTGAGTAGGCCGAAGCCTGTTAGTTAGTGGGCCAAAACTAGAGTCGTCTTGAGGAGAAGGAATAGGCCAAAGCCTGTTAGAGTAAGTGGGCCAAAGCTAGCGTCATCCTGAGGAGAGTGAGTAGGCCGAAGCCTGTTAGCGTTAGTGGGCCAAAGCTAGTGTTGTCCTGAGGAGGGTGAGTAGGCCGAAGCCTGTTAGAATTAGTGGGCCAAAGCTAGGGCCTCTTCCCACTAGAGAATGAATCTACTTTAAATCGGGTTTCTGCCTCCTGCAGAATTCTAAAGTTTGTAGCTTAGTGAGGCTGTTAAAGGCTCCTCCCTAAATTACAAACCCCAGAATTCTGCAGGAAGCAGAAATCAGATTTAAAGTGGATTAATTCTCTAGTGTGATGAGGTCCCTAGTGTTGTCCTGAGGAGTGCGAGGTAAACCTCTGTGTGAGAGAAGCCTCATGTGAGAAAGCTCCAGTATAAAGGCTGCTGTGTGTAAAAGGCTACTGTGTGATAAGCTCCTGTGTAACTTTGGTCTGAGAGGAGGCTCTGTGAGAGCCCAGCATGGAAGCAAAGAAGGAAGTATAAAGGACTTTATTTGTGTCACGGAAACCTTGTTATTGTAAATAGTGCAACTATATTATTTTACCAAAAAGAAAGCCTCCTGTGGAAGAGATAACATTGGTCTCTGTGTTTTTGTTCTTTTTGGGCTACTGGTGCTAGCTCACCTGCTGATAAGTTACTCTGCTGTAAATTTATGAGGAGGGTCTTTTGTTAATAAGCCCACTCGCCCAATACCATCTTCCTCTTTCCTTCCCTCCGCAGTGTTCAGACAACATCCCTCCGGGCTATGAGCCCATCTCTCTTCTGGAAGCCCTGAATGGCCTGCGCTCGGCCTCACCCTCCATCCCCTCAGCCCCGCTTTACGAGGAGATCACGTACACAGGGGTCCTGGATGGGCTGCCCCTCTCTGGGAGGCCTCTGGGGGCACTGGACCGGGCCCCAGAGGGCGGCCACCAGAAGAGCAAGCGCAGCAAGTCCCCTGACAGGTCAGCCCACTCTCCCCACCCACCTGAACCCAGTATCTGGCTCTGCGCAGGAGGCTTTGGGCTCACTCCCTTCACCCCTCTGTCAGATGGGATTCTGCAGGGCTGGACGGCGGCCACATTTATTTATTATTTATTTATTTACAGTATTTATATTCCGCCCTTCTCACCCCAAAGGAGACTCAATGCGGATCACAATGGACACAATCAGTGCTGTTTTTGACATACAAGAGCAGTTCTTCCACTTCGGATCCTGGATGTTGCTCAATTCTGGCCACAGGGGGGAGCTGTCACTTTATCCACTGTGCCACTTTTCATCATGGCATTTCCACCTTGCTCACCGGTATTTTTATGGTGTCATAAATTAACTTCTCCGCTTTAAGCGATCCCTAATTTCTCTACTCATTGCACAACTGTTTTAGGTGAACAGTAAGCTGGGCTATTTAACAGTCGGGAGCTCAACCCTGACTCAGGCTGCAAACTTGCCACCTTTTGGTCAGCAGTTATTTATTGCTGCTAGTGATTAATCAGATGTGCTACCAGATGTGCTGGGGAAGCAGCTGAGTCCAGCAAGGGCCCAGGTTGAGTCTTAAGCAGTTAAGATGAGAGAGTTTTTCTCCATAAGGGATGCCTTGACTCCTTTGGAAGCTTTTAAACCAGTGGTTCTCAACCTGGGGTCCCCAGATGTTTTTGGCCTACAATTCCCAGAAATCATAACAGCTGGTAAACTGGCTGGGATTTCTGGGAGTTATAGGCCAAAAATATCTGGGGACCCAAGGTTGAGAAGCACTGTTTTAAACAGAGGCTGGATGGCCATCTGTCAGGGGTGATTTGGCCATCTGTCAGGAGTGATTTGAATGCAATATTCCTGCTTCTTGGCAGGGGGTTGGACTGGATGGCCCATGAGGTCTCATCCAACTCTTTGATTCTATGATTCTATGATCCTGGAAAGAAAGGCTTTTGGGGTGTCTGCGCCAGATCCGCAGCAGGACAATGCTCTCCCTGTTGTCTTCTTCCTTAGCACCCTTCGCTCCCCCTCTTCGCCAATCCATGAGGAGGATGAGGAGGAGAAGCTCTCCGAAGACTCGGACCTCCAGCCTCCTCCTCTTCTTGCTACGGGGACGGAGCTGGTTCTGCGCGAAGGCAGCTCCCCAGAGGTACGTCCCCCCCCCCAGCTGTCTGGCACACCACTTTCCCTCTGCCCCAGTCGCCCGTTTGCTCCACTTCTCCCATGTCTAAGGACCCTTCTACGCTGCCATATAAAATCAAGATTATCTGCTTTGATAATCTGGATTTTATGGCAGTGTAGAAGGGGCCTAAAGGGGCAGTTTCTCTGGGCCAATGTCTCCAGGTGTTCCCTCCATGCATTTTGCCATTTTCCTTGTTTTGGGCATTTTTAAAAATGTGGTTTGAGCGGTTCTTGCCGTGTGCTTGTGGATTTGCCAGCTGTTGTGAATTCTGTTCTGTATCCGAAAAGGGGGCATAACTCTCTGAATCCATTTTCCAGAGCCTGACCTTGGACGACTCAGAGGAGATGCACTCGCTGCAACAAGGTGAGACTCGCCTGTCGGAGGGGATGCAGAGGGGACAGGAGGGTCCTCCATCGTGCATGTCCTTTCCGGGGTGTTTGGGGTGGTGCTCCTCTCCTTTTATGGCACAGAAAGCCTCCTACCTGCATCAGGCCCAATGGGGCAGGAGAGCTTGGGCAGCGGAGTGAGCAAGGAGCAAATCCCGGTCCCTGGGGCAAAGGGAGGAGTTGCAGCTGATGCCCTTTTGAAGCAGATTGATGCTTGGAGGGCTCCTGTGCATCTGAAAGTGCTGAGCATTGCCCTGTTGCATCTCAGAGAGCCAGCCCCCCTCTGTGGAGGACATCATCCAAGAGAGCAGCAGTAGCAGCAGCGTCAGCATCAGTACTGCCTCTGAGGCCAGGAGCCTCCCCCGGATGGAGAGTGAGCTGCCCACTGAGGTCTACCTGCCAGGTAATGAGGGAGCGGGGCAGCCTGGGAAGGCAGGGGCTCGTGTGTGGCTTGGAGGGCCAGTCACCGGGCTGCCCCCCCCTCCTTTGCTCTCTTACGATGGATCTACACAGCCATATAATCCAGAGTATCAAATCAAATAATCCAGATCAATCTGGTTTGAACTGGATTATATGAGTCCACACTGCTACATAATCCAGTTCAAAGCAGATAATTTGGATTTTATACTGCAGTATAGATAGGGCCTTAGGCTCCCTAGAGACGCAGTGGGTTAAACTGCTGAGCTGCTGAACTTGCTGACTGAAAAGAGATTCCATCTGAACACAAGGAAAAACTTCCTGACTGTGAGAGCCGTTCAGCAGTGGAACTCTCTGTCCCGGAGTGTGGTGGAGGCTCCTTCTTTGGAAGCTTTTAAACAGAGGCTGGATGGCCTTCTGTCAGGGGTGCTTTGAATGCAATATTCCTGCTTCTTGGCAGAGGGTTGGACTGGATGGCCCATGAGGTCTCTTCCGATTCTATGATTCTATAAGGTTGGTGGTTCAAATCCTGGGAGCGGGGTGAGCTCCCGCTATTAGGCCCAGCTTCTGCCAATCGAGCAGTCTAAAAACATGCAGATGTGAGTAGATCAATAGGTACCAGTCCGGCGGGAAGGTAATAGCTCTCCATGCAGTCATGCTGCCCACATGACCTTGGAGGTATCTACAGACAATGCCGGCTCTTCGGCTTAGAAATGGAGATGAGCACCACCCCCGAGTCAGACAAAACTAGACTTAATGTCAGGGGAAACCTTTACCTTTACTATAGATGGGGCCTTACTTTCCCTGTCCCTCATGCTCCTGCAGCTTCCATTCTTCTTCCCCAACACACACACACAGAGCTTTCGGGGCACAGACTGAACCCTCAGATTCACATCCTGCTGTGGTCATCAAGGACCCCTATTCATAGCTGGCTTACCTTCCTTTGACCAGACATGGGGAGATTCTCCCGCAAGGCTCTGGAAAGGGCTCTCTCAAAGGAATTATGGGGTGGGTGAGTGGGTGAGTGTCACCCCAATGGCAGCCCCTCTGCTTCCAAGCACTGCCCTGTGTCTGTGCTTCTGTCTCTTTGTGTATGAGGTGTCTGTCTCTTCTAAATGCTCTCCCTCTCTTGACTCTCTCCCTGTCCTCCTTCCTTCCTTCCTTCCTCCCCACCTCTCTCWCTCTGCCTGGCCTGGGCAGCCCTCGGACCGGACTCCTGCTCTGTTGGCATAGAGGAATAAGCTGGTAGGTCTCCCTTTCTGGTGTGCAAAGGTTCCCTTTGGGGGTGGGCACTGTGTCTTGCTTTGTCTYGACAAACTCTCCTCTTTCTAAACCCCTTTCTAAATCCTGCAATCTCTGCAACCCTGCCTTGCCTCACATGGGCAACACTGAGAGCAGGAGGGTCAAGTGTGTGTGTATGTTGGGGGGGGGGGGCATTCACCAGGAAGTTTGACCCCTCCTGCCCTCCTCTTTCCTCCCTCCCTCCCTCCAGGGTCCTCCGACTTCGCCGGCACTCTCTCTGGCCGTGGGACCAGTGGCCATCCTGGGCAGCCTTTCCTCTTCGGACAGCCTTCCTCCTCGTCCTCCTCCTGAGCACCTGGTTTAGGAGGGGGGGTGGGCGCAATGCCAAACATCCTTCTCTGCTGCCCTGTATGGGCCCTCCTTCCTTCTTTCCGTTCTACCAATGAAGAAGAATTCTTCCCAGATACTCAAAGACAGACCTTGTTCCCTTTCCATTTGGTGGGCTCCATCTCTCTCCTTGCCTTTCTTTTGACAGTTTTGCATGCTCCAAATGTGCTGCTTCCTCTCCCCATTCCTTGGCAGAGGTGGGGGTCGATGCAGTGAAAATCTCTTTGTAAATAGACCTCCCTTTTCAATGCCCGCCCTGCCCTCCAACTTTGCAAAAGTGTTGGGTTTGCTGCTGCAGCACTCAGCATTCCTCCCTAACCCACAAGCAACCCACGGGGCAACAACCCCTTTGCTCCTGTGGGGCTGCCTTTTCTGTGCCAGAACCCCCCCCCCCCCAAATAACCAGGTGCCTGTCTGACCAAACCGGTGCCCTTTTATGGCTATGGGGCAGCACAAGGCAGCTTGGGGCAAATCTATTACCCCTTGGCAGAAAGCCCTGCTCCATGACTTGAGTCCTTTGCCTGGTGCCTTGTTCGTTCCCCGATTTTTCTCCTCCGAAGGCAGGTGTCTCTCCTCATTGCAAAACCAGGCAGCCCCTCTCTTGGATTACAGCTCCCATACTTCCCATCTGGTGGTCACAGGCTTTTCACTCAAGTCAGAGAAGGCTGCAGGGTTGACCCCTGAACCGAGATGCCCCGCAGTCCCACAGCTGCCTTGGGCCCTTTGGGGTTGGCACCAGCCTCTTTCCAGCCTCCTGTCTTCCCTTTAGGGGCCATAACTGACCTATTATATAGCAAGGGGATATTTTGGTGATGTTTGTAAAGTGCTCTGGACATTTGAAATGTGCTACGTATAAAGTACTAAGTATTATTACGGGCCGGAGTCTGTATCTCTTGTTTCCATTTACACTGGGAATGGGCAAGCCAATCTCCCTCCTTTGAGGCACCTGGCTTCCTCAAAGGGACAAAACGGTTGTGGAGGACAATGCGACCGCTCCAGCCGTTGGTCCTTTTTGGCCTTGCCCAAGGCTTTACAGGCCCAAACTTGCCTGGCATTGTGGGGAGAGCGTCTCCTTGCTCACCTGCCAGTACAATCTTGCATCCAATTCAATTTGCAGTATCAATTCAAGGGAGCTCATGAAATGCCAAAGAAACTCAAACAGTACACTCAGACTGAACCTTGCCTGTGTTTATTCAGAGTTTGTTTTTGCTGAAATCCAGATTTGGAAAGCAAATTAGAGATGGAGGGAAGAGAAGGAAAAGTCAAGGTGGCTCCCTCAGGGTGATTGCTGCCTCTTTCGGCTTGTGCCTTGAGCTGCCCCAGGCTTCTGGATCCTTGACCCATTTAGAAGCCCATGCCTCCTCCAGGTTTCATTAAAGCTGCAAGTGCTGGCTACTGAGGCCCATTCTATACTTCCATATAATCCAGATTATCAAAGCAGAGACCATTCACATTGTTTGCTTTGATTAAACGACTCTACATTGCCATATGATCCAGTTCAAAGAAGATAATCTGGATTTTATATGGCAGTGTAGGTGGGATGTGTGTCTTCTGCATTGAGTGAAAGAGGCTGGGTCTGTTTCCATGCCCTGGCATGATTCAAGGGCCGTCTTCCCAGGCAGAAATGCTTTAGCTCTGGGCCCCTGCCCCCTTCTCTGGGGAGAGACAGTGCTCACCCTTCCCAGGGCTGGATCCCAGAAAGGAACCCCTCAGAGAAGCAGGCACCCACCTCGAAAGCCCACCGGGACCCTTGCTCTGCGGCCCTCTCCTCCTCCTCTGCCCCCCAAACTTCGGGACACAGAGTCAAGGCTTGGGCCAGGCCCCTTTCTTCTTCTTGGCCATGGTTGTCCTCTTCTTCGGCCAGTGAGTCCAGGGCAGCGGCCAGCTCCAGGTCCTCCAAGCTGCCTGCCTCTTTGGTGGGCTCCAACACAGCCCCCCAGCCAAGGTCCCTGGTGAGAGCGGGGGCCTCCGGAGGGGAAGGGGGCCTGGCTTGAGGGCAAGGGGCCACCAAGGGAGGCTTGGGCGCTGGGTTCGAGGGGTCGCCGGACGAAGGCAGGGCCGGCATGCGGTGCCTGCGATGGAAAACCCCGTCGTCAGCAAAAAGGTGGGCAAACTGCGGGTGGATCTGCCAGAAGCCCCCTTTGCCTGGCTCGTCCTTCCTCCGCGGAACCTTCTGGAAGCACTTGTTGAGGGAGAGGTTGTGGCGGATGGAGTTCTGTGAAGAAGAAAGAGTGGAAAGGGAAGAAGGGTGGCTACCTTCAAAGGGGACAGAAGGTAGGAAAAAAGTGAGGAAAAGAGGGAATGAACTGTAAAAAATGCAGGAGGCAAGGGAAGCAGAATAAAAGAAGGAAAGAAGGAAGGGAAGAGATGGAGGAAAAGAAGGATGGAAACTTAGGAAATCAATAGGAAGGAGGGAGCAAATGTAAAATGGGAAGAAAGGGAAGAAGGAAGAAGGGAGGGAAGGAGGGCTGTAGGGAAAGTAAAAATGGAAAGAAGGCAGACAGGATGTAAGGGAAGGAATGGAGGAAGAGAAGGAAACAAAGGGAGAAAAAGTAAAATGGGAAGAAGGGAAAGACAAAGAAGAAAGGGATGTAGGGAAAATAAAAATGGAAAGACAGCGGAAGGATGCAAGACAAGGGTTTGAGGAAGAGAAGGAAGGAAACTTAGGAAATTAAGAGTGAAAAAGTAAAATAGGAAGAAAGGGCAGGACAGAAAGGAAAGAGGGAGGGAAGGAAGGAAGGAGTAGAAATAGAATGGGAAGAAGGAAGTGGGAGGAAGAGAAGGAATGAAACTTTGGAAATAAAGGGATAAAAAGTAAAATGGGAAGCAGGGAAGGACAGAGGAAAGAGACGTAGGAAAATAAAAATGGAAAGAAGGCAGAGGAAGGATGCAAGGCAAGGGATTGAGGAAGAGAAGGAAGGAAACTTAGGAAATGAAGATGGAGAAAAAGTAAAATGGGAAGAAGAAAGGGAAGGACAGAAAGGAATGAGGGAGGGAAGGAGGGGAAATAGAATATGAAGGCGGCAGTGGAAGGAAGAGAAGGAAAAGGAGGAAGCTTAGAAAGTAAAGAGGGAGGAGGAAGTAAAATGGGAAGGAGGGAAGGAAGGAGGGAGGGAGAGGGGAAGTAGAAGCGGAAGAAGGGGGAAAAGAAAAGGGAGGAAGGGAAAGGCAGGAAGGGAGAACATAGAAGAGGGGACAGGTTCACAGTTTGAGGGCAGTTTTCTCCTTCGGGGCATGGGGCCCCCTCCCAACCCCAAATTGTCCCCCAGGGACCCTCCTGGCAGCCCAGGGATACCAGAACCCCCTGGGAGAACCCCATTGCTTCCCTCACCTGCCAGCTGGGCTCTGCCAGGCGATAGAAGGCAAAGTTCTCAGAGATCCAGGCGTAAATGGCGGCCAGGGTGAGCCTGGAGCCCTTGCTGGCCCGCATGGCCATGCAGATGAGGGTGGCGTAAGAGTAGGGTGGCTTGGCTCGTCCGTCTGTCCGGAAGTCCAGGGGGGCCTGTGGAGGGGGATGAGGGCCACAGAAGGCAGGGGGGCCTGTCCCAGGGGAGGTCGGGGACCCTTCCGGAAGGCTGGACGGAGCCTCAGGGGCCTCCTGCTGCTGCTGCCGTCTTGGGGGCCCCTTTCCCTCAGACACGGTGGGTTTCTCTGGGTCAGCCGTCAGGATGGAGAACTCCTGGAGCCATTGCAGGCTTGTCAGGCTGTCATCCACTGCTGTGTCCCTCCAAGGCTTTGGGTGCAGGTCTCGTTGTGGCCTCCGCCTCCTCTGTCTCCTCCGTTGAGGCTCTTTCCTCCAGAGCATAGGGGAGATGGGCAGAGACATCTTGCCCTTTTTGGCTTCCTCTCCAGCTGCAGCAAAGAGGAAGGGGCTCCGTGAGCGGCCCCCCTGCTCCAAGGGCCAGAGACAACAAAAAGACCCTTCTGGCTTTCATCAAGCAGCCCTTGCAGGCGTCTCAGGTGACAGGCCCCCAGGGTTCCCTGTGATCCTCTTTCAGAGAGTATCCAGGTGGCAGCCGCTGGGGGTCATATTTACACTCCCTATGGCAGAGGAGCAACCTGAGCCCACCTGGGGGAGGCCCACGGCCTCTGGCAGAAAAGGCAGAGAGGGCCTTTAGGGAGAGAAAGACAACAGCACGTGACAGAGAACCCCAGGGAACCCTACACAAAGACACTTTTTGGGTGCCATCACTGCGTGACCCATTTGCACCCTCTGGCAGGGATGGTTAACTGAAGACCCCTCTTCTCCCAGTCCAACCACAACACACAAATAAACCCCATGACTAACTGGACAAGGAGGGAAGGCTGCACTATGGGACAGGGTGGCCCTGCCAGCCAAGACTCCAGCACTGGACTCTTGCAACACACCCTCTTCTCCCCCTCAACTGCAAAGTACTTCCCCTCTGCAGAGCTTACCTCTCTCTCTCCCTGCCTGCCTGGGTAGCTCTTGCTGAGGAAGGTGTGTGTCGTCCTCCTCGCCTGGAAGGCTCTGAAGGAGGTGGCGACAGGCAACGGAGCGTGGCCCCCATGCCCCACCCCCCTTTCCTTTCATTGGCCGTCCTGGGACCCATTTGCCTCAGCTGCCAGCTGGCTCCTCTCCTGGCATGCAAGGCAAGGGGGGCATTAGAAAGAGACTGCGCCAGCTACCACCTGCCGCGTCAGGAGGCCTGTTCCCTTTGCTGATTTGGCCAGGGAGCAAGAGATACTAAAAGCACCTGCCTAGCTACTCTGCTGAAAGACCCTCAAAGATGGAGCAGGAGAATCTTACAGTCCAAAAGTCCTTCCTCACATCTTTCCTTGCAATTGGACTGCCTTGGCTCAAGGTCTCACCTGAGGACAAGCTCCCTCTGCCTTCGGTCCTTCCTCCATCTTTTCTTCTCCAAACTCAACATTCCTCCACTGTTCTTTTCCTCACAAGGCCTCAGAAGTGTCCAAACGGTTGGCCATCTTAGCTACCCTTCTCAGGATAGAGCTCAGCTCCTTCTGCTCTTTCCTCAAGAAACTACACAGGTCGAATCCTTGCAATGTTTGTTTCTTGTGTTTGAGAATCCTTTCGTCGAGATGTCCTTGGACTACATCCTCCAGTGTTCCTCACTGTTGCTGTGTACTTCTCGGGGCTGGTGGGATCTGTCGCTCAACCCCTGGAGAAAAGCTCTGCACATGCCCAGGAGCACCCTCTTTTGATGGAGAACACAAGGCTCCTTTGGCTACCAGGCCACACCTCCCAAAGGCAGACACGCCGTGCGAGGCGGAAGAATGAGACCAGAGCAACATCCCAAACAAAACAAAACCTTTTAATCAAAGACATGTAAAGTGACTGGATGACGGTCGCTCGTCAATAAATAGAGGGGGGGGGGGGGATACAGCAGGCGTGCAGGTGGCACCAGGGAGAAGGGGGCCTTTCCTCCGAAAGGGGTGTCTGCCCCCTTTTTCCTCCTGAAGCCACCATTCTCTTCTTGTTGGAAGGGGTCCAAAGGGCAAGAGGCAGCGAGGAGAAGGGGCATCGAGTGATCAAAGCCACCCAAAGAGCAGGGTGCACTGATCAGACTCGAGACACTCCCAAGCAAAAAGGAGACTCAAATGCAGGCAGGGAAGGGGGTCTCAGGGCATTTGGGGAGGGGGGGGCCTTGCAACAGCCTTGCTCTGTCCTAAATGAGGCAGCTCAAAGGGACAACAGCGGAGGGACCTGGCCACGATGATCATCCTCTAAAGGCCCTCTTTGGAGAGGGAGCGAGATCACCTGGGATGTACCCCTTGCTCTGACCAGCACTATTCAGTTTAGTCAGTTCTAGTTTATGCTTCTACTGCCCTTTGCTGGCTTCCTTCCTTTTAAGGACCATAAGAGCCCTTTTTCCTAAGCCATACAATGGCAGGATCCCTCATTCCCACCAGAAAGAGAAGTCTCTAGATCTACTAGGGAAAAACAGAGCTGCTTTCAAAAGAGAAAGGTGCAGGACTTGGAGGAGGACCACCAATACAGGGAGGAAAACAAGGCCAGCCTGACGGTGAGAAGGAGGGGTTCCCCTGTTACCTGGCCTCCTCCTGCCATGATAAGACCTTTAAATGCTACGCTTGTCCTGCTTGCACATGGGATTCAGGCTCAGCCATTCTTCAATCTGTGCGTGGTCTGTTTAGCAAAAGGCAAACCACATCCAGAGCATTACTGCAAACCTGGAGGGCTGGAGGAAGGGGCCTCCTAAAGGCCAGTGGAGCCACAGCCAGCCCAGGGTTGCCCTGTGTGACTTCCCAGTTTGGGTGGAGGGGGGTGTTCCACAGGATGACGGGAAGCCCAAGGCCATTCAGAGACATGGGTGCCTACCCGGCACTTCCCCTTCCAGCCCAGAGCAAAGGCAGGATACCCTGTACACTGTGTATACCGATGCATATACACACACATAACGTATTTCACTATGAAACAGCAATTTCATTCCCTGGGCATCAGGGGCTTGATTTGCAGAAGTAGGTGGAGAGGTGGAAGGGGAGAGCCTCCCGGCCTCTCAGCAGCAAAAAGAAACACGGGGAGCTGTTGGAGGCCCTGCGACAACTTCTATGCCAAGAAAGAAAGAAAGGGAAGATGACAGAAAGACAGAAGGAGAGACAGAAAGTCAGAAAGAAGATGCATTTCTTGTGGCCACTCTGCCACTCTCCTTCTTGTCCACGGACTCAGTCCTTCTCCTTCCACCACACATGTCCTCAGCCCAAGCTCAGGCCTGCAGAATGGCCGGCTCAGGGACTGACCGCGTGGGATGGCGGCCCTTGAGGAACACCATCGCAATGGGGGAGTTGGGGTGGCGCAGCGGGAGGCAGCATCCTGGTCGGTCGGTGGGGGGCATCTGGAGTCGCAGGGCATGTTTACAGTGTGCAGAGCCCCAGAGTGATGCAGCAGCTGCAGCAATGCTGGGAAGAATCCACCTGCAAAGGAACCACTCTTTGGTACCACAGGCAGACAAGCCGCTTCTCTCCCCACCAATCAGTGCCTCCCATTTCAAACCCCACATTCTGTCCCACAGACCAAGCCAACAACCCCAAAAGATAGAAATGGTTCCTCCTCTTAACCAAATGCCTTAGAGGGAGGAAGACATCGCTGCACCTGTTCCACCCCTCATGAACCTGCACCGATTTTTGCCCCATGAGATTGTTTCCACATTGAACAATGAATCCATTTGGGGTCATTTTAGTGACCACAAAATCAGAGTGTTGGCAGGGGCAATGGATTACTATTATTTATGAATTCAGGAATCCGCTGCAACCTTACCTTGGTGTCACATGGTCCGGCTGTATTCGATGCCGCTCTTTGCCGTAATGCCCGACCAGGGCAGAAGGCTGCAGAGGAGGCCCTGGGCATGACGGTAGATCCTCTGGGGAATGCTGCAGGGACTCAGACTGGCCAGGGTCGAACCGATGTGCTGGAGGTAATCGGTGCACTGCTGTTAAGGAGCCACAGGATGAACACAGAAAGGCCTCCTATGGCTAGTAGTGGAGTTCCCATTACAGCCCTTCCTTTATATACACAACAATGGGCCTGCTGCACAGGGCACTAATCTGGGGACAGTTCTGACCAATGGATACCCCCCACTTTGGCACTTGCAAAACCCTCCCAGACTGCCAGCAAAGGATATAAGATTGTCCAGGGAGGGTGCCCGCCATTGATGTACAGGACATAGGTGAAGCCATCTTTGAGAACACCTCTTATGGAATAGTAATAGGGAAGGTAGTGGTGCTGCTTAAAGTCTCTGTTTTCATAGAAGTTTATCGCAGTGTTGTTAGTGGTGAGGACGTGCAGGTAGATGGCTTTGCAGTGGTCCTGGGAAGTGGTCGATATGTGCTCTTTCAAGCTCTCAAGTAAGAGGGAACCTGGCGCAGGGAGGGAAGAAGGAATGGCAGGTGGATAGTTATGTTTCGCTAACGTGTTCTTCCCAGCCAGCAAAGATTGAACCACCCTTAGAACCAAGTATTAACATCACAGCAAGTGTTGCATTTGCAAAGAATGCCGTTGCCACAGCCTCTTGTTTACATTGTCTGTCTGAAGGTGAGATAAAAGTACTGAACAGACTCTTACCTATGCCATGTTTCCGGAATTCCTTTACCACTCCTAGACTTAAAATATAAGCAACCTGAGTATCCACTGGAAAACCAGAGGCTAAAATGTCACCATCCTAAAGGGGGAAAACCAGCAGAAAAGGATGTAGTCAATACACAGCACTTGGGGTGGGGGGCATCTACCTACCAGGCTTAACACCCCCAAAACCAAGGCAAAGCTGCTCAATCCAGGCTCCTGATGAAGCTGAGGACGGGGTGAGGGCTTTCTGCCTACCTCTTTGTGTACTTTTGTCCGGCTCTTGATCTCAGCAACTATCATCCCCACAATCGTGCCCCGATAGGTGGCTGCCAGGGAAAAGAACTTCTTGTTGGAGGTGATGTCTCGGTACCATGAGTCAGGGTACCTGGGAAGAAAAACACAGGAATATATCAGCCAGACTTATGCCAATGACAGAGGCCAATGTTTTCAGTTACGTTCTTTTTTCTATAGAAATCTCTCAATTTTTCAAAATATATCACTCACAAAGGGAACTCATAAGATGCTATATGGATGTGGTGGACTCTCTTTCTCTGGAGATTTTTAAGCAGAGGCTGGGTGGCTGTCTGTTGGGAGGGCTTGGATGGTGTCTTTGGCAAAATGGCAAAAGAGGGTTGGACTGGCCAGCCCTTAGGGTCTCTTTCAAATTAATTCTATGGATGCAAAAGGGGCCACTGCAAAGCTGCGGGAGCCCTAAGAGTCACTTACTCTATTGGGAACCAGTCGCCACAGAGCTGTTTGACAGTATCTATGTCATCATGGCACAGGAGGCGAAGGTAGATCTCACTGAGTGCCGTCGGAGGCACCTCTTCGGTCATTCACACCTGCAGAGGAGACCAGAAAATAAGAGCCATCCAGCTAGATGAGGAAAAGCAGGAGGCCAAACCTAACTGCATACTTTGGGGAAAGAAAACACAAAACCCTTCCCATCCCTGCTCCAGAGCCCCCACTAAATGAGGGAACACTTCTGACCCATGTACTACTGATGGAGCTAAATAACAGGATAATTTTGCTACCATTTTAAGCATGGCAAGCAACAGACAAGTTCACAGTGTTGAGACAGAGAGCAGGAGAATGTTTTCCCATCTGTGTTTCAGTCTTCCTTGCTCTAGAAAAGTTTAACTCAAGATGGACGGATCTGAGAAAAACAAAGGGCACAGAGTCTCTCTGGGACCAGTTTCCCCAGGGCACAGGAAGAGAGCTAACAGTGCTCCTCATCTTGACTCGTTTCTAGGAACTGCAATTAATTGCCGGACCATCTGCTGTGGATTTATTTTAATCTAAAATCCCCAAGCAGAGCAACCCTCACATCCTAGCCATGCTTCCTTGTATATAAACCAGCGCTGCTCCTTACACATTTTGATCGTACTTTCATTGATAAGTTCCCTCCCCGAGGAGTTGAGGGTCTTTCCAAACTCGCAGCTGTGAAAACTTTTTTGCTCTCAACACAAACACCTCAAACACTTAAGAATGTATGACACTCGATACTAAAAGGCTCGACAGACATGCAGATGTCTAACTGTTCAAGGTCCAAAGTTCAAGCTGGAAAAAAGAAGCCAACCTTTTAATTATTTAAGGAATGAGGACAATTAACTCTGGGATAGAATACCATCAGATACAGCAAATATATTGACAAACCAGTATCTCCCTATCAAAACTTAATGTCTTTGGGCAAGAAGAGTAACACAAACAGTGGCCGCAGAAGCCTAAGAGTACGGGAAGCACTGCTGTTAAGGAGCACAAAGGCCTCCTCCATTTTCTACTTTATCCATGCCACCTTCTTGCTTAACCCATTAATGACACCTTCTTCAGTCTTTAGGCTCAGCTTTTGGTTAAATGAATTAGTAGTTCTATTCCTCATTTGCCTCTTTGGGATCGCTTTGCTCGCCACCTTGTTGCTCAGGCTCCCTGTGTTTTGTAGAGGTCTGAAGCAATAGGCTGAACCCAATTCCTCTGGTATCCGATGTGGCCAGTTGGATTCTAATATTAGATTAATGTGTTCAAGAAGAAGGTGGTCACACTAAGGAATGGGCACTGCCTCCCGATATCCTGACCACTACTTGGCTGTGCCCTGACCAGATCTCCTTTGGCTTTGGAGCAGAAGTCAACTGCAACTGCTATGGCTTTCAAAAGAGATCCGATTCTTCATGAAGGACTCCTGTCCCAACAAAGATGCCAATTCTCAAGAGCAGTGGTTCTCAACCTGTGGGTCCCCAGATATTTTGGCCTTCAGCTCCCAGAAATCCTATCAGCTGGTAAACTGGCTGGGATTTCTGGGAGTTGTAGGCCAAAACACCTGGGGACCCACAGGTTGAGAACCACTCCTCAAGAGTCTTTAGGAGATGCCATAATCCTTCATCTGCCACTGCCTGCTTTAATCTCACTGCAAAACCGCTTCTTGTGTTCCCAACTGCCAAAGCAGCATTAATGGTGAAAGAACAGAACTGTAGAGTTGGAAGAGACCCCAAGAGCCACCCAGCCATGCAGTCAGACAGCGTTTAAGCCCCCCGGACAGATGGCCAAAACCTCGAGAAGGCGCCTTCATTGTACTCAAAGGCAGTATACTCTGCTGTGAAACAGCTTTAGATTCTATCTAAAGTTCCTTTAGGTGGAATCTTTTTTCCTGCAATTTGTATCCACTGTTCCATTACGTTCTAGTCTCCATTGTGTCCTACTCTCCCTCCTCAATATAACATCCTTTCCAATATTTACACACAGCTCTCATGTCCCTTTCTTTCAGCCTTCTTTTCTCCAAGCAAAACCTACTCAGCTTCCTCAGCCTCTCCTCATAGGTCTTGGTTTTCTTTGACCATTTTTGATCGACCTCCCACCTTGTCCTTCTCCTCCTTGAATTGCTTTGACCAGGTTTATTATTCCAAGTGAGGCCTGACCAAAGCACAATAGAGAGGGACTATGTCCTCCCTCCATGTAGGTCCTAGACTCCTACTGATTCTACACTTTTAAAGGGTACATAGTAGCAGCATTGCAAGAAACAGAGAAGAGGGGCCTGAGTGATGCCTCTAACAACACGGCCCTGGATGGCTAAACCTGAATCTTGGCCTCTGGAAGGGAAAAGAATGGGACTAAGCCACAATGGATCAATAGGCCAATGCCCTATGCATTTCTTGTTGCTGCAAAACTCCCTTCAATGTATTCTGGTCATTTCAGGATGCCCCTTTACTGTCGCAATCTTTCAGCTTGTTCATATACATTTTGTGAGTACAAATATATGGATTACACCATGTAACACAATTTTTGTTCCTGGGTTATAAATGTCATGTCCTAATTGGTTCTATCATAAAAAACATGGAAAAAGTTTATTGAACTGCATAAACCTTGTTTTTGTGGTGGGGGACATCTTGCAGCACACTTTACTCTAGTTTTTCAATAAATATCTCACAGAGTCTCAACCAATTCAACCTAGTTTGAGGCAGCCACAAAAACGAAGTTTCTAGAGATGAACAACTACTTTCAAATTAAGGACTGTCCAATGAAACAGGAAATAACACTTTAAAACACTTTCTTCTTGTGTATATATTTATGTGTACTCACATGTGTATTTATTATTACAAATATATGCGTTTGGGTCCCTAGATGGCACGGTGGGTTAATCTGCTGAGCTGCTGAATTTGCTGACTGAAAGGTTGGTAGTTCAAATACAGAAAGAAGGGTGAGTTCCCACTGTTAGCTCCAGCTTCTGCTAACCAAGCAGTTCGAAAACATGCAAATGTGAGTAGATCCCACCTTCTGTGGGAAGGTAATGGCGTTCCATGCAGTCATGCCAGCCACATGACCTTGGAGGTGTTTTATGGACAATGCTGACTTTTTGGCTTAGAAGTGGAGATGAGCACCACCACCCAGAGCTGGACACCACAAGACTTAATGTCAAGGGGAAACTTTTACCATATATATGTGTTTGTACTCATACATATTGTATCCAATTCTGGGCACCACAATTGAAGGGAGATATTGGCAAGCTGGAATGTGTCCAGAGGAGGGCGATTAAAATGATCAAGGGTCTGGAGAACAAACCCTATGAGGAGCGGCTTAAAAAGTTGGACCTGTTTAGCATGAAGAGAAGGCTGAGTGGAGACATGATAGCCATGGATCAAGATGTGAGAGGAAGTCATAGGGAGGACGGAGCGAACTTGTTTTCTGCTGCCCTGGAGACCAGGACGCGGAACAATGGCTTCAAACTACAAGGAAGGAGATTCCATCTGAACATTAGGAAGAACTTCCTGACCGTGAGAGCTGTTCAGCAGTGGAACTCTCTGCCCCAGAGTGTGGTGGAGGCTCCTTCTTTGGAAGCTTTTAAACAGAGGCTGGATGTCCATCAGTTGGGGGTGCTTTGAATGCGATTTTCCTGCTTCTTGGCAGGGGGTTGGACTGGATGGCCCATGAGGTCTCTTCCAACTCTATGATTCTATGTCTATATTGCTATTGTTATTATTCTGTGTGTGTGTGTGTATAAACGTTTGCGTGTTTGGACTCACATGTGCATTTATTATTAATATTATTGTGTACACTGGTGTGTTTATGCCCACATACCTCTATTGTTATTTTTCTGTATATATGTGTTTGCACTCACGTGTGCATTTATGATTACATTTATGCTTTGGACTCACAATTCTTCTTGTATCTATAGGTAGATGTTTGTAATCACATGTGTAATAATATCAGGATTACAAATGGTTAATCCTGATTCCATCTGAACATTAGGAAGGACTTCCTGACTGTGAGAGCTGTTCAGCAGTGGAACTCTCTGCCCCGGAGTGTGGTGGAGGCTCCTTCTTTGGAAGTTTTTAAACAGAGGCTGGATGCCCATCATTCCCAGCAATATGTCCTCAGAATGCACTTTACTACTGGTTTAGGATTGACTGCACTCCCTCATCTCTCTTTTAAAACTCTATACCAGATATACCCTAAACGGTTTGGGACCTGCCTACCTGCGTGACCGCATCTCCGTTTATGAACCCACGTGCTCCCTTCGTTCATCCGGAGAGGCCCTGCTCGCGATCCCACCTGCGTCGCAGGCGCGTTTGGTGGGGACGAGGGACAGGGCCTTCTCTGTGGTTGCCCTCCAACTTTGGAACACCCTCCCCAAAGACATTCGACTAGCACCCACGTTGGCAGTCTTTAAGAAGAACTTGAAGACCTGGCTATTCCGATGTGCCTTTCCGGAATAGGATAATCTCCAGCACTACGTCTCAGAAGCACTTTATTAGAATTTAAGACTCTCTGCACATTGCACTTGCCCAGAATTCCAACATACCACCAGCCACACCCAGCACTTTTTTAACCTGTACCCATCATTGGCCCGGCCCTGGTTTTATTGCGTAATAGTGTAATGTTTTGTTATTGCTTATGTTTTAATTTGCTTTGCATCATATTGTTATTGTCTGTTGTTGTTGTTGTGTTGAGGCCTTGGCCTTTGTAAGCCGCATTGAGTCCTTTGGGAGATGCTAGCGGGGTACAAATAAAGTTTAATAATAATAATAATAATAATAATATCCTACCTTGTTCATGCCCAGCGCTTTTTAAAAAAAATTTTAAACTATTACGGTACATTTGGCCCGGCCATAGGTTTTCAATTCCTTGTGTGTTTCTGTTTATTGTTTATATGTGATTTATATTAATTGTATTGTACTTATTGTTTTTGTTTATTGATGTGTTGTTGGGCTTGGCCTCATGATTGACTGACTATCGGAACACGGAATATCGGATAACGAGTTTGGATTCTGATTTCATTGATGAGACCTGATGGATTTGTTATATTGATGTAGTGATGTATTGATACTGATGTTTAATGATTTGTGATGCTATTGCTTTTAAATGCTTAATGATTTTGTATTGTGTATACCTAAATTGTTGTAAACCGCTCTGAGTCGCCTAAGGGCTGAGAAGAGCGGTATACAAATAAAGTAAATAAATAAATAAAGGCAGGCCTCTGTATAATAATCATAATACCAGGATTACATATTGTTAATGATCTATCTATAGGCCTATGGAGATATATAGGTGTGTATAAACATCTCCAGGCACACAAAAACATATTTATACACAGACACACACATATATACTTGGGCCCCTGTATGTTTCCTGGAAAGAGAGGCCTACTTGGTCGGCCTTCTTTACCTGAGGTGAGGCGGCGGCTGCCCCAGCGCGAGGCCGGCCTGGGAGCGCGACGGAAGGCCGGGGCCCCTTCAGAACATCCCGGGGAGGAAGAGGCGGAGGAGGGAGCAGGCCAGGCGGAGGAGGAGGAAGACTTCTGAGGCGGCCTCAACAGCAGCTCCTAGTCTCGCTCTCTTTCTGCCCTCAGCAGCGGTGACAGGCCTCTCTCGCAACAAGGCGTCTCCCCATTGGCTGGCGGAGCGTCACATGACCGACGCCAGACGTCTGGCCGCCATGTTGATCCAGCCGAGGGTGGCAGTCACATGACCCTGCGAGAGGGAAAGGCGTCTCTCTTCTGCGCATGCTCAAGGGTGCTCTATTTCCCCTTGGAGGCTTAAAGCATGTTTTTGTAAACTGAGGATGCATCTACACTAGGCATGGGCAAACTTGGGCCCTCCAGGTGTTTTGGACTCCAACTCCCATCATTCCTAACAGCCTCAGGCCCCTTCCTTTTCCCCCTCAGCCGCTTAAGCGGCTGAGGGGGGATAGGAAAGGGCCTGAGGCTGATAGGAATGATGGGAGTTGGAGTCCAAAACACCTGGAGGGCCCAACTTTGCCCATGCCTGATATACACATTAAACTGGGATCTATACTTTGGCCCTCTCCCGTAGTGGAGGCTACAAAACTATAACTCCCAGGATCCCATAGCACTCAGCCAGGGAAATCGTGCTTCAAGGGATTTTAACCACCTTGTATGCTCAATCTCTATTTTAATATTAGGAGCCCCCATGGCGCAGTGGGTTAAAGCCCTGTGCCGGCAGGACTGAAGACCGACAGGTCGCAGGTTCGAATCCAGGGAGAGGCGGATGAGCTCCCTCTATCAGCTCCAGCTCCTCATGCGGGGACATGAGAGAAGCCTCCCACAAGGATGATAAAACATCAAAAAAAATCATCCAGGCGTCCCCTGGGCAACGTCCTTGCAGACGGCCAATTCTCTCACAACAGGAGCGGTTGCTCCTGACACAACAACTATAATAATAATAATATTTATACGCTAGAGATTTGAATAATAATAAATAAGGTGTATCTTTTTAAACGGCTGTGATCCACTTTGCCTCTCCATTGCAGAGATAAAGGCAGGACAAAAATAGACATATGCCTAACGCCGCTCCATGCAATCATGCCGGCCATAGGACCTTGGAGGTGTCTATGGACAACGCCGGCTCTTCGGCTTAGAAATGGAGATGAGCAGCACACCCCAGAGTCAGACATGACTGGACTTAATGTCAGGGGACAACCTTTACCTTTACCTTTGTTCACTTTTCCACATAATCACCCATAGTAGAGCACCTGATGAACCAACCTGGACACAGCATATTGTTTGAGAACACAGAAATGCTGGACCACTCTCACAACCACCATGTCAGACTACACAGAGAAGCCATTGAAATACACAAGCATGTGGACAATTTCAACAGAAAGGAGGAAACCCTGAAAATGAACAAAATCTGGCTACCAGTATTAAAAAAACTCTAAAATTGCAACAGCACACAACAGAGAGGAAGCAGGCAGAGACATCTAATTACCTCTCAACAAAAGTTTGCTCCAGGCACAGTCAGCCCATTGTATGCTAATCAAGGTGGTCAGTTGAAACATTCACACCTAGCTCCAGCAGAAGAGTCCTTTGTCTCACCCTGGTCATTCCACAGATATATAAACCCCCTTTCCCTAGTTCTAACAGACCTCACTACCTCTGAGGATGCTTGCCATAGATGCAGGCGAAACGCCAGGAGAGAATGCCTCTAGACTATGGCCATACAGCCTGAAAAAATCTACAACAACCCAGTAAAACGTAAATATATGTTAAGTAAAATAATAATTTAAAACAACACCCACAATAAAATAAATAAACGAGAAGCTGTGCCTCTCGATCAGAGTCCCTCTATAGGGGAAAAAGGTTGGGAAAAAATTTAAGTGATTTGGGTTGGTATAAGTTTTCTGGGCTGTATGGCCATGTTCCAGAAGCACTCTCTCCTGATGTTTGGCCTACATCTATGGCAGGCATCCTCAGAGGTTATGACCTCACAGCCTCCGAGAATGCCTACCACAGATGCAGGCGAAACGTCAGAAGATAATGCTTCTGGAACACGGCCATACAGCCCAAAAAACTTACAGCAACCCAGTGATTCTGGCCATGAAAGTCTTTGACAACACATAAAAGGATTTTTTTGAAGGATGTTGATGTTTAAAATGGGTGCAGAGGCATTTCTCCTACTCGCCTTCCCTTGTTTGCATCCTGAGAAGAGAGAGCCCATTGAAGCCAACGGTGGTTGCAAGGAAGGAAGAGGAAGGCCTTCCCTAACAAAATGTAGGTTTACTAAACAACACAGTGGGCTGTTTGCTACCCACTCACTTTGCTGCTTGTACAGAAAACGCCGCCACGGGCTAGTCTTAAAAGCATCAGAAGTATATATACATATTGTTATAAACAACCTGCCCCTCAAAAAACAAACAATGGCACACTTGCAGCATCCTAAGTGGCCTAAGAGCTACCCAAATGGTCTTTTAAAAATGGTCTTCCTTGTAGTGGCTGACATCCTCTTTTGCCGGTGAAGAGATCTCTTCTTGAAGTCAGGTAGCACCTTTAAAAAGATGGAGAGCCCTTCTTCTGTGCCACAAGACAACCCTTTGACGGAGAAGAGGAGCGGCCAGAAGATGTTGAGTCTGTTCAGCGGACTGGCCGGTAGGGGAAAGCCATGCCGGGTATAAACGTCTGGACCGGATGGGTCGGAAGGGAAGCATGGGCGGGGTATCCCAACGGAGGGGTGTGGATGGAGGGGTAAAAGCCGGGTGGCAGAGAGGTGTGCGCCGGTTGTTGGACTGGACCCGAAATGACCAGCTGCAGGAGGCTGTCAGAGGAAGGAAGGAAGGCAGAGGGATGAGTTCAGCTGCAAGGAAGATGGTGGTTCTAAACCAGGCATAGGAAAACTTCAGCACTCCAGATGTTTTGGACTTCAACTCCCATAATTCCTAATAGCTGGTAGGCTGTTAGGAATTGTGGAAGTTGAAGTCCAAAACACCCGGAGACCTGAAGTTTGCCCATGCCTGTTTTAAAGCTATCCAACTGCATAGACCTCCAAACAAAAGACTTGGCTTCCAAACCCAAACCCCTCAATGGAGGTAATGTCAACAATTCCAGGAATACTTTAAAAAATCAACCCAAAAAGACTTGAGTTATCTTATCAATGGAAGTATTGCACCTTAACTCTTATATTTTTTAACAAAGGGAATCATCTCTTTCTCTGAGTAGAATGCTGGAAAAGTCCCAGTAGTGTAATCATTTATAGCAGTGTGATTTATATATGTATTCTGTGGTATGTATTTTATGTTGATGTGTTTTGACTGAACCCTGCCTCAAACCAGGAGGAGCAGAGGATAACAAATAAAATCATCATCATCTTTATCTCTAAGCCAGCTAAACCTTCCTGTTTCTTCTTCTTCTTCTATTATTATTATTATTATTATTATTATTATTATTATTATTATTATATCATAGGCATTTCTTGGCTAGCTGGACTTCCTCTCCCCCCCCCCTTCTTAGATAGGTATCTCTTAACCAGCTAGACCTTCCTGTTTCTATTATTGCTGTTGTGTCATAGGCATCTCTTGGGAAGCTGGACATCCATATCTTTAATTACTATTATTAAATCATCATTATCATCCCAGAAGAACCTAAAAGAAGCAATGACCCCTTCAACTGTATCCAACCTGGCATGGTTTCGGACTCTTACGGATGTCTAGTGGCAGCCAGGGACAGCTAACCCTCTGAGACTGCATTGCTGCTTTCCCTTTTTCATATAATAACCCTTGACTTATCTACAGGTCATATCAAAATCCATAATTTTGGCCCCCAAAGCTGCCCTTGATTTATACATTAATATATGTGGTAATAATCAACCAAAAGGGGTGGATCTTCAGACACAAGGGGTTAAAGTGTAACTTTGCAATGGATGCCATTAATTTTCAACTTTCTGAAATCCTAGGGATTACTTGATAAGACAAGAGGGTACTTGGGGTTATTGCTGGTCATAAATTGAATAGGGCCCATCAATATGATCCCACTGCAAAGAAGGCAAATCACATTTCAACTTGTACTAACAGAGCTGTAGTCTGAAACATTGAACATTTCCTTACTTGTTGTGTGGCAGTCTGGAACACACAGTCCTCAGATCCTCTGAAAGCAGGGAGAACAGAATGAACAAGGATGCAGTAACAATAAGGGTGGGGGCAGCTTTCTATCACTTATATCCCTTTAAATACTTTCTAATTTATTTTTTATCCCATAGCAAATGATCAAAAGGTTTCTTTTCCCATCCCAGACTATACACAGTGGCCTTTTGGCATAGCCCTCCGACCCAAAGACTTAGCTTCCAAAACAATACCCTTCAAGATGGCATCTTGGCACCTTTCCCCGACACAGAGTGCAGCTTTCCTTGCCCCCATTCACTATTCTGTCCACATAGTACCCCATGTTCTTCCCAATACCTGCCACCTGCTGGCAGGTACCTACCTCTGGTCCAGAGCAAGGCTCCGGAGGCCATGGCCACCTGCAAGGCCTGGGCCAGCCGATCGAGGGCCAGTTCAGTCTCCTTGGAGGCATTGAGGGGGTTAAGTTCATCTGCCAGGCGGCCAATGTCCTCCACCAGTGACACCACATGGTCCAAGGGCACCAGCCCCAGGCGCCCATAGAGATTCTTTTCGGACAGGTGTCCCTGCAGCATCATCAGCACTTGCAGGACGCTGAGGTGCAGCTTGGAGTACAAGGGCTGGCCGTCTCGCTTCTCGGAGCCCTCAGGCGTCTCCTTGGCCAACCCTTTCCCATTGAGGAGGGCACTGGAAGTTGAGGGCTTCTTCCTCTTGTAGGCCAGCGGGGCCTTCACACACCACCGGATCAGGCCACTGAGTGGGGTGAGTTCCAGGAACCCAATGGGGAGGCCGGTTGCAATGGGGGTGTTCAGGAAGGTGATAAGGATCAAGCGGGGGTCCTCAAAGATCCATGAGACTACCATTTCCAACAGGTCTGGAGGCGGCACAAGGTCGTCTGGAAAAGAAAGTGAAGTCATGCTCAAAGCCACAGATATACACATCCTTGACATACAATGCTATTCCTCCTTTGGGTCTATTTCTTCTGTGTTCTTCCATACTATTACTATTCTATTCCAGGTTCTCCCCTCCTATTACTACTTTCCAATCAGGAGGTTCATCTCACCAGGTTTCAGAGTTGTCGTCCTGGTTTAAGAGTTCAAATTCATCTTGCTTATTTCCCATGCTCTGTGCATTAGACCAGGGCTTCTTAAACTTTTTCCACTTATGACCCCTTCCTGCCCCAGAAATATTTTTGTGACCCCTTTCTAAGTTGTCTTGGGCATATAAGTATATAAAAGATAGGCATAAAAACAAATGTTTACTGATCATAAATCAGCATTTGCAATGCTTGCTAAACAGGTTGATTTTCTGGGTTGCGGTAAGTTTCTCAGGCTGTATGGCCATGTTCCAAAAACATGGCCATGCAGCCCGATAAACTTACAGCAACCCAGTGATTCTGGCCATGAAAGCCTTTGACAATAGGCTGATTTTCCTCTTTATGGAGCATTTATTTATTTATTTCAAATATTTCTACCCCGCTCTTCTCTACCCCCGAAGGGGTACTCAGGGCAGCTTACAGCTAGCAACAATTCAATGCATTACAGCTGAAGCATCTTCTGCAGAGAAAATGCTGCAAGTTGTTGGTCACAGATCTATGTAAATGTCTAGGCAGCATTCATTTGTTTGAGAAGAGAAATACACAAATTAGAAGCTACTGTGGAGAAGGCCCTGCTTCACATTCCCATTAACCCAAAATCTTTAAGCACTGAGAAAAAAAACTCAACCTTTCCCGCAAGAATGTGCATACATCCCTGGATGTATTTCAATGGTTTCAATTCTTCTGCTATCCAGCTTTTTAAAAAGACAGAACCATCATTTTCAGATTAGGTTTTGCTTCCCTTTTTCCATTTGCTCATAAAAGAAAAATGCAATGCAAGAACACAGTCAAATCACGTAGGATGAAATCCGATCAGTGAGTTCTATAGGCCAAATCCAACTGAAGACACTTCTGCCTCACTCATGGAATAAAAAAAAAAACACTCTCTAAATCCAGAGTTGTCTGTTTTCTACCCCTGACATTACCATATACTGAAAATCATATTCTTTCCTGCAAGAACGTGCCTCTCCAAGTAAAGGGAAGAGTTGGACGCACCTGAGGACATGTCGAAGAGCATGGTGACTGCTGTTATGAACTGGCAGCAGAAGCGGGGGCTGGCGCTGAAGATCTGCCTGAGGGTCTGGATGGAGCCTGGCACAGGGCTGCAGTAGTCCTCCACCAAGGCCTGGGCCAGGCGGACACAGAAGACAGCTGGCGTCCGCTGAAAGAGGCACAAACCGCCACAATGATACCAATGGTATTTAATTCTGTATTGTCAAAAACGTTCACGGCCAGAATCACTGGAGTGTTGTGTGGTTGTATGGCTGTGTTATTGCAGCACTGCCTCCTGATGTTTCGCCCCATATTTAATTCTGTTTTAATGTTTGTATATTTGTAGATTTTAATGTAAGTCGCTGTAAGTCTCCTTGTGGAGATAAAAAGTGGGGTATAGATAAATGTTATTATAAATCTATATAAATAAAAATGTAATGTTCGTTTGTGGGATTAACAGTACTCAAAACCTACTGGACGAATTGACACCAAATTTGGACACAAGACACCTAACAACTGAATGTATGTCCTTCACTCAAAAATTTGATTTTGCCATTTGGGAGTTGTAGTTGCTGGGATTTATAGTTCACCTACGATCAAAGAGCATCCTGAACACCACCAACTATGGAATTGAACCAAATTTGGCACACAGTTCTCCCATGACCAACAGAAGGGTTTGGTGGGCAGTGTCCTTTGATTTTGGAGTTGTAGTTCACCTACATCCAGAGATCACTGTGGACTCAAACAATGATGGATCTGGACCAAACTCTAAACAAATACTCAATATGCCCAAATGTGAACACTGGTGGAATTTAAAGAAAATAGAATCTTGACATTTAGGAGTTGTAGTTGCTGGGATTTATAGTTCACCTACAATCACAGAGGATTCAGAACCCCACCAACGATAGAATTGGGCCAAACCTCCCACACAGAATCCCCATGTGGGCCACAGCACCGCGTGGCAGGGGACAGCTAGTGTAACTTTATATATATATATAGAGAGAGAGAGAGAGTTAAGGTAAAGATTTCCTCTTGACATGAAGTCTAGTCGTGTCGGACTCTGAGGGGTGGTTTGTTTTCATGTCAGTGGTGCTTATCTGCATTTCTAAGATGAAGAGCCAGTGTTGTCCATAGACTCCTCCAAGGTCATGTGGCCGGCATGACTGCATGGAGCGCCGTTACCTTCCCACTGAAGCAGTACCTATTGATCTACTCAAATTTGCATGAACTGCTAGTTTGGCAGAAGCTGGGACTAACAGCAGGAAGTCACTCCACTCTCTGGATTCGAACTGCCAATCTTTCACATTTTCTCACAACCTTCTGATAATTCCTGTTTTTCTATCCTTTACATTTATATACTTATCAACTGCTTATACATACTTCCTCCTTCCTTTTTCTCTTCCCCCCTTCCCTCTGGGAACAGTTGGACTTCTGCTCTTTGTATTATTTTATTTGTTTGATCATGAAGATTGTCTGATTCAATTCCTTGAATTTTTATTTCCCTTTTACTTTGGCTATAAGCCCTTTCCTTCTCGACTCCCAGTTTTCCTTGGGATGTCCATTCGTATATTTAATACTCCTTTCAGTGATATACTCTTGAAGTATATAATCTGATAAAGATTCATACAATTGTTTAAGTTCCCATTTCATTTGCTTTCTATCCTAAAGCTACTGTTGCTTGGGTTGCTGCTATCATGTATTTTACGATCTCACCCCATTCTTTATTTCCACCTACTTTTTACTATTTTCAGAGTAAAAAATGTTTTTTGGTCAAATCTACTTTTATCCCTAATATTTCCTCCATCTTGCTCTTAGTTTTTTAAATAACATTTTTGTAGTTTTTCACAATCCCACAACAGGGTTGTTGTAGGTTTTTTCAGGCTATATGGCCATGTTCTAGAGGCATTCTCTCCTGACGTTTTGCCTGCATCTATGGCAAGCATCCTCAGAGGTAGTGAGGATGCTTGCCATAGATGCAGGCAAAACGTCAGGAGAGAATGCCTCTAGAACATGGACATACAGCCTGAAAAAAACCTACAACAACCCAGTGATTTCAGCCATGAAAGCCTTCAACAATACATTAAATCCCACAACATATGGATAAATATGGATAAACAACAACAACAACAACAACAAACTTTGAGGGCACTCCAGACAGACTGAGAGCTTGGTGTGTACAGAATGCATGCCCCGAAAAGAGAACTTTTTAGGCAGCTCTTGAAAGGGTGGCTGATACATGTTATGTATCATGCTTATGTAGGCGTGCTGTTTCTCACCTGCAGCCACGAAGCCGCACACTCCAAGACAGGTACCCTGCAGATGGCGATCGCCATGGAGACTAGCTTGCCCAAGAGGGCCATCCGGCTATCATCTGCCTTGTTCCCTTGTGGACTGAAGAGCGAGGAGAAGATGATCTGCCGGACTGAGTCCTTGCTCTGCTCCTGGAAATAGTTGCACATAATTTCCAGTAGCTGCAGCTCCTGCAGTGAACTCAGCCTCTGAGAGGAGAGAAGACGAGAGAATCAGTCACACTCTGGTGTGTTGAAAGAAAGTTCCCTAATGCTGGTAGAAGAGTTCCTAATGCTGACTCTCATGTCTGCGCATAAGGCCTCTTGAAGCAGAGCAGGGCATCATGGTGCTCCCTTCTCAAACAAAAGGATAATAAAGGCACACGAAATACTTTTGGGGAAGAAGAGGGAAGTGACCTCTTTGTGCAGGGAAGAAGGAAGCATAACACCTTGAGTTACATAAGTCTAGGGAAACAGAGATGAAAACAGACATGCACTACAGCAGAGTTTTCCAATTTGTGTGTTGGGACACAGGAATGTGTTGCATTGAATATGGTCCCCCATTCCCAGACCCACTGGAAGAGGCCCCCAAAGGGCTTCCAGTCTAACCCCCTTCAGACAGACAGGAAGACACAATCAAATCGCTCCCAAGAGATGGCCATCCAGCCTCAGTTCAAAAATCTCCAGAGAGGTTAAATCACTAAGAAAATGGAGTGCTGGTGCTATTTAACTGTAGATTCTGTAACAACTTATACAATTTGCACAGTTTGTCAACTGGGTTGCAGTAATTACCATTAAAATGGATGCATTTCTAATTAAGTTAAGGAAAGCTGTTGATAATGATGTTTGCGAGGAACCCCTTGGAGTGGCTAGAGAGGAAACTCCACAAAAAACAAATGTAGTGCAAGTGTAAAGGAGAAATTACTAAACTTCATTTAAATGAAAAGATCACATGAAACTTATATAAATCTAAATTACAGTATATTGTATGAAACTCTTGTAACAGTTTGGTTTAACCTCCAGCTTCCTAGTAAAACCAAATTACTATCTCGTGAAAGGATGTAGGCCTAAAAAGTGTGTCACCAACAAGAAAAGTTTGGAAAGCCCTGAACTACAGGTTGAATGTAAAGTGTAAAACTTTAAACAGAGTGTTTTTAAAGTGTTAACATTAAGACCAGAAATTCACATTCAAAGCAGAAAGTCTATAGTCAATTTACGTGACTTTATATACGATGCTTATAACATTTGTGGGTATGAATAATAAAATGAATAAGTTAAAATCATCTACAAACTGCTTCCTTATTTTTAAAGCTGCCACATAAAAATTAGTCACTCTAAAAGTGATTGATGGATCCTTATCATCTAAGAGATGTTTGAGGTAATATTCTTCATTTCTTCCAGGAATATTCTGTACAATGGGAATAGTCCCTCGGTCCCTCGTTGCTTCCAATAGACCCGGGAGATGGAGGAAGGCAGCACTACTAGACGCTTTCAGTTTCTTTGTGGAGCGAAAAAGCGAGGTATAAATAAACATGATAATAATAATAATAATAATAATAATAATAATAATAATACTTTGGTCTGGCTGCCTCCTCCTCCGCCGCCGCTGCGCTCCTTGGGGACCTGGAAGACAAATTCCTCCAGGAGCTCGATGGGACCCTTGTCCACAATGGGCAGCGGGACGCTCTGGAGCTGGCTGCTGAAGTAGATGTCCAGGTGGTAGAGGACCTCCTTGGCTGCGCTCAGGGCATCCCGGCGGAGCAGCGAGTGCCGGATGTCACTCATGGTCCTGATCCTGGAGGAAGAAGAGCAGGAAGAAAAAAGGAATGAGCAGCAGGAGGAGAAGCAGCCACTTTACTCAGCTGCTCCTTCCTCGCATCTCAATCGTGAGATATAGATAAATATAATAACAAACAGGGATGTCCAGTTGGCCAAGAGATACCGATGAAGATGAAGATGATGATAATAATAATAACAACAACACTATGTAACACAATTTTTTTTCTGGAGTTATAAATGCCAGAGGAAAGTCACAGCTTCACTGAAAGCAAACAGGATGGTTGAGCCCATGTCACGAACACAAAGAGAGGCAGGAAATAAATAAATACATTATTGTTGTTGAACTCATGTCTTGAATGTAAGGAGAGGTGAGCAATAAATAAATGAATACATTGTTGTTGTTGCTATTGAGCCCATGCCTTGAATGTAAGGAGAAGCAGGTAATAGATAAATTATTGTTACTGTTATTGAATCCATGTCTTGAACTCAAGAAGAGGCGGATAATAAATAAATAAATACATTATGATTACACTGTATAACACGATTTTTGTTCCTGGGTTGCAAATGTCATTTCCTAATTGGTTCTATAAAAACATGGGAAATGTTTATTAAATTTTGTTTTTGTGGGATATCTTGCAGCATATTTTGTAATAGCAATAATAATAATAATTGTAAGCCATCTTGAGTCTTGAGTAGAAATAAATTTCATAATAATAATAATAACAACAATAATACAAAAAAAGGCATGTCCAGATGGCCAAGATATGCCAATGATATAATAATAACAACAATAACAACAAAATAAGGATGTCCAGATAACCAAGAGATACCTTGATATAATAATAATAAATATATATGTATAATAATACATATTATACATAAAATAAATATGTATAAGTATTAATAATAATCATAAGTATGGATTGTTGATATTGCAATTCCAGATGACAGCAGAATTGACAAGAAGCTACTGGAAAAGGTTACACAATATGAGGATTTAAAGACAAAACTGCAAAGACTCTGGCACAAGCCAGTAAAGGTGGTCCCAGTGGTGATCAGCATACTGGGTGCAGTGCCTAAAGACCTTGGCCAGCACTTGACAACAATGGGCACTGACAAAATTACCACCTGTCAGCTGCAAAAGGCCATCCTACTGGGAACTGCACGCATTATTCACTGATACATCACACAGTCCTAAACACTTGGGAAGTGTCTGATGTATGATCCAGTACAACAACTAGCATGGTGATCTTATTTGATGTGTACTAATCTTGTTGTGTATCAAATCAAATAATAATAAATAATATAGGAGTGTCCAGCTTGCCAATATATGCCTATGATATAATACCAACTACAACAACAACAAAATAAGGATGTCCAGCTGACCAAGAGATACCACTGATATAACAACAACATCAACACTCATTGTAAGCCGGCTTGAATCCCTATGGGGAGAAAGGTGGAGCAGAAATAAAGCTAATAATAATAATAATAATAATAATAATAATAATAATACAAAAAATAGGGATGTCCAGATGGTCAAGATATGCCTACGATATAACAACAACAGAGCTGTACAGCTGACCAAGAGATACCACTGATCTACTAGCCATCCCCTGCCGCACGTTACTGTGGCCCAGTTTGTGTATGTGTTTTGTGTATATATATGTGTATGTATTTGTGTATATGTAGTTATGTGCATGCATTGTAATTCGGGGATTTTTTTTTTTGCTTTTTAAGTCTCTTTCACTGTATTTTTCAGTGCTTTTATGAGTGACGGTCACTCGTTGGCCTGATATGTGTATTGTGTCCAAATTTGGTGTCAATTCCCCCAGTGGTTTTTGAGTTATGTTAATCTCACAAATGTAGATTACGTTTTTATTTATATAGATGTTGTTGAGTGACATCATAACTCAAAAACCGCTAGACTAATTGCCACCAAATTTGGCCACAAGACATCTACTAACCCAAGGAGTGACCATCACTCAAAAAATTGATTTTGTCACTTGGGAGTTGTAGTTGCTGAGATTTATAGTTCACCTACAATCAAAGAGCACTCTGAACTCCACCAATGATGGAATTGAACCAAATTTGGCACACAGGACTCCCATGAACAACAGAAAACAAGGGTTTGGTGGGCATTTACCTTGAGTTTGGGAGTTGTAGTTCACCTACATCCTGAGAGCACCGTGGACTCAGACAATGAAGGATCTAGACCAAAATTGGCACAAATACTCCATATGCCCAAATATGAACACAGACGGAGTTTGGGGGAAATAGACCTTGACATTTGGGAGTTGTAGTTATTGGGATTTATAGTTCACCTACAATCAAAGAGCATTCTGAACCCTACCAATGGCAGAATTGGGCCAAACTTTCCACACAGAACAACCATGACCAACATAAGATACTGTGTTTTCTGATGGTCTTCTGAGACCCTTCTGAGACCCCCTCCCAACCCCCCCAGGGGTCCTGACCCCAGGTGGAGTAATGCTGCCTTAAGGCCATCCAGTCCAATTATTATTATTATTATTATTATTATTACTTTATTTGTACCCAGCTAGCATCTCCTGAAGGACTTGATGCGGCTTACATAGGCCGAAGCCTCAAAACACAGTACAACAATACAATACCTAAAGCAAATTAAATCAGTTAAGCAGAATAACAACTCCCTTCACCTGGGCAAGAAAACACAATCAAAGCCCTCCTGACAAAGAGCCATCCAGACATAGATATAGATAGATATATATGATTCATACACACAGATATAGTATCACAGATTTGAAAGGGACCCCTAAAGAATTATATATTGCATGTTCCAGAGTAGGCAAACTAGACAATCTCCACATCAACACTGACGAAGAAACAACAAGAAATACTGTTTACATACAAGCATCAGGAAATTACATATATTAGAAACAACCCTTTGTGATTGTGCCTATTGTAATTTTATATTGCTATGTTTTCATATGTTTTATGTAATTATGTTATTGTTTGCATTTTTGGTTTTATTTTATGTAATTGTTGTCTGGGCTTGGCCTCATGTAAGCCGCTCCGAGTCCCCATTGGGGAGATGGTGGCGGGGTATAAATAAAGTTTATTATTATTATTATTATTATTATTATTATTATTATTATTATTATTATTTGTCATTACTTTATTTTCCAGATCACCAGACTGGGCCACAGCAACGCCTGGCAGGGGATGGCTAGTAATAATAATAATAATAATAATATAGGAATGTCCACCTGACTCAGGGCCCTGTCCACACAGCCACATAAACCAGAATATCAAGGCAAGATGATCCACAATATCTCAGTTGAACTGGATTATCTGAGTCCATACTGCCACATAATCCAGTTCAAGGTGTGTGGAAGGAGCCTTAGAGAGACCTATGTTGTCTTCCGTGTATTTATGCGAGGCTGGCTCATCCACACGTGTCAAGCCCTTTGCACGTGTGAATCCATTTCAACCCGCGTGTCAAGCAGCTCCCTTCACTAAGAGCGGCCCATTCTCACGTGCACAGCCCACCCAACCCAGAAAGAGGGACCAACCTGCAAGCCTGGCCCCGCCCACCCTCTGTTCCGTGTCCTTTCCGTGTCAGCCGGCCCGTCTTCTCCCGAGAGCGGCCCATTCACACGTGCAGAGCCGTGGGTCCCGCCGTACACGTGTCGAGGCGGCGGCGCCCATCCCCTTCGAAGGAAACTGAGCGAGTGCGTGACGTCACGAGCCGACCCCCCTACCTCTTCCGCGTCCCGCCACGAGCTGAGTCCCGACGGCGGACGGAGACCCGCGAGGGCCAAAAAGGACGTCCCGGCCGCGGCGGGGCGAGGGCTGCCATTGATTGGCTGCTTCCGCGGATGCGAAACAGCGACACCTATCGGCTGCTCCAGGCAGAAAGAGGCGTGGCTTGATTGAGGGGCGGGGCTTCAGGTTTCCCTTGAATGGATAGGTTCAGGTGCCTCTAACCATGTCCAAAGTGCTTATGTCTCTCCCCTTTCCCCCAATTCTTTTTAACCCCCAGGAAGGAAGAAGCGCAGGGATGGTTATGATTAATATTAATCATAGTCAAATGTCTATGCATGCAAACATGAAATTATTTGCATTGTTTTGGACTACAAAGCCTATCATTCCAGAAACACAGCCATTAGATCAGGCATGGGCAAACTTCAGCCCTCCAGGTGTTTTGGACTTCAACTCCCACAATTCTATGAATACAAACATGAAATTATTTGCATTGTTTTGGACTACAAAGCCTATAATCCCAGAAATGAAATTATTTGCATTGTTTTGGACTACAAAGCCTATCATTCCAGAAATGAAATTATTTGCATTGTTTTGGACTACAAAGCCTATCATTCCAGAAATGAAATTATTTGCATTGTTTTGGACTACAAAGCCTATCATCCCAGAAATGAAATTATTTGCATTGTTTTGGACTACAAAGCCTATCATTCCAGAAACAGCCATCAGATCAGGCATGGACAAACTTCAGCCCTCCAGGTGTTTTGGACTTCAACCCCACAATTCTATGCATGCAAACATGAAATTATTTGCATTGTTTTGGACTACAAAGCCCATCATCCCAGAAACACAGCCATTAGATCAGGCATGGGCAAACTTCAGACCTCCAAGTGTTTTGGACTTCAACTTCCACAATTCTATGAATGCAAACATGAAATTATTTCTATTTTTTTATACTACAAAGCCTATCATTCCAGAAACACAGCCATTAGATCAGGCATGGGCAAACTTGAGCCCTCCAGGTGTTTTGGACTTCAACTCCCACAATTCTAWGKATGCAAACATGAAATTATTTSCATTGTTTTGGACTACYAAGTCTATCATCCCAGAAATGAAATTATTTGCATTGTTTTGGACTACAAAGCCCATCATCCCAGAAACACAACCATCAGATCAGGCATGGGCAAACTTRGGCCCTCCAGGTGTTTTGGACTTCAACTCCCACAATTCTAAGCATGCAAACATGAAATTATTTCCATTGTTTTGGACTACGAAGCCCATAATCCCAGAAACACAGCCATTAGATCAGGCATGGGCAAACTTCAGCCCTCCAGGTGTTTTGGACTTCAACTCCCACAATTCTATGCATGCAAACATGAAATTATTTCCATTTTTTGGACTACAAAGCCTATCATTCCAGAAACACAGCCATTAGATCAGGCATGGACAAACTTCGGCCCTCCAGGTGTTTTGGACTTCAACTCCCACAATTCCTAACAGCCATTGTGGGAGTTGAAGTCCAAAACACCTGGAGGGCTGAAGTTTGTCCATGCCATGTGTTTTGGACTTCAACTCCCACAATTCCTAACAGCCTAATGGCTGTTAGGAATTGTGGGAGTTGAAGTCCAAAACACCTGGAGAGCCAAAGTTTGCTAAAAACATTGATTTACTATAATTGATATTAAAATCAATAAATATACTAGTGGAGACAAATTAATAAATATACTTCATATAGAAGCACAAAGTGTGTTGTTGTTGTTGTTATATTTATACAATGCTTTATGTCTTACAAAGGGGACTCAATGCAGCCAGACATCAAAGCATTGGGATACAATTTAAAATATATAAATATGGAAACAAAACAGAGCTTTGAGAGCTTTGTGGCCCAGATAATTATAAACAGTATTTAAAAAACATAGTTAAAATAGTCGAGGGCTTTCATGGTCGGAATCACTGGGTTGTTGTAGGTTTTTTCGGGCTATATGGCCATGTTCTAGAGGCATTTTCTCCTGACGTTTTATCATCTAATCACCTCTCAACAAAAGATTGCTCCAGGCACTGCCAGGCAATCAAATGCTAATCAAGGTAGTCAGTTGAAACATTCACACCTAGCTCCAACAGACAAGAGTCCTTTGTCCCACCCTGGTCATTCTACAGATATATAAACCCCTTTTCCTAGTTCCAACAGACCTCACTACCTCTGAGGATGCTTGCCATAGATGCAGACGAAACGTCAGGAGAAAATGCCTCTAGAACATGGCCATATAGCCCGAAAAAACCCCTACAATAACCCATAGTTAAAATCTATTAAAACATATTTGAAGTTAAAAACTACAGCCATTCAAATTCAAGGTTCTCATAATTGCCAATCAATAACCAAAACAAACAAGTATTGGAACAGAGCTAGGTCTTGAGTCGGCGAGATCCGTTATCTTTGCAAAAGGCCCGCTTTTGGCTCAGCGGGAAAGCTATTCCTGCCATGGTTCCTGGGTCTGGAAACCCAACAGATGCTCCTGAAGGTCAAGATAAAGGCCAGCAATTCAAGGGCCAAATCACACTGGGTGACCACATTCAGGCTTTCCATCTGAATGGAAGAGCCTTTTGCCTCTGGTTGGATTCAGCACATCGGAGAGCTCCCTCTCAGTCACTTTTGCAGATCAGACCAAAACCTGGAGTGGATTCAGCCCTGTCCCCCCATTTATGGATGCAAAAGCAAAAGCTCCCAAGTTACACCTTGTCGGAACTGTATAGGCCTCTGGATGCATCCCCTGACAAAAAGAGTCCATGGTAAGGAATGCGGGAGTTGTAGTTCCAGATATACTTGAAAGATACATACAATGATAGGTCTTCATTCATCCCGGTACCTTCTAGATGGGCTGGACTACAACTCCTACCACTCTCCAAAATGATAGGTTTGTGCATGCACTCATTCAGCCCAATACCTTTCAGTTGGGTTGGACTACGACTCCCATCACTCTCTAAAATGGATAGGTTTTTGCATGGACTCATTCAGCCCAATACCTTTCAGTTGGGTTGGACTATGGCTCCCATCACTCTCCAAAAAGGATAGGCTGTGCATGGATTCGTTCAGCCCAATACCGTTCAATTGGGTTGGACTATGGCTCCCATCACTCTCCAAAAAGAATAGGCTGTGTATGGACTCATTCAGCCCAATATCTTTCAATTGGGTTGGACTACAACTCCCATCACTCTTCAAAAATATAGGTTTTTGCATGGACTCGTTCAGTCTAATATCTTTACGATGGCTTGGACTACAACTCCCATCACTCTCCAAAAAGGATAGGTTTTTGCATGGACTCATTCAGCCCAATGCCTTTCAAATGGGTTGGACTACGGCTCCAATCACTCTCCATAAAGGATAGGTTTTTGCATGGACTCATTCAGCCTAATACCTTTCCAATGGCTTGGGCTATGACTCCCATCACTCTCCAAAAAGGATAGGCCTTTGCATAGACTCAGTCAGCCCAATACTTTTCAAATGGGTTGGACTACAACTCCCATCACTCTTCAAAAAGGATAGGTTTTTGCATGGACTCGTTCAGCCCAATACCTTTCAGATGGGTTGGACTACGACTCCCATCACTCTCCATAAAGGATAGGTTTTTGCATGGACTCATTCAGGTCAATACTTTCCAGTAGGATTAGATTACTATCCCTGTCCAAACCAGCAGGGCTACTATATTGGCTTGGAAAGTGATGGGAGTTGTAGTACAACCCACCTGGAGGGTGCCAGACTAGAAAAAAGCTGCATTAGCAAGTCTATAGAATACAAACAATTGAAAATAAAAACATATTGATTTGAAACTTTCCATGTTGTCTCCGTTTTCTTACTATATATAGGATTATTCGGGATTTTTCCAAAGTGTTTCTTCCTTGCTCTCAGACCTGGCAATGGAAAATCCTGAAAATCCTTATCTCTCCGTCTTTCTTCCTCTGAAATCTCCCCGATGGAACTTGAACACCTGTGCAAATATATAACAATATCGAAGGGGAGAAATATACCCTCTGAGGCCAGGGTTGGACGCAGTATTTTAGGAAACTTGGGGCACGTTTTGAATTGTCAAACAAAGGACAGCCTTGAAAGGAAAACACCTTGGACATAGGTTTAATCCTTACTGGTTGGCAGGATTCTCAGGGCAAAAGACTTCCCAACTCTGAAAAACTTTTTGACATTGAAGGCTTTTTGGACCTTCCTAGTCTTGGAGACTGACCGGTAAGTGGAAACATAGATTTGGAATGAATTTTTGGATTCGGCCCTCTCTCCAGATGTTTTGGACTTCAACTCCCATCATTCCTAACAGCCTCAGGCCCCTTCCTTTTCCCCCTCAGCCGCTTAAGCGGCTGAGGAGGAAAAGGAAGGGGTCTGAGGCTGATAGGAATGATGGGAGTTGAAGTCCAAAACACCTGGAGAGAGGGCCAAAGTTTGTCCAAGCCTGATCTGCACTGTAGAATTACTGCAGTTTGGCTGCTGTGAGCTCAGAGCTATGGAAGAATGGAAGCTGTAGTTTGCAGCTGGCTTTCACCAGCTCTAAGAATGAGGAAGCCGGGGGATTTGTGGCGCCAGCCTTGGCAAGAACAACCCTATGTTTCCATTGGGGAAGGTCACCTTTGGAGAGAAGGAAGGCATCCCCAAAAGAACACCTTTACCTGTTGCGCCAGGTGAGGAGGGGTAAGGTGATGGGAAAAGGGGGATTTACATTTTGGAGGGGTCCTGCTTGGGATCTGAGAGCTTTGTGGCCCAAGTATTATATTGCACTATGCAACACGATTTTGGTCCCTGGGTTATAAATGTCATTTTCTAATTGGTTATATCGTAAACACATGGAAAAAAGCTTATCAAAATGCAAAAACACTGTTTATACAGAAGAGACATCCTGCAGCACATTTTATATAGTTTTCCAATGAATATCTCATAGAGCAGCAATTCTCAAACTAGGGGTCGGGACCCCTGGGGAGGTCGTGAGAGGGTGTTAGAGGGGTGGCCAAATACCATCACAAAACATAGTATTTTTTATCAGTCATGGGGGTTCTGTGTAGGAAGCCTTCGGGTTGATGTGGGCGGGGTAGAAATAGCATAAATAAATAGTGTAAATAAATTCCCTCATTGGTGGGATTCAGAATGCTCTTTGATTGTAGGTGAACTATAAATCCCAGCACCTACAATTTCCAAATATCAAGGTCTATTTCCCCCAAACTCCATCTGTGTTCATATTTGGGCATATTGAGGATTTGTGCCAAGTTTGGTCCAGATTCATCATTGTTTGTGTTCACAGTGTTCTCTGGATGTAGGTGAACTACAACTCCAAAACTCCAAGGTCAATTCCCACCAAACCCTTCCAGTATTTTCTGCTGCTCATGGGAGTTCTGTGTGCCAAGTTTGGTTCAATTCCATCATTGGTGGGGTTCAGAATGTTCTTTGATTGTAGGTGAACTATAAATCCCTGTAACTACAACTCCAAAGTTACAAAATAAATCCCTCCCTGCAACCCCATCAGTATTCAAATATGGGGGAATTGGGTATTTATGCCAAATTTGGTCCAGTGAATGAAAATACATCCTGCATATCAGATATTTACATTACAACTCATAACAGTAGCAAAATTACAGTAGCAACAAAAATAATGTTATGGTTGTAGGTCACCACAACATGAGAAACTGTATTAAGGGGTCACGGCATTAGGAAGGTTGAGAACCTCTGCCATAGAGTATCTCAACCAATTCAACATAGTTTATGGCAGCTACGAAAACCAAGTTTCTGGGGTAGAACAACTATTTTCAAAGGACAGGATCAGAATTCAGAATGAACTTAACAGATTAGAACACCAATTGGCCAAAACTAACAACATGAATTTCAGCAAACACAAATGTAAGATACTACACTGAGCTAGAAAAAATGAAATGCAAAAAATTCAGGATTGGTGACACCTGGTGGCAACATGGCTAATGGAATTTGTAGTCCAACCCATCTGGAGGGGCCCAGACCAGGGAAACCTGCATTAGCAAGTCTGGGATTCAACCCTATAAAAACTCTATCTATATAAATAAAAATGTAATGTTCGTTTGTAGGATTAACAGAATTCAAAAACCACTGAGGGAATTGACACCAAATTTGGACACAATATACCTCTCAGGCCAACAAGTGACCATCACTCATAAAAATACAGAAAAACACAGCGGAAGGGACTTTAAAACCCCCCAAAAATAAAAAAAACATTCAATCACCTCTCAACAAAAGATTGCTCCAGGCACTGTCAGGCAATCAAATGCTAATCAAGGTGGTCAGTTGAAACATTCACACCTAGCTCCAACAGACAATAGTCCCTTGTCCCACCCTGATCATTCCACAGATATATAAACCCTATTTTCCTAGTTCCAACAGACCTCACTACCTATGAGGATGCTTGCCATAGATGCAGGTGAAACGTCAGGAGAGAATGCCTCTAGAACATGGTCATATAGCCCGAAAAAACCTACAACAACCCAGTGATTCCGGCCATGAAAGCCTTCGACAATACATTAAACCAAAAATACATTACAATGCAGGCACAAAACAACATACATATACGCAAACACATATATACACACATATATATACACACACATATACACACACAAAACACATATACACAGACTGGGCCACACATTATAATGCATGTGCAAAACCACATATATACACATAAACACAAATATATATACACACAAAACACATATACATAGACTGGGCCACTGCAATGTGTGGCAAGTGCAAAACCACACATATATACGCAAACACACATATAAACATATACACAAATATATATACACACACATATACACACACAAAACACATATACACAGACTGGGCCACAGCAAGGAATGGCAGGGGATGGCTAATTGGAAATAAAACCATGCCCCGTTTGGAGAGTGATGGGAGTTGTAGTTCAACACATCTGGAGGGTTCTGGATGAGAGGAAATCTGCATTAGCAAGCCTGGGATGCAACTCTATAGAAACCATTGGAAATAAAGCCCCGTTCCATTTGCTTTGCCCTTGCTCTCTTGCCTTAAAAGCTGGGAGAAAAGAGATGCAATGGAGCTGCAACTGTGTGCATAACGCACCATTGCACTGGGACAAGCCAAACTCTTTAGCAATGGGTCAGTAGGGAAGTTGTGCCACTCGGCGCATGCTCCGGTTCCAGAACCCATTCTGGGGAATCCGACTAGAACCAAATGTCTGGAACAGAGGAGAATGGCTGATACGGAGGTTCGTCTCCCTTCCTTTCTGCGCAGGAGGGAGCCATGTGGGGTCTGTGGGTCCTGGGCCTGGCCGCCTTCGTCCGCCCGTCCCTCACACTCAGGGTCAGCGCCTTCAATATCCAGACCTTCGGGGACAGCAAACTCTCCAACGACACCATCACTGACATCATTGTCCAGGTGACCTTTGCATTGGGACCAAGGCAGCATCAGACCCAGAGCTTCCTGAACATTAGGAAGAACTTCCTGACTGTGAGAGCTGTTCAGCAGTGGAACTCTCTGCCCAGAGTGTGGTGGAGACTCCCTCTTTGGAGACTTTTAAACAGAGGCTGGATGCCCATCTGTCAGGGGTGTTTTGAATGCAATTCTCCTGCTTCTTGGCAGAGGGTTGGACTGGATGGCCCATGAGGTCTCTTCCAACTCTATGATTCGATGTGTAGTCCAGAGGTGTGTCACATGGAAAATACTCCTCACAAACAAAGGCAGGAGAGCACAGTCAAAACCCTTATGACAGATGGCCAGGTCAAATGCCCCAAGAGAAGGACACTCCACTGGAAGGGAACCCCAACGTGCATCTGGCCCAACCCCCTTCAGTCAGGTAGGAAGACACAGAAAAAGCCCTCCCAACAGATGGGCTCATCTGGAGACGTAGACTCCACTGGACTCCCAGGCTTTCTATATCTTTCTAAAGACCATCAATGGGCATCTAGTCTAACCCCCGTCAGCCAGGCAGGAAGTCACAATGCATTACCTTCCAACAGACAACCATCCAGCCTCAGTTCAAACCCCAAAGTTCAAACCCAACCCCCTTCAGCCAGGCAGGAAGACACAGAAAAAGCCCTCCCGACAGATGGCCACCCCGCCTATCTAGAGATGTAGACTCCACTGGACTTCCAGGCATTCTATATTTCTCTAGAGACCATCAATGGGCGTCTAGTCCAATCCCCTTCAGCCAGTCAGGAAGTCACAGTGCAATTCCTCCCAACAGATGACCATCCAGCCTCAGTTCAAAAACATCCAGAAAATAAGATTTCAACAGACTCTCAGGCAGTGTATGTTTCACTAGAGTTGGAAGGGATCCCCAAAGGGCATCTAGTTCAACCCCCATGAGCCAGTCAGAAATGCACAGTCAAAGACTTCTCAACAGATGGCCATCCAGGTTCCATTTAAAAACATCCAGAGAGATATCCCCAACATGGAAAATTTGGAAAGCTCTGGTGCATGCTGTCAAACAGATGCAGTTTGTTACCACTTGAGTGCTTGATGTTACGGGATGCTGAGAGTTGTAGTTTCACAGAGTCTTCAGCCTTCTCTGGTGCCAAACTACAACTCCCATCATTCCATAGCATGGAGCCGTGGCAGTCAAGTCGTTTCTATTATAATTATGATTATTGGACCTTATTCCGTGTCTCCCCAGATTGTGTCCGGATATGACATCACTTTGATCCAAGAAATTCGGGACGCTGACCTGAGCGCCGTTAAGAAGCTGATGCACCGCCTGAACCAGTGCGTCCCTTATTCTAGCCGCAGAGGATAGGGCCATTCCATTTGCTCTCTTGATTCACCAAAAGCACAGCCTGAAAAAATGTGGAGATTTTGGGCAATGTCTGGTGCTTTGGAAATTTACATGTTACCCCTTTCCTCCTTGGTTTTCAATGAAAACTACAAACCCCAGCGTCCTTGGTTTGCCTGTATCCCCTGCTCAATAAATGGTGCTTGTGTTTGTCAGCCACTTTGGTTGATTTGCCAAAAACACAGCTGGACTATGACTCCCAGCATCCCCTGCCCAACTGGGGGATTCTGGAGAGCTAGAGTCCCACCTTGAGGCTTCTGTTTCCCTTCTCAGAGCATCTCTCCAGCCTTTCAGTTATGTGGTCAGCAAGCCTTTGGGACGCAGCAGCTACAAGGAGCAGTACCTTTTCATTTACAGGTGAGTCCCTTTTTACGTAAAGGGGTCATTTAGGGACAACCCAGGATGGAGTAGAGTTACACTGGGGCATGGGTGCCTTTTGGCACCCTTTGGATGTGCAACCTACTCCTGGGAGTTGTAATTCTGCTAGGTATTGAGCCTTCTCTGCCAAGGAGTGCTAAACTACAACTCCTGGGAACCCATGGTCTTGAGCCAAGGAGGTTCAAGCAGCACCAAACTGCACCAATCCCACAATGTAGATGTCCTTCTTATGGCCCAGGCAGGACCAGGCCTCCTTCTTGGACAGCTACTACTTCGASGATGGCTGCGAATCCTGTGGCAACGACACCTTTAGCCGGGAGCCCTTTGTGGTGAGGTTCGCAACACCACAGACAGGTGAGGCTCTACCTGCTGGTTGCTGTGGAGGAATGRGGGCTGATGAAGGACTGCAACYCCCATGTGCCTCTCTCCTTCCCAGAGCTGGGAGAGCTGGTCCTGGTGCCCCTCCATGCTGCCCCCAATGATGCCGTTTTGGAGATCGATGCCCTGTATGACGTCTACCTGGACGTGAAGCACAGGTGGGGCACCCAGGTAAGAGGGGCCCTTTTTGAAGTGTGTGCTCACCCTCTCTTCAMTCATTCCCCTTCTTCCCCTTCTTCCCCTTCTTCCCCTTCTTCCCCTTCTTCCCCTTCTCTTTCTTCCTTCCTTCCTTCCTTCCTTCCTTCCTTCCTTCCTTCCTTCCTTCCTTCCTTCCTTCTAAACCTGGAAAGGAAAACCTTGGGATGCATCTATGCTGCAGAATGAATCCACTTTAATTGCCTTGACTCAATGCTATGGAGTCGTGGGAGATGTTGTTTTATGGTGCTTTGAGCCTTCTCAGCCAAAGAATGTGGATGCCTCACCAAACTACCAATCCCAGCATTGTATTGCATTGAGCTGCGGCCATTAAATTAGAGGTGACGTCCCTCCAAGAGGAGCTTCTGAAGCAGCTTTGCTTTGGCTCAATTCTGAGTTTACTGTATTATGCAAATCTCATGCACATCTTTAGGTGAGGCCATTTAGCCCCTAAAAGGTGAGCATTAGATTTGAGTCAAAAGGGTATTGTTGGTTCTGGAAATACAAAGAGAGAGAACAAGATGGGCTTCTTGTCTTCCTTGCTGTCAGGACATCCTCCTCCTGGGTGATTTCAATGCCGGCTGCTCCTTTGTCCGGACGCAGGACTGGGCCCACATCCGCCTGCGCACTGACCCCGCTTTCCAGTGGCTCATCCCGGACACGGCTGACACCACCGCAGGGCGTTCCGACTGTGCCTATGACCGGTAACTGCCAAGCCCAGCATTCCCTTTCTCCTTGAGATGGGTCTGGATGTGCCCTGTGACCACCTTTCGGTGCTATAAACACCACAGCTGGACCGGCTCACAATAAAAATGCACCTTGTGTTGTGTGGTTTACAACTCCCATACTCCCTTGGCTCTTAGACAAGTGCTGGGATGTTGTAGTTCAGTATATCCCAATTATCAGCCAGGGAATGCGTAAATGTATAGGTCTTTGCACAGTCTTCTTTGCTTCTCCCAGCACTCTCGGAAGGGATTGGACTACAAGTCCCATCACCCTGAAAAAGGCATTTGTAGAGCTTCCTTTAGACCAGTACTTCCTCAGATGGGTTAGACTACAAATCCCCAAAGTCCCCAACATGGATAGCTTTCTTTAGCCTTGCACTCTCTAGATGGGCTGGACTACAAACTCCCATCATTCTCCAACAGCACTAGGTCCTTGTATTGGCTCATTTTGCTTACCACCTTCCAGATGGGTTGGACTACAACTTCCATCACTGCCCAGAACATATATTGTACATCCTTGCTCAGGCTCCTTTAGCTCAGCACCCTCCAAATGGATAGGACTACAACTCCCATCACTATTCAAAACATTTACATCCTTCCACAGGCTCCTTTAGCTCAGCACCCTCCAGATGGGTTGGACTACAACTCCCATCACTATTCAAAACATTTGCATCCTTCCACAGGCTCCTTTAGCTCAGCACCCTCCAGATGGGTTGGGCTACAACTCCCATCACTATTCAAAACATTTACATCCTTCCACAGGCTCCTTTAGCTCAGCACCCTCCAGATGGGTTGGACTACAACTCCCATCACTGCCCAGAACATATACAGTACATCCTTGCTCAGACTCCTTTAGCTCAGCATCCTCCAAATAGATTGGACTACAACTCCCATCACTGTCCAAAACATATAAGTCTTTGTAAAGCTTCCTTTGTAGAGCCCAGCATCCTCCAGGTGTGCTGGATTACCATTCCCATCACTCTTTTCCTTCCTGCAGTATTGTAGCCGCCGGAGCTCACCTGCAAGGAAGCCTCCTACCTGGGAGTGCCCAGGTGAACAACTTCCAGGAAACCTTCCGCCTCAGCGACAAAGATGTGAGAAGATCCTCTTTTGATCATTTGCAAGGAATGGTGAACTCTGTGCATGGCCAGAGGAACCACAAGCATCTGTTAAAGATGGCAGAAGGAGGAGGGAGGGGGTCTAGACCAGAATAGGGGACCCTGCACATGGCCAGAGGCACCCCAATCAGGTTTCAAGGCAGGGAAGCATCCTCAATATTAATATAATATATTATCATATATGATGTTTTATATATAGGGTTGCTGTGAGTTTTCTGGGCTGTATGGCCATGTTCCAGAAGCATTCTCTCCTGACATTTCACCCACATCTATGGCAGGCATCCTCAGAGGTTGTGAGGTCTGTTGGAACCTAGCAAAATGGGGTTTATATATCTGTGGAATAATGTCCAGAGTGGGAGAAAGAACTCTTGTCTGTTTGAGGTAGCTGTGAATGTTGTAATTGGCCACCTTGATTAGCATTTAATGGCCTAGCAGTTTCAAGGTCTGGCTTCTTACTGACTGGGGAATCCTTTGTTGGGAGGTGATGGGAGTTCCTTCTCCCACCATGGACATTCCAGATATATAAACCTCATTTTCCTAGTTTACAACAGACCTCACAACCTCTGGGGATGCCAGCCATAGATGCAGGCGAAACGTCAGGAGAGAATGCTTCTAGAACAGGGCCATACAGCCCGAAAACCTACAACAACCCAGTGATTCCGGCCATGAAAGCCTTTACCTTTATCATTTTTTCCCTTTCTTTTTTTCCTTTCCAGGCTTTGGCTGTCAGTGACCATTATCCAGTGGAAGTGACCCTGAAATCCAATTAATTCCCTTTTTGCACCCCGAAACTCAACTTTTATTCGGGGAAATCCCTTTAATTCCCACGAAGCTTTCTGCCGCTTATGAAATCACAGTTCCTAATCATTAAAGATAATTATAAAGATAGCTGATTCTTCCACTCACGTTTTTCTTGTTCTTATGCATGATGATGAGATGCACTGGAGGCCAAATTGTGAAATTTCACGACTCACGCAATTAATCTGAATAAATCTGCTAGAGGGCATTTAATGTTATAGTCTTCCTTCCAGAGAGGTCTCTTTGGGTGAAAACTTGTGTTGGACTACAACTCCCATCATTCCCAATCACTGCCTGAACTAATTGGGAGGAGATGAGTTTTGGGAGTAACATACAGCTGGAGTTTTCTGAGCCATGAAAGTTCCAATTGGTGCCCTCCACATGTATTGGACTACAACTTCCATTGTGCCCAGCCACTGCCTGAACTAAATGCGAAGCATGGGTTTTGTTACTCCAACACAGCTGGAGGGTGTTTTTTTTTTTAGACAAGAAGACACAAAACCCCACTTTTCCCAATTAGCACCTTCACTGTGTGTTGGACTGTAACTCCCATCATCCCCTGCCCCTCTGCTAGTCAGGAGGCAATGGGTTTTGTTAGCCCAATGCAGCCAGAGCAAATGGAGGAAGGTCTTTTAGTATCCCTAACCATAGTCCAGTTTGGGACCTCAGCAGTGGATGATGGGCTTTTCACATTGTAAAGAAATAAGTGATGGTTTTTGTTCATAATAAACATAAGGCAGGACTTGTTTTGTTTTTAGGAGAGGGGGTCCATTGCAATAGTGGTGTGAAATGCGCTCTGACCGCAAAGGTTGCCTCTCTTCCTTCCTGCACAACACATCCCCTTTTGCAAGAACCTTGTGGCCACAGGCCTTGGGAAAGATGATCACAGGGCCTTTCCATCTATCCTTCCATCCCTCTATCTGCCCACCTGCATATCTATCCACCCATCCACTCACCCATCTCTGGATTCATTCATATACCTACCTATCAGCCTAACCATCCATCCATTCACCCACCTAACCTACCTATCTACTTAATTAGCTAGCTACCTATATACCTAGCCACCCCCCCCCCCCAATTTCTTTATCCACTCATCCAACTATGGTCCCTTCTACACTGCCATATAAAACCAGACTATATGGCAGTGTAGTAGCGGCCTACCTGCCCTCCATCCATCCATCTATCCATCTACCTATCTATCTATATATATACCTACCCACTTGCCTACCTGCCTGCCTGCCTGCCTACCTACCTACCTACCTACCTACCTACCTATCAATTTACTTATCTATTTACCAAACCATCCATCCCATCCTCCATTCATTCATTCATTCATTCATTCATCCATCCATCCATCCATCCATCTACCTACCTATCAATTTACTTACCTATTTACCAAACCATCCATCCCATCCTTCATTCATCCATCCATCCATCCATCCATCTACCTACCTATCTACCTAACCATTACCTGCCTGTATATCTAACCATCCATCCATCAGTTTATTCACACATTCAACTATCTATCTCAATATTTATCAATTCATCTACCTATCTATCTGCCTGCCCATCTATTTAGTTATGGACTTAACCATACATTCATCTCTTTACTACCTACCTACCTACCTGTATACCTATCCATCCACCCATGGATCCAACTCTTTATTCCTCCACCCACCCATCTCTTTATCCTTTCACCCATCCACCCATCTCTTTATCAATGCATCCATCCATCTCGTTATCCATCCACCAATCTCTTCATTCGTCCATTCATTGATCTATTCATCCATCCATCCATCTATTATCCATATCTTTATCCTTTCACACATCCACTCATCAATCCATCTCTTTATCAATACATCCATCCATCCATTAATCCATCCATCCATTCATCACTTCATCCATCTATCCATCCATCCATCCCTTCATCCATCCATTCATCGATCCATTGATCCATCGATCTCTCAATCCATCAATCCATTGATCGATCCATTGATTGATCCATCCATATCTTTATCCTTTCATGCATCCACCCATCAATCCATCTCTTTATCAATAAATCCATCCACCCATCTGTCCATCCATCACTTTATCCATCCTTCCATCCATCTTTTTATCCATCCATCCATCCATTCATCAATCCATCCATCCATCCATCCATCCATCCATCCATCCATATCTTTATCCTTTCATGCATCCACCCATCAATCCATCTCTTTATCAATAAATCCAMCCATCCGTCCATCCATCACTTTATCCATCCATCCATCCAGCCATCCATCCATCCATCCATCCATCCATCCATCCATCCATCCATCCATATCTTTATCCTTTCACACATCCACCCATCAATCCATTTTTATCAATAAATCCATCCATCCATCTCTTTATTCTTTCACCCAACCACCCATCTCTTTATCAATGCATCTTTCCATTTCTTTATCCATCCATTCATCTCTCCATCCATCCATCCATCCATCCATCCATCCATCCATGCATCCCTCCATTTCTTTATCCCTCCACTCATCCTTCCATTTCCATAGGCACCTTTCTTTTATACATGCAGAAACCCAACAGGTTTCGCTGTGGAATGCGGTTTAGTGCATCTCTGTTGTGCAAAGAACACAATTCGCAGTGCAAGGTTTGTGATGCAACACAGTGTGGTTGCAACGCCAGCATTAAAAGGGAGAATGCTAATTTCAAAAGGGCTGGGCCCCTTCCGGCAGCAATAGTAGGAGTCCAAAGAGAGGCAGGCGGCAGGTGCCAGGGAAGCCAAGCAAGGCGGGCTTGAGCCTCTCTCTTTGAGTATCTGGCAGAAGGTTCTGAGCCAAGCGGAAGGGAAACTTGCCTTTTGGGGAGAAGCACCCCTTGCTCACCAGGTAAAGGTAAGGGTCTAGGTCATTAGGACTGATTTCATCCCTGGATAAAGAATTGGGGATATATTTTTTTAATGAAAGCAGTAGATCAATATGTATTTCCAAAGCCCTAAGTCTACCCACTTCTTAAGGCAACCATTCCATAATTTTATGTTAACCACAACATTCAGTGGCAGGGAGTTCCAAAGGTCAACAACAGACTGTAGCTATGAAGTCTTATTGTGGGGGGAAAGATTCCACATAAACATTAGGAAGAAATCCTTGTTGGGAAGGAAGTGGAATATGTCACCTGGGAGTCTGGTGGCATTTCCTTTGGAAGTTTCGAAGCAGAGGTGGGATGGCCATCTGTTGGGAGGGCTTGGACGGTGTCTTTTCTGTTGGATGACTTTTGCATCTTCTGGCTCTTTAGGAACATGAAGCAACTTCTCTTGCTCATTTTCGGCCTGGTGTTGCTGGCACAAATGGTCAGCGCTTTAAGGATCTGTGCATTCAACATCCAGAGCTTCGGGGACACCAAACTGTCAGATGAAGGCACCTCCAAAATAATTGTGAAGGTGAGCTCTCCTTCTCTGGAGGCCTTTTAACAGCGATTGGATGGGCATCTTTTGGGAGGGCTTTAGCTCAAAAGCAGACTGGGGTTGGGCTGGATGCCATTTGGGTGCCCCTTCCAGGACTTGTGGAATATGGACTGCTCTGGAGGGTGGGAGGCTCTCCTCCTTTGGAGGTCCTTAAATGGAGCTTGGATGGGCATCTTTCAGGAGGGCCTTAGATGTGCACTGCGGAGTGGGGCAGACTGGATGCCCTTTGGGGTTCCCTCTTCTAGCTCAGGGCAGGGAATGCACCAGAACTACAGCCAGGAACTTCAAAAAATCACATCCTCTCCAGATTCCCCACTGGTGATGCCAACTAGAGGATGATGGGCATTATAGTCTAGAAGAGTGCTTTCTCTTAGACACCAAGGATCCTCTTTCTTGCTGCAGGTCCTCTCCCGCTATGACATTGCCATGGTGCAAGAGGTGCGGGACTCCGACCTGAGTGCCGTCAATGAGCTGATGGAGCGACTCAACAGGTGAGACCCCACCTTTATGGGGCACCCAGTACAACTTCCTTTTATAGATAGATAGAGTCCGTCCAAGTTATAGACATCTGACTTACAAATGACTCCTAATGAAGAATGGGGCTGGACTGGATGGTTTTTGGGGTTCCCTTCCAAGTCTATGATACTATTTCTATCTCATATATTCAATAGATAGATAGATAGATGCTAGATAGATCGCTCGCTCGCTAGATGCTCGCTCGCATGGACCCTGAATGTACAAAATACCCACACCCTAAACCAAGACCCTATGTCAGATTGAGGGATCCAAAGATCTACCAGGCAGAGTTGCATCTTGTCCTCCTCCCAGTGTGTTCAACCTATTGGCATTAGAGAATAGGTAGGGTCCATTTTGAACATCTCTCCTTGACAGTGAACTGTTATTCAACATTTGCCTGGTCGGCTGCTCTTGGGGGTCCTTCCCGCCTTGTCTCCTGTACTTCATCGAGCCGCTAGCTAGATCGACGCTGGCTCGCTAGCTCGCTCGATCGCTCGATCGAGCCCGTCCCTCCGTCCCGCCCTTGCCTTTACCCCACCACTTCTATTGCCGCCTGGGGCTTCTGGCTGATCAACTCCCTTCGCTAGATCGATCGCTGATCCCGTTCGATAGCTGCTCGTAGATCCCCAGCCGTCGCTCTATCGCTATCGCTCGCTCGGACGCCGTCGCCCGCTCGCGGCTGGTTCATCCTACGTTCCCGCCCTCGCTTTCCAACACCTTCTAGTGCCGCCTGGGGCTGGCTGGTGATCAATCTACATAGATAGATAGCTGCTCGCTAGATAGATAGACGATGATAGATCGATAGCAAAGCCGGTAGGTAGCGAGCCGGTCATCCTAAGGTCCTGGCTCCTTGCCTTCCCACTGGCTTCCTCGTGCGCATGGGGCTGGCCCGGGTGATCTTGCGTTGCTCCCTTCCCCTCTATATCTTATGTCTCTCTTCATCTTAGATATAGATCGCTAGACTGATTCGACAGACCGCCAGACCGATATTGAGACCATCCTTTCATTACGACATCTGACTACAAATAATCCTCGGACGAATGGGCTGAAATGGTTGGCCTTTGGGGACCCTTCCGCATCAAGATCATTGCTTCTCTCATAGATAGATAGATAGATAGATGAGATATAAATAGATAGATAGATAGATAGATAGATAGATAGATAGATAGATAGACAGACAGGTAGATAGATAGAGATAGGTCATCCCTAAGTTACAGACATCTGACTTACAAACGACTTCTAGTGAAGAATGGAGCTGAACTGGAAGATCTTTAAGGACCGCTCCCAAATCTATGATATTAGAGATAGATAGATAGATAGATAGATAGATAGATAGATAGATAGATGATAGATAGGCAGACAGACAGACAGAGGCTGTCCTTAAGTTACAGACATCTGACTTACAAATGACTCCTAGTAAAGAATGGGCTGGACTAGATGGTCTTTGGGGGTCCCTTCCAAATCTATGATAATGTGTCTCTCATATATAGAGATAGAGAGACAGACAGACAGACAGAGGCCATCCCTAAGTTACAGACATCTGACTTACAAATGACGCCTAGAGAAGAATGGGCTGGACTAGATGGTCTTTCCGGGGGTCCCTTCCAAATCTATGATAATGTGTCTATCTCATATATAGATATAGATAGATAGATAGATAGATAGATAGATAGATAGATAGATAGATAGATAGACAGGTGGAGGCCGTCCCTAAGTTACAGACATCTGACTTATAAACTACTCCTAGTGAAGAACAGGGTTGGGCTAGATGGCCTTTGGGGGTCCCTTCCAAAGCTATGATACCATGTCTATTTCATGTTCGTCTCATATATATTAATGGGGCGCTCTCCCAAACTTGCCCCTTGGCTCCCAAACCCCACATCTCTCTCTTTGACCTTGCAGAGCATCGAAGGAGCCCTACGAATTTGAGATCAGCCAGGCTTTGGGTCGGGAGAACTATAAGGAGATGTACCTCTTCATCTACAGGTAGGGTCCCAAACGTAAACATATCCCATTTTCCCCCTTTCCTCTTCCTCCCTCCCACTGGTCTGTATATTATTTTATTTATTCGATCATTAAAATTGTCTGATTCAATTCCTCACATTGTTCTTTCCCTGTTACTCTTGTCCATGAGCTCTTTCCATTTCGACTCCCAAGTCTCCTGAATATATCCACTAGTATATTTTATTCTACAGTTTCATCCCCATCTTTGTTTCTGTCTATACCTTCTATATAGCAAACTATACATCCCTTTGCCTTTTCCTCCCTCCCCAGGGCAAGTTCGGTATCGGTGGTGGACAAGTACCAGTTCCCCAGCAAGAGCAACGCCTTCAGCCGAGGGCCCCTTTCATCCTGAAGTTCTCCGCTCCGGAATTGAGTCCGTAACGCAGAGAGAAAGCATCTCTTTCTTGGTGGTTTCCCCCCCAAGGGACACCTTTGAAAACTTTCCTCTTTTGCTGTATGACGAATGCAGTTTGGCCCCATTTGAAGCACCCCATGGCTTCAATTTTATGGAAATTCTGGGAGATGTAGTTTTCTAAGGGCTTGAGCTTTCTTTGCCAAAGAGTGACACACTACAACTCCCAGGCTTCCCTATGGAAACTTGACTCATTTTTCATTGGGGATGCAGCTGTAGAACAAATGCAACCTGACCCCATTTGAACTGCCCCGTGGCTTAAATGTTATAGGATTTGTAGTTTTCCAAAGTCTTGAGCCAAAGAGTGCAAACTAAAACTCCCAGGATCCTATATAGAAAGTTCCATTTTTCATTAGGGCTGCTGCTGTAGAACGAATGCAGCGTGATCCCATTTGAACTGTCACGTGGCTCAATGTTATGGAAACCCTGGATTATAGTTTCCCAAGGCTTTGAACCAAAACGTGCAAACTACAACTCCCAGGATTTCATATAGAGACTTGACTCATTTTACGTTGGGCCTGCAGCTGTAAAACAAATGCAACATGATCCCCATTTGAACTGCCCTGTGGCTTAAATGTTATGAGAGTTGTAGTTTTCCAAGATCTTGAGCGAAAGAGTGCAAACTACAATTTCCAGAATTTCATATGGAGACTTGACTCATTTTTTGTTGGGGTTGCATCTGTATAACCAATGCAATGTGACGCACGCTTGAACTGCCCTGTGGCTTAAATGTAACGGGAGTTGTAGTTTTCCAAGGCTTTGAGCCAGAAAGTGCAAACTACAGATCCCAGAGTTCCATAGCCTGGCTAGTCAGGGACATTTGCTCTAAGTAAATACATTAAAGGGTAAGGAGGGTGGAGAGGGCCACCATTGCTGCTCTGGATGCTCACCTGGACTCTCTTTTGCAGATGGGAAGGACCTCATCCTGGTCCCGCTCCACACTGCTCCCAATGATGCCGTGGCCGAGATTGATGCCCTCTATGACGTCTACCTGAAAATCATTGACAAGTGGGGCACCGATGTGAGCATCTTATAGGGAATTTTGGGAGTCTTCATCTGTGGTATCTTACTCAGATTCTTTACTTTGTTAAGCTTTTTAAACTTACCTGTCTTTTAATATTGTCATGGCCTGTATTTTTAATCTATGTATCCCACCTTGAGGAGGTAAATAATAATAACTGTTAGCCACCTTGCATCCCCATTGGGGGAGAAAGGCAGGGGAAATAAAGATGATGATGATGATGATGATGATGATGATGATAATTGTAATTGTCAGCCTTCTTGAGTCCCCATTGAGGGAGAAAGGCAGGGTAGAAATGATGATGATAATAACAACAACTACAACAACAATGGTAAGCCAACTTGAATCTCCATTGGGGAGAAAGGCGGTGGGATCAAAACATCATCATCATCAACAACAACCACAACAACAACAACTGTAAGCTGACTTGAATCCCCATTGGGAGTCCAAGGCAGGCTAGAAAGAAAATTAATAATAACAATAACAACAACAGGTTGTTGTAGGTTTTTTCAGGCTATATGGCCATGTTCTAGACAGGCATTCTCTCCTGACGTTTCGCCTGCATCTATGGCGAGCATCCTCAGAGGTAGTGAGGTCTGTTGGAACGAGGAAAATGGGTTTATATATCCGTGGAACGACTAGGGTGGGACAAAGAACTCTTGTCTGTTGGAGCTAGGTGTGAATATTTCAACTGACCACCTTGATTAGCATTTGATGGCCTGGCAGTGCCTGGGGCAATCTTTTGTTGAGAGGTGATTAGATGTCCTTGTTTGTTTCCTCTCTGTTGTTTTGCTGTTGTAATTTTAGAGTTTTTTTTAATACTGGTAGCCAGATTTTGTTCATTTTCATGGTTTCCTCCTTTCTGTTGAACCTTTGCCTTTTTTAAGAATACACAGAAAAGCCATTGACAAAGCATGTGACAATTTCAACAGAAAGGAGGAAACCATGAAAATGAAAATCTGGCTACCAGTATTAAAAAAAAACTCTAAAATTACAACAGCAAAACAACAGAGAGGAAACAAACAAGGACATCTAATCACCTCTCAACAAAAGATTGCCCCAGGCACTGCCAGGCCATCAAATGCTAATCAAGGTGGTCAGTTGAAACATTCACACCTAGCTCCAACAGACAAGAGTTCTTTGTCCCACCCTGGTCATTCCACAGATATATAAACCCATTTTCCTAGTTCCAACAGACCTCACTACCTCTGAGGATGCTTGCCATAGATGCAGGCGAAACGTCAGGAGAGAATGCCTCTAGAACATGGCCATATAGCCCGAAAAAACCTATAACAACCCAGTGATTCCGGCCATGAAAGCCTTCAACAATATAATAACAACAACAATAATAATGTTATTGTAAGTTGGCTTGAGTGCCCATTTGGGGAGAAAGACAGGGTAGAAATAAAGTTAATAATAATAATAATAATAATAATAATAATTGTTTGCCTCCTTGAGATCCTATTGAGAGAAACGTAAAGTAGAAATAAAGGTAATAATAATAATAATAAATAATAATAATAATAATAGTAAGCCGCCTTGAGTCCCCATTGGGAGAGAAAGGCAGGGAAGAGCTAAAGATAAAGTTAATGATAATACTAATAATTATTTAAGCCCCCCCCCCCTCCCCGGTGGCGCAGCGGGTTAAACCACTGAGCCGCTGAACTTGCTGACTGAAAGGTCGTGGGTCCTTTCCCCAATCCGGGGAGTGGGATGAGCTCCCGCTGTTAGGCCCAGCTTCTGCCAACCTAGTAGTTCTAAAACATGCAAATGTGAGAAGATCTATAGGTACCGCCTTGGTGGGAAGTTAACGGCGTTCCATGAAGTTATGCTGGCCACATGACCTTGGAGGTGTCTATGGACAACGCCGGCTCTTTGGCTTACAAATGGAGATGAGCACTACCACCCAGAATTGGACACAACTAGACTTAATATCAGGGGAAACCTTTATTTAATAATAATAATTATAAGCCAGCTTGAAACCCTATGGGAAGAAAGGTGGAATAATTAAAATAATCTATAGTCTAAATAATCTATCTAAGACAATCCCATTGTGAGGTTTGCTTTAGGGCCACTGTAAGTCGGAAACAACTTGAATTCATGCAACGGCAAGGTGGTCAAATGAGGACATTGCCCCACAACTGAGAATTCGACCCCGATCCTTCTCCTTTGGGGTTTCTCCTCTTGGCAGAACATGATGTTTCTGGGAGACTTCAACGCGGACTGCAGCTACGTGGGCAAGAAGGACTGGGCCTCCATCCGCCTCCGGACCAGCGAGGTCTTCAAGTGGCTCATCCCCGATGAGGTGGACACCACCGTGGGGGACTCCGACTGCGCCTACGATCGGTACGGGATCTGGGTTATATGGCAGTGTAGACTCATTTAACCCAGTTCAAAGCAGATAATGTGGATTATGTGCCTTGTCAAAGCAGATAATGTGGATTATGTGCTTTTTCAAAGCAGATAATGTGGATTGTATATGTTAGTGTAGAAGAGGCTTCTGAGAACCACTTCCACTTGCCATCTAATTTTTGTTTGTTTGTTCCTCCCTTCAACAAACAAACAAACAAAAATTAGTTGACAAGTGGAAGCAGGTCTCAGAATTTATATTAAGTTAAGGCTACAAACTATAGATTGCTCATCCCTATTCTCTTTTTATTGCTTTCCCACCCTTTGATTGATTATAACACATCCCTTTTGAACCTCACAAAACTATTTGATATTTCTGAAATTCTAAACAGAGCGATACTTCCTGCTCGATTTTACAACTCGTCGCTCTCCACTCCGTTAATAACTTTGACCCTTAATGAGCTGAAATGGAAGTGAGCTGAGGCCAAAGGTTTTGTCCTTTCATCTCACTTGGCAAACAGCATTTGCACTTTGCTCTTAACTTGCAGCAATGGAAGTTATCTGAGCACAAAGCAGGAGGAAAGCAGAGGAACCGGGACATTTCACAAGGCATTCGCTACATGGGAAGGCAGAGGATTGATCTAAATTGGAGGGCATTGTTGAGGCTGGGTGCTCCAAAAATCTCTAGTATCTATATTACAATAGCTCTTAACTTGCAGCAATGGAAGTGATCTGAGCACAAAGCGGGAGGAAAGCAGAGGAACCAGGACATTTTACAAGGCATTAGATGCATTGGAAGGCAGAGGATTAATCTAAATTAAAGGGTATTGTTGAGGCTGGGTGCTCCAAAAAACTCTAATATCTGTATTACAATTGCTCTTAACTTGCAGCAATGGAAGTGATCTGAGCACAAAGCAAGATGAAAGCAGAGGAACCGGGACATTTTACAAGGCATTAGATACATGGGAAGGCAGAGGATTAATCTAAATTAGAGGGTATTGTTGAGGCTGGGTGCTCAAAAAATCTCTAGTATCTATATTACAATTGCTCTTAACTTGCAGCAATGGAAGTGATCTGAGCACAAAGCAGGAGGAAAGCAGAGGAACCGGGACATTTTACAAGGCGTTAGATACATGGGAAGGCAGAGGATTAGTCCAAATTGTTTCTACCAAATGGGGATGTTGGAGGATGTTGTTGTGGCTGGAAGCCCCAAAAATCTCTATTATCTTTATTCCAAGCAGAAACTAGAGATGAGGAGATTAAGATAGGATGATACTCCAGAAGCCAGTTGATGGAGCTTTTCCAAGACCTACTTCTTGGGCCTTTGAGACTTGTAGTTTGTCTTTGAAAAGGGCCCAGTGTTGCCCAAGGGAGTCCTCACTGGTTCCTCTTTTTGCTGTTCTAGGATCGTGGTGAGTGGGGCTCAGCTGAAGAAGTGGGTTAAGCCCAACTCGGCCAAAGTGTTCGACTTCCAGAAGGAGTTCAAACTGAGCCAGGAAAAGGTGCGCCTTTCATTCAATGCACACACACAATGGCCAATTGAACAGAATAATTATTCTGCAGTATTTTAATCCATGGATGGTTTGAATTCGTGGATACAGAGTCGTGGATAGGGAGGCCCAACTGTGCCTCTGTAAGAAAGGGATGGTGGGATTGGAGGTGCCTTTTGTGCAGGGATGCTATGCTCTTCTGAATGGGCGTTTTCTCTTTGCAGGCTCTGGCCGTCAGTGACCATTTCCCAGTGGAGGTCACTCTGAAGTCTCAATGAGGCTCCTTTGGCTTCCCTTCTGCTGCCCTGATGCCATGCTTGCCTTCCGTCTTCCAAATGCAATTTACACATATACGAAGCTACAGTCATGCTGCGCCTAGCTATCTCTTCGAGGTCCAATGTATTCCCTTTAGGGGTGTCACATGAGTGCTCCCCACAAAGGCTGTCTTGCGGGAAGGACACGGTCAAAGCCCTCCCGACAGATGACCATCCAACCTCAATTCGAACACCTCCAGGGAAGGAGACTCTACGGGACTCCAAGGCAAGGATTCCCAAAGAGCATCTAGTCCAGTCCCTTTCTGTTAAGGGAGACACAGTCAAAGCCCTCCCGACAGATGACCATCCAGTCTCAGTTCAAACACCTCCAGAGATGGAGACTCTACTGAACTCCAAGGCAAGGGATTCCCAAAGAGCATCAAGTCCAGTCTCTTCTGCCGTTAAGGGAGACACAGCCAAAGCCCTCCCGACAGGTGACCATCCAACCTCCATTCGAACACCTCCAGAAAAGGAGACTCTACTGGACTCCAAGGCAAGGATTCCCAAAGAGTATCTAGTCCAGTCCCTTCTACCATTATGGGAGACACAGTCAAAGCCTCCGGACAGATGACCATCCAACCTCCATTCGAACACCTCCAGAGAAGGAGACTCTACTGGACTCCAAGGCAAGGGATTCTCAAAGAGCATCTAGTCCAGTCCCTTCTCTGTTAAGGGAGACACAGACACAGCCAAAACACTCCTGACAGATGACCATCCATCCTCCATTCGAACACCTCAAGAGAAGGAGACTCTACTGGACTCCAAGGCAAGGATTCCCAAAGAGTATCTAGTCCAGTCCCTTCTGCCATTAAGGGAGACACAGTCAAAGCCCTCATGAGAGATGACCATCCAACCTCCATTCGAACACCTCCAGAGAAGGAGACTCTACTGGACTCCAAGGCAAGGGATTCCCAAAGAGCATCTAGTCCAGTCCATTCTGCCATTAAGGGAGACACAGTCAAAGCTCTCCTGACAGATGACCATCCAGTCTCAGTTCAAACACCTCCAGAGAAGGAGATTCTCCTGAACTCCAAGGCAACGGATCCCCAAAGAGCATCTAGTCCAGTCCCTTCTACCATTAAGGGAGACACAGTCAAAGCCCTCCCGACAGATGACCATCCAACCCTAATTCGAACACCTCCAGAGAAGGAGACTCTACTGGACTCCAAGGCAAGGGATTCCCAAAGAGCATCTAGTCCAGTCCCTTCTGCCGTTAAGGGAGACACAGTCAAAGCCCTCCCGACAGATGACCATCCAACCTCAATTCGAACACCTCCAAAGAATGAGACTACTGGACTCCAAGGCAAGGGATTCCCAAAGAGCATCTAGTCCAGTCCCTTCTGCTGTTAAGGGAGACACAGTCAAAGCCCTCCCGACAGATGACCATCCAACCTCAATTCAAATACCTCCAAGAAGGAGACTCTACTAGACTCCAAAGCAAGGGATTCCCAAAGAGCATCTAGTCCATTCCCTTCTGCTGTTAAGGGAGACACAGTCAAAGCCCTTCCAACAGATTACTGTCCAACCTCAATTCAAACACCTCCAGAGAAGGAGACTCTACTGGACTCCAAGGGAAGGGATTCCCAAAGAGCATCTAGTCCAGTCCCTTCTACCATTAAGGGAGACCCAGTCAAAATCCTCCCAACAGATGACCATCCAGCCTCAGTTCGAACACCTCCAGAGAAGGAGACTCCACTGGACTCCCTGGAAGTCTATACTTCCCTAGAACTGGAAGAGACCCCGAGGGCATCTAGTCCAGCCCTTCAGCCAGGCAGAAAAACATCCAGTCAGCCAGCCTCAGTTCAAAAAGCTCCAGAGAAGGCAATTCCACTGGAAGAGAGTCCCTAAGGGCATCTATACCAACCTCCTTCAACCATTTAAAGGAGACACAGTCAAAGCCCTCCCAACAGATAGCCATCTAGCCTCCATTTAAAAACCTCCAGAGAGCTTTAATCCCTACCGAAGTGGGGTGCTGCTGCTATTCAACTGTAGGTACTGCTATAACTTTTATAATCCGCACTGTTTTTTAATTGAGTTGTAGTCATTGCCAGTAAAATAGTTAAGTTTCTAATTTAGATGAGAAAATGTTTTGATAATGATGTCTGTGAGGAACCCCATGGGAAGGCTAGAGAGGGACCGACACAGGAATCAATCGAGGACATGAGAAGTATAAAGGGAAACAATTCCAAACCTTGTTTATATAGTAAAGATTATGTGAAACTTATATTTAATATGCTATATATGCGCGCAACTCTACATACTGGCACAATAAAAGTGTAATTGAAAGAAACGCCAATAAAATCAACCTGAGTTGTTCTTTGGTAATTGAGTGAATCTTCTGTTGCCCAAAATGCCGGAAACCAAATGGGTCACAACTTGCCCAGGGCAAGGCTGGGAGGAACATCCAAAGGGAAGGTTTGCAATGATTATGATTGGTATTATTTCTATTATTATTATTATTATTCTAAAGGTAGGTTTGTGATTATGATGATTATAATGGAAAGAGGAGGTTTCTGATGATGATGGTTACTATTACTATTATTATTATTCTAAAGGTAAGTCTGTGATGATGATGATTAGTATAATAATTGAAAGGGTAGGTTTCTGATGATGATGGTTATTATTACTATTATTATTATTCTTATTCTAAAGGTAAGTTTGCGATTATGATGATTATAATGGAAAGAGTAGGTTTCTGATGATGATGGTTACTATTACTATTATTATTATTCTAAAGGTAAGTCTGTGATGATGATGATTAGTATAATAATGGAAACAGTAGGTTTCTGATGATGATGGTTACTATTACAATTATTATTCTAAAGGTAAGTTTGTAATGATGATGATTAGTATAATAATTGAAAGGGTAGGTTTCTGATGATGATGGATTATTATTCTAAAGTTAAGTTTGTGATGATGATGACCACTATTATTATTATTCAAAATGTTGGTTTCTGATTATTATTATTATTTGAAACACAAGATGAGTCCCCAGCAGATAAGATCACTCTGCTGTCTGTTGTACTGGATCACTATAATATTTATTATTATTATTATTATTATTATTATTATTATTATTATTATTATTATTCAAAGGGCAGGTTTGCAGTGATAATGATTCAAAGGGTAGGTTTCTGATGACAATTACTATTATTATGATTACTACTATTACTCAAAGATTAAATTTCTGATGATTATTCAAAGGGTAGGTTTCTGATGACGATTACTATTATTATGATTACTAATATTATTACTCAAAGAGTAGGTTTCTGATGATGTTTCAAAGGGTAGGTTTCTGATGATGATGATGGTGATGATTCAAAGGGTAGGTTCATAATGATGATTCAAACAGTATGATGTTTACTATTATTATTATTAGAAGGGTAGATTTGTGATAGTGGTGATTTGTATTATCATTACAGTAGATTCTTGTTTATCCAACCTTCGCTCATCCAACGTTTTGTATTATCCAACGCAGTCTGCCTCCCGCCCGGATCCACAGCTGTTTCAATACATTGCGATGTTTTGGTGCTAAATTCGTAAATACAGTATTTACTACATAATATTACCATGTCTTGAACTGCTTTTTCTGTCAATTTGTTGTAAAACATGATGTTTTGGTGCTTAATTTGTAAAATCATAATGTAATTTGACGTTTAATAGGCTTTTCCTTGATTCCTTCTGATTATCCAACATTTTCGCTTATCCAATGTTCTGCTGGCCCATTTATGTTGGATAATCAAGACAAAAATAATACAGTTATTATCAAAGGGTGGGTTTCTGATCATCATCATCATCATCCCCTTTCCTCTCTTAAACAAAGCTCCTAAGAAGCCAGGAAAAAAACTTGCGAAGCCATTACCCTGTTTTAACAGTTTATTAAGCCCATTCACATTTAACGAAGGCCACACCCTCCTTTGCACCCTTTTAGCAATTTGGCCCCACTTTAGCTCTCATGGCTCTGTCCTTGGAGATCTTGGGATTTGTAGTCCTGGCAGGGTTCTTTGAGAGATCTAGAGTTGAGGGTCCCTGGAACAGGGATGAATCAACACAGAGGTTGACCGACAAGACCCTGTTGGGGCTGAAGCCCTAAACATCTCCAGGGCCAAAGAGAGGGATCCATTGGACTAGAGCTTCCGAGGAGAGGAGGGTAAGGATCTCCCCCAGTGCTTGGATGGGTCCAAGGCAGTGAGAATGGGATTGAACTGGGCCCAGTCAAAATGGCTGGGCGTGGACTATCCCTTCCCCTCAAACTGGGCTCAGTCTGCAAAAATCCAACCATAATGCACCCCAAAACTCACACATAAAGGAAGGGCAAGGGAAGCCAAAGGCACTTGGGCAACTGGCCAAGACTGTGTGGCTACCAGTGAAGAGCCCTTTGCCGTGGTCAACCTTTCCTTTGCTTCAGCCTCTCCATAGCCTTCTGGAGGGACTTCTGGATGGAGTCCCTGGAGATGAAGCCGACGAAATTCTGGATGTCGGCCTCCCGATGCGCCACCAAACGATCCAGCGTTGGCTTCCGCATCAAGGATTTGGAAAGCTGCCTGGCGTGATCTGCAAAAAGAGGCAAAGAGAGGCAAGCACCTGGAATTAAGTCTCATCATCTAAAATGCCAGATCTGTAGACCCCAATCTAACCTTCACAGATATCCTTTGGGGTGCATCTACACTGCAGAATAAATGCAGTTTTACCCAACGTGACGTTTCTCGCTTCAATGCTATGGAATCCAGGGCAACTAGCTTTGTAAGGTCTTTCACCTTCTCTGCCAACTGTCATGACTCCTTAGAAGTCAAGTCATACATGTCAACATGAGACATACAAGCTGAATTTTGCAATGTCTTTCACCTTCTTTGCCCACTGTGATGACTCCCTAGGATTCATGCCATAGATACGCAAACTGAAGTTTTGCAAGGTCTTTCATCTTCTCTACCAACTATCATGACTCCTTAGAAGTCAAGCCGTAAATGTCAACATGAGGCATACAAGCTGAATTTTGCAATCTCTTTTGCCTTCTCTGCCCACTTTCATGACTCCCTAGGATTCGTGCCATAACTATCAACATGAGATATGCAAGATGAAGTTTTGCAAGGTCTTTCACCTTCTCTACCAACTATTACGACTCCTTAGAAGTCATGCCATAAATGCCAATGTGAGACATCCAAGGTTCACAACCTGGGTGTGATCCTAGATTCATTGTTGAGCCTGGAACCCCAGGTTTCAGCGGTGACCAGGGGAGCATTTATACAGTTAAAGCTTGTGTGCCGGTTGGGCCCATACCTTGGGAAGTCTGACTTGGCCATGGTACTCCACGCTCTGGTTACATCCCATATAGATTACTGCAGTGCGCTCTACATGGGGCTGCCTTTGAAGACTGTTTGGAAGCTTCAAATGGTCCAGCGGGCGGCAGCCAGGTTGCTAAGAGGAGCGGCGCTCAGGGAGCATACAACTCCTCTGCTGTGCCAGCTCCACTGCCTGCCAGTTTGCTACTGGGCACAATTCAAATTGCTGGCTTTAGCCTATAAAGCCCTAAACGGTTCCGGCCCAGCTTACCTGTCTGAACGTAACTCTCCTTATGAACCATCTAGGAACTTAAGATCGTCTGGGGAGGCTCTGCTGTCAATCCTGCCTTCTTCACAGGCGCATTTGGTGGGGACGAGAGACAGGGCCTTCTCAGTGGTGACCCCTCAGCTGTGGAACTCCCTCTCTAGGGATATTAGGTCAGCCCCCTCCCTCCTGACTTTCCAGAAAAAAGTAAAGACAAGCTTTTGGAAATGCAGTGTAATAGATAAATATGGTACTATGAAAGAGTAAACATGGAACGGCTTAGACAATGATAATGAAACATGAGTTTAACTAGAAGATATTGGTGATTATATGTTTTTAATGGTTTTTATATGGTTCTTATATGGATTTTTGTTATGTCATGTTAAATGTTTTTAATGGTATTTATGACTGTTGTGGCCTTCTTGAATTGCCTTCGGGCTGAGAAAGGCGGGATAGAAATACTTTAAATAAATAAATATGGATTGTGTTCTGTTCTGTTGCAAGACAGATCCCTTAAAGTGCCAGACCAGTATTTAGTAGCAATAAGTAGTCTTTCTTCCCTTCCTAATACTCCCAGTAGTATCACTACTCAAAGACTCCATCACAACATGTACTATAGAGAAACTTACAGGGTTTCACAGCGGACTCTAGAGCAACCAAAGAACTGAGAAAACCATAAACAATCTGCTTATTCCTGAGATTGGTGAGATCTAGTAAGGTTGAACCTCTTACTATAGATTTACATTACAATACAAAACTTTATCATGGTCCATGACCAGCACAAGTGCCCTGGGAAGGGGAAACATCGTTCCCAAGTGATGCAGCTATTAAAAAACAGAACAGAAAATAGCCTGAAACAACAGCCCAAAAACACAGGTCAATGCAGCAGGTATGGAACCAAGGGGAGGGGGAGACTGATAGGAGGGGTTAAAGCACTGGGGGGGGGGGGAGACTAAAAGGGACAGGAGGGGCATATTACATTTCAGCTGCAACAGGTTGCTCTAACTACATTCCCAACAGGGTGTTGCCTTGCAGGGTCAGTCATCATCTGTCTAATTTTAAGTGCTGCAGCACAAAACTAAGCAACACTGTAAGTTAATGTAGTGCTAGAATTCAAAAGAACAGGGTGGAGTAATATTTTTTGGTGCACCCTGGATATTTTAGAAGACATGGTGTAATGAGATGACTTCTAAGGTCTCTGTAGAAGAGTGTTTCTCAACCTGGAGGATGGGACCCCTGGGTGTGTCGTGAGGGGGTTTCAGAGGGGCCGCCAAAGACTATCAGAAAACATATATTTTTAGCAATCCCTTTAGAAGAAGGCTGAAGATCACTTCGCCTGTCCTTCTCTTCCTTTTTGGAAACAGACTGCAAATACTTCCACCAAAGGCCCTCCTTTGTTGTGATTGACCAGCCTCTCACCCAAGGGGAGGGCTATTTTGGAGACTCAAAGTGGAAGGGGAGAGTAGGCATGCTCGGCACATTGCAGCATTGTGCACATGTGCACATGAGGGAGAACATGTGAGGCTGGAGGGAGGTTTGCGGCAGTGAGTAGCTTCAAGGCATGGGGGTTCTGTGCGGGAAGTTTGGCCCAATTCTCTTCTTGGTGAGATTCAGAATGCTCTTTGATTGTAGGTGAACTACAAATCTCAGCAACTACAACTCCCAGATGTCAAGGTCTATTTTCCCCAAACTCTACAAGTGTTCACATTTGGGCATATTGAATATTTGTGCCAAGTTTGGTACAGATCTATCATTGTTTGAGTCCACAGCGCTCTCTGGATGTAGGTGAACTACAACTCCAAAACGCAAAGTCAATGCCCACCAAACCTTTCCAGTATTTCCTCTTAGTCATGGGAGTTCTGTGTGCCAAGTTTGGTTCAATTCCATCGTTGGTGGAGTTCAGAATGGTCTTTGATTGTAGGTGAACTATAAATCCCAGCAACTACAACTCTCAGATGTCAAGGTCTATTTTCCCCAAACTCTACAAGTGTTCACATTTGGGCATATTGAATATTTGTGCCAAGTTTGGTCCAGATCTATCATTGTTTGAGTCCACAGTGCTCTCTGGATGTAGGTGAACTACAACTCCAAAACACAAGTTCAATGCCCACCAAACCCTTCCAGTACTTTCTCTTGGTCGTGGGAATTCTGTGTGCCGAGACTGGTTCAATTCCATTGTTGGTGAAGTTCAGAATGGTCTTTGATTGTCGGTGAACTATAAATCCCAGCAACTACAACTCCCAAATGACAAAATCAATCCCAAACCCCACCTGTATTCAAATTTGGCCATATTGAGTATTTGTGCCAAATTTGGTCCAGTGAATGAAAATACATCCTGCATATCGGATATTTATATTACAATTCATAACAGTAGCAAAATTACAGTTATGAAGGACGGATGAAAATAATTTCATGGTTGGGGGTCACCATAACATGAGGAACTATATTAAGGGGTCATGGCATTAGGAAGGCTTAGAAACACTGCTGTAGAGGCATTGAGGGAGAACGTGCTCAGTTGTTTCTATGTGCCCGGACTCTCAGGGGCATAATCTCTCCTTGAAGGGGGTCTTCCAATACCCTCCCCCCCCCCCGCCAATACAGCCAATGGGAGGGCATGGCATCTTGCAACTGTACTCTATTAGCTCAGACTGCACAAATTACAACTCAAAGGATCTCATAGCATTGAGCCATTGGTGGTCAAAGTGGTGCCAAACTGTATTCGTTATTCCAGATGCATCCTTGGAACGACTGGCAACCTTCCTTGCCACACCTGGTGAAGTTTGGGAAGCATTTCTCACCTGGGATGGCCAACCACTGTGCCATGACCTCTGTGGCTCGGAGGGGGACCTTCTCTACCGGCACCAACTCATCCACCAGGCCGATTTGGAGGGCCTCCGCTGGGGAATAGAGGAGGCCCAGTTGGAGGGAGCGCTCTGCAGCCCGGTGCCCGATGGTGTTCGTGATGGTGTCTTTGAACCTGGGCAAAGAACAAAAAACAATTATTTACTTGGAAAATAGCAGGTAAAGATGGGAATAAAGAATGGGCTGAAATTGTAAATTGCATGATTGCAGCTACCCAAACAATAGTACCTATATATACAGTATAAAGGTCACTACTTGGATGGCACCACGAGATGCAGAGCCAACCTTAAGAAATTGGGCTACAAAGTGCCACAACAGTCGAGTGTGCCACAACAGTCGAGTGTGGAAAAGAGCAAACCATTGACCACCTGCTGCAATGCAACCTGAGCCCTGCCACATGCACCATGGAGGACCTCCTTGCGGCAACACCAGAGGAACTCCAAGTGGCCAGATACTGGTCAAAGGACATTTAATCAACTACCAAGCTTGCAAACTTTGTGTTTTGTTTGACAGTTGTTTGTTTGTTAAAAATGCAATGCAACTGTTTGGTCTGCCCCTGATATGATAAATACAATACTTGGATGGGCATCTTTCAGCAACGCTTGAGTTGTGCCTCAATAGGATCATATACATTTAGGTATTAAGAAACACTGTCAAAAGCAAAGTTAAAACCCAGTATTGAATATGATAGTTAAAATGATATTTAATATTTGTATGGTAAGGTGACGATGGTAAATACCGAAATTAATATTAAAACCTTCTAAAATTGTGACAGCATTTGCAAACTTGATAAGCATGCCTATTGTGGATTCTCATGGATTTGTTTTAAATAGTTTTAATTCCTCCTCCTCCCTGCTAAGGCAAAGAAGCCCTCACCAGAATGGGGCCACGATGCCCAGCTGCGTCTCATTCAACCCAATGCGGAACTTGGAGTTGTCAGCCATGATGCGGTAGTCGCACGACAGGGACATCAAGCAGCCTCCAGCTGGACTAGATCCCTAAGAGAGAGAGAGAGAGAAATGAGAGAAGGACAAGGTGAGGATTTGGGGCATCTCTGGATCTAAGTCCTTGCAACTGTCCTTTTTTGCAGGTCGAAATGATTAACCACCTTGGACGGATTTTTGGGGAGATGGGGATGGCTGGTTGATTTTGGGATGGGGAAAACCCTCCCAAACTGCATGCAACACCTCCACAAAGGTAATTTTAAAAAATGTGGATGTTACACCACATAGTTTCAGCATTAGACCAGAGTTTGAATCCATGCAAACCCATTGGGAGATCCTGGGGAAGCCACACTCTCTCAGCTTCAGAGGCGAACTCTGTGTGGATGAATTTGGCCAAGAGAACCTCATGAGAGGTTGATGTTAGGGCTGCCGTAAGTCAAAAATAACCACAACAAGGAATGGGATTTTTTTCAGGAGCTGAAAAACTTGTTCCAACCCATTTTTGCAGGGTGTTTGCTAGAGTTGCAGTGAACCAGATCCCAAATGCAAGAGGAATGGACTTTGCCAAAGAGAAAGGAAGGGAATTCGGAGCCCGAAGGCCAGGAAACTCACATTAATGGCAGCGACGGTGGCCACGCGGGAATGGTAAAGGGTCAGCCACATCTCCTGGACCGCTTTCCAGAATTCTGTATAGTGAGCCTCGTTCTTGCCGCTCATTTCAGTGATGTCCAGCCCTGCGGAGAAAATGCCGGGCAGGGCCTGCGGGGAACAGAATAAGGAAGAAAAGTTACCCTGTTTACTTGAATCTAATGCTCACCTTTTGGAGGTAAATGACCTCGCCCAAATTAAGATGCACACAAAATTTGCATAATACAGTCATCTTAGTGCTGAGCCAAAGCCAAAGGGGAAGCTGCTTCTGAAGATCCTCTTTGAGAGCCATCATCTCTCAATTAATTACACTGAGTCAATGCTATGCAATCCTGGGATTTGTAGTTTGGTGAGAAATCCACATCCTTTGGCAGAGAAGGCCGAAGGCATTGTAAAATGACAGCTCTCATGACTCCATAGCAGTGAGGCGAGGCAGTATGTGCATTCATTCTGCAGCATAGATGCATCTGATTGGATGATGTATTAGATTTGAGTCAAAATGGGGTATATTCCCTCGTTGTTTCCTCCTACTTCTATGTCCAGACTAAGCCCCTGGGGAAATGAAAAAAGGAATAATTTGCATGGTTTCCCACCATAATTTATTGCGTACCGAGGTCAGGATGACTCCGCGACAAGCCTTGTCATTCTCCAGCTTCTCCAAACTGATGGAAAACTCAGTTAGTAATTCCAGGTTGAGGCTGTTCACTGGCGGATGCTTCATCGTCATTGTTGCGACTCCTACGAAGCAAACGAAGAAGGAATTATAACTCAAGACAAGAATCGTAACAATTAAGAGGAGAAAAAAAATCCTACATTACAATGAAGGGATTATTTTGGGCAGCGGCTTTTAGTAGGATGAGCACATCTCCGTGTTCTAACTTGGCTTAATTTCCTCATTTTATTAGACTACCAACTTAATGAAACAATCTAGCACATGAAACTAGAAATCCCAGCTTTGTGTGGTAGTTCTACCAGTGTCAATGTGGCATTATTATTATTGTTAATATAGTTTTTGAAAAATTGAAATAAGCATGCTATTTTTGGCACCCTTCAAAACTCAGGCTGAAGGCTGTTTTATTTACCTGTGTTTTCATCCAACTCCACCAGGATTTTGTTGTTGCTGAAGAGCCTGTTTTGGATGGAGGGCCTTCCGGTCAGTCTCTGGACGCTGCTCTGGTTGCCTTGGAGCCGGGAGAAAAGCCCTGCAAAGAAGTCCAAAGGTCACCCCCCACCCCCAAAGGGACAATGTTAACATTTCTCCTTTGAACTGCATGATATGGTCAGTGTAGACCCAGATAACACTATTAAGATGCACTGAATGGCTGAGATAGTGAGTGTAGACCCTTTTACTGCCCTTTAACTGCACTGGACAGCCTGATATGGTCAGTGTAGACCCACATAATTCTGTTTAATTGTACTGAACTGCATGCTATGGTCTGTGTAGACCCATAGAATGCCTTTAAACTGCATTGAATGGTCTGATATGGCCTCTGTACTCATATAACGTCCTTTAACTGCATTGAACAGTCTGATATTATCAGTGTAGACCTATTTCATGCCAATTTTTGTTGTTTATTCATTCAGTTGCTTCCGACTCTTCGTGACCTCATGGAAGGAAAAAGGAAGAGGGGCCGTCACCACCCCCAGCTCCTTCAAGGTCAATCCAGTCACTTCAAGGATGCCATCCATCCATCTTGCCCTTGGTCAGCCCCTCTTCCTTTTTCCTTCCATTTTCCCCAGCATCATTATCTTCTCTAAGCTTTCCTTTCTTCTCATGATGTGGTCAAAGTACTTCATCTTGACCTTTACTATCCTTCCCTCCAATGAGCAGTCGGGCTTTATTTCCTGGAGGATGGACTGGTTGGATCTTCTCGCAGTCCAAGGCACTCTCAGAACTTTCCTCCAACACCACAGCTCAAAAGCATCGATCTTCCTTCGCTCAGCCTTCCCTAAGGTCCAGCTCTCACATCCGTAGGTTACTACAGGGAATACCATGGCTTTTACTATGCCAGTATGATGTCTCTACTCTTCACTATTTTATCAAGATTGGTCATTGCTCTCCTCCCAAGAAGGAAACGTCTTCTGATTTCTGGGCTGCAATCTGCATCTGCAGTGATCTTTGCACCTAGAAATACAAAGTCTGTCATGGCCTCCACGTTTTCTCCATCTATTTGCCAGTTATCAATCATTCTTGTTGCCATAATCTTGGTTTTTTAGATGTTTAACTGCAACCCAACTTTTTGCGCTTTCTTCTTTCACCTCTGAGGATGCTTGCCATAGATGCAGGCGAAACGTCAGGAGAGAATGCCTCTAGAACATGGCCATATAGCCCGAAAAAACCTACAACAACCCACTGTTTTGGCATTGTTTGGCAGAGAAGGTTCAAGACCTTGCAAAGCTACAAATCCCATGGTTCCTTAGTACAGAGCCATGGCAGTCCAAGTAGAGCCAACCCGTATTTGTTCTCCAGAGAAGACCCATAGTCTCCTTTTGTAAATAGACCTTTTTTGTGGGGAGGGGGCAAAAGGGGTTCCAACTTTCCAGCAAAGAGGGGACCTTCCAGATTTGTATCCCTTTTTTGTTGGAGGACTAAAACTCTCAGAATTCACCCAGCCAGGATGATGGGAGTGTCAGTCCTGTAAAGAAGACCCTTCCCCAAGTTCAGAAAGGCTGCCAAGGCATCTTGGAGGATTCTGGGAGCTGCATTCCCCACAAGAGAGCAAAGTTTTGCAAAGTTAATGTATTGTCGAAGGCTTTCATGGCTGGAATCACTAGGTTCTTGTGGGTTTTTTCGGGCTATAGAGCCATGTTCTAGAGGCATTTCTCCTGACGTTTCGCCTGCATCTATGGCAAGCATCCTCAGAGGTTGAGAAGGTCTGTTGGAAGTAGGAAAAATGGGCTTATATATCTGTGGAATGGCTGGGGTGGGGCAAGGAGCTCTTCCCTGCTGCAGTTAGGTGTGAATGTTTAGCTGATCACCTTCATTAGCATTTGAAGGCCTGCCTGAGTCTGGGAAAATCTGTTGCTGGGAGGTGTTAATCTGTGCCTGGTTTTTTCCTCTCTGTTGTTACTTTTGCAAAGTTGTCCCTTGCAATAAAAGGAAATCTTTTGGAAAGTTGTCCCTTGCAAGCTGGCCGGCCCTTTGCATCCCCCAACCCTCTGCAAGGTCCTTGATACCTGAGGAAGGGAGAAAGTGCCGACCCCACACCCGGGACCCCGCTGCTGCCGCCTGAGCCGCCATCTTCTTCTGAAGGAGGCGGAGAGAAGAGGCTGGCTTTCTGGCTTGAGCCAAGCCCCTTTCCTCCCTTTGTAGGACGCGGCCCCTTTAAGAGGAGGCCTGGGAAAGACCTTAGGTTACACAGTAAGGGGTGGGTGGGGGTATAATTGGAGAGAACTATAACTCCCAAGGGCTGGGACCTGTAGTACTCCCGACCCAATCAGGCTGGGTGACTGTCCCCAAGCTGGGAAGTCTGGGTAGAGCAAAAAGGAATCCATTAAATGGGGGAAACTATAACTCCCAAGGGCTGGGAGTTGTAGTACACCGACCCAATCAGGCTGGGTGACTGTCCCCAAGCAGGGAGGCCTGGGTAGTGAAGAAAGGAGTCAATTAAATGGGGGGAACTATAGCTCCCAAGGGCTGGGAGTTGTAGTACACCCGACCCAAACAGGCTGGCTGACTGTCCTCAAGCAGGGATGCCTGGGTAGTGCTGAAAGGAGTCCATTAAATGGAGGAAACTATAACTCCCAAGGGATGGGAGTTGTAGTACACCCAACCCAAACAGGCTGGGTGACTGTCCTCAAGCTGGGGAGCCTGGGTAGAGCAGAAAGGAGTCAATTAAAATGGAGGAAACTATAACTCCCAAGGGTTGGGAGTTGTAGCACACCCGACCCAAACAGCCTAGCCGACTGCCCCCAAGCTGGGAAGCCTGGGTAGTGCAGAAAGGAGTCAATTAAATGGAGGAAACTATAACTCCCAAGGACTGGGAGTTGTAGTACACCCGACCCAATCAGGCTGGCCGACTGTCCCCAAGCAGGGAAGCCTGGCTAGTGCAGAAAGGAGTCCATTAAATGAGGGAAACTATAACTCCCAAGGACAGGGAGTTGTAGTACACCCGACCAAAGGTCTGTCAAGGCAGGAGAAACCCGGATAGTGCAAAGATTTAAGGGGGAAAGGAAACAATGGGGTACTATTCGGGGAAACTACAATTTCCAAGGTCTGGGAGTTGTAGTACACGCACACAAGGGACTGACAGTGTAAAAAAAATGAGCCCATTTTAAAACTTTCCCCCTTCCCATTCCTTTTCCAGATGGGTTTGGCTACTACAGGTCCCATCATCCCCTCGTGGGAGTCGTTCCTAGAAAGGAGAGCAGAGGGCAAAAAAAAAAAGGCAAGCCACAAACAGGCAGGACCTAGAAGGCTCAGTGCGCATGCGGCTTCCATGAGGAGTCGCGCGGGCCGTGACGTCATCGCGCCGCGCGCAGGGAATTAGGAAAGGCAGGACGGGGTTGTTTCCGGAAGTGGCGGGGTTTCAGCGGACCCCCGGCCTGACCCGACCCGGGAAGAGGCCGGGATGGAGGTCACCAGGAGCAGTGAGTGCCAAGGCGGGAGGGAAGGAAAGAGGGCCCCTGAGCATGTGCAGAGGACTTGGCGGCCTCGGGGCTTCTCCCCTTGAGGGCCTCATCGGGGTCTGAGGGGTCCCTCATCCTCAGGGAATCTTAAGCATGTGCAAAGTGCACCTAACAGGGTCCAAGGTCGTTTGGGAGGGTTTGAGGGGCTCCTCTGAGCATGTACAGAGTGCACCTATGCAGAGACCCTCTTAAAGGGTCACAGATCATATGGGGCCACTTGGGATGGTGGCATGGGAATCTCTGAGCATATACAGAGTGCACACATATATGTTGGCCATCCCCCGGGTTCCTAGATAATTTGGGGCCTGTTGGGAAAGAGGCGAAGGGGTCTCTGAGTATGTACAGAGTGCACACATACAGAGAGACCATTCTCAGGGGTCCCTGGTAAGTTAGGTGTTCTTGAGATAGTTCTCTAAGCATGTGCAGAGTGCACACATACAGAGAGACCATTCTCAGGGGAACCTGGTAATTTAGGTGTTCTTGGGATAGTTCRCTAAGCATGTAGAATGCACACATACACAGAGACCATTCTCAGGGGTCCCTGGTAATCTGTGTTCTTGAGATAGTTCTCTAAGCATGTGCAGAGTGCACACATACAGAGACCATTCTCAGGGGTCCCTGGTAATCTAGGTGTTCTTGGGGTAGTTCTCTAAGCATGTGCAGAGTGCACACATACACAGAGACCATTCTCAGGGGTCCCTGGTAATCTAGGTGTTCTTGGGATAGTTCTCTAAGCATGTGCAGAGCGCACACATACAGAGACCATTCTCAGGGGTCCCTGGTAATCTAGGTGTTCTTGGGATAGTTCTAAGCATGTGCAGCGTGCACACATACAAAGACCATTCTCAGGGGTCCCTGGTAATCTAGGTGTTCTTGGGATGGTTCTCTAAGTATGTGCAAAGTTCACACATACAGAGAGACCATTCTCAGGGGTCCCTGGTAATCTAGGTGTTCTTGGGATAGTTCTCTAAGCATGTACAGAGTGCACACATGCACAGAGACCATTTTAAAGTATCTAAGGTAATTCGGGGCCTCTTGGGAGGGAGGGAAAGAAGTCCACAGAAGTGCATCTGCATTGGAGAACTAATTGGATTTGATGGCACTTTGGCTATCCGTGTCTCAGTGCTATGGAAGCATATACAGGGTGCATACGTACAGAGGTAGAGGTCATCTTGGGATAGGATAAGGGGTTCTCTGAGCATATATGTAGCACCTGCATACACAGAGACCACTTTAAAGCATCCCAGGTAATTTGGGGCCTTTGAGAGGGAAGGAAAGAGGTATTTGAACATATACCAGGTGCATACATACATACACAGAGATCATTTTAAAGAATTCCAGGCAGTTTGGAGCCTTTTGGGATGGGACAAGGACTTCTCTGAGCATGTACAGAGTGCATATATACACAGAGACTGTCTTTAGGATCCCAGCTTATTTAGAGTCTCTGGGGATAGTAATAAGGGGTTCTCTGAGCATGTATATAGTTAATGAATACGCAGAGATGCTTTAAAGCATCTCAAGTAATTTGGGGCCTCTTAGGAGGGAGGCAAGTGGGTCTGTGAGCATATACAGAGCATATACATACAGAGAGACCATCTTGAAGAATCCCAGGCAGTTCTGAGCCTTTGGGATGGTGGCAAGGGCTCCTCTGAGCGTATACAGAGTGCATACATACCCAGAGACCCCTGTCAACGATGCGATGGACGATGCAACGGAAAAATGATTTTAGTGATGAGACTCTGAGGACTTGTGTTTTATGGTTTTGTTGTTTTATTGCTTTTATATGGTTTATATTATATGTAATGTTTTTAACTATATTTATGTTGTTTGGAGGCATTGACTGCCGACTGTAAACGGCCTCGAGTCGCCTCCGGGTTGAGAGGCACAGTATATAAATATGATAAATAAATAAATGAAGATTGGCAGGCAGTTTGGGACCTTGGTACTTCCCTCTTTGAGATGGCTAGGGGTCCTGATCTCCCCTCTAAAATAACCTCCTGCCCTAATATTTCTTACGGTCCCAAACTTGCGAGTTTTGCCTGTCAAGAAATAAATGGGTGACTGTTCTGCCTTTGCCATCTTCTTCAGTGCGTTGGGATTGTGTGTCTCTTCAGCCAGGCTGCCTGGGATGAGTGATGGGTGTTGCGATCTAGAGGCATCATGCCAGGTTGGGTTGAGTTGCAGGAAGGGTTCTGAGTTTTCTTTTGGCTGGTAAAGGATCTATCTTCAAAGCCTTTGTCGAGAAGCCTCCAGTGCTGACTGCATCTTGCTCTTTGCACCTGCTCTGAGACATTTGTTGTATTGCAGGGAAGATAACAGGAAGAGTACCCCCAGAGGCCATGTAGTCCAACCCAATGGTCCTCCAGCTGAAGTATCCCCAGCAGCAGGGAGCTGTCCAGCCTTTTTTTTAAACGTCCAGAGAATGAGCCCTTACAGTTGGCTCCATTGTCACTCTTATTGTCCAGAAACTCTTTCTAAGATTCTCTCTCTTTTTTATTCCTACAGATTTTAAGGATAATCTCAACAAAGTCTATGAAGCCATTGAGGAGGCAGACTTCTTGGCTATCGATGGGGAGTTTTCAGGTACAGAGTCCGCAGAAGTGCATCTGCACTGGGGAACCAATTCGGTTCGACGGCACTTTGGCTATCTATGGCTTAATGCTATGAAACCACTGGTGTTGTAATTCGCACCCTTTTGCAGAGAAGGCTGAAGACCTTGCAAAGCTGCAACTCTTACAATTCCATAGCCTTGAGCCATGGCAGTCAAAGTGGTGTCACACGGAATTCATTCTGCAGTGCAGCTGCCCCCGTAGAGTTTGAGCCGATATTGTGGTCTGCTGTTCCAGACTCAGAGCCTTAAACTGAGGAAAAGAACAATCTGTTTTATGCTTTTATAGGAATCAGTGATGGGCCGTCAGTTAGCGCCTTAACAAATGGCTTTGACACACCAGAAGAAAGGTACCAGAAGCTTAAAAAGGTAAAAATCTTAATGTTTTCCCCATTACGGTTTATGTTTTTGAAATGTTTTGAGTTGTAGGAATGCAATATCCATGCCTTGGATGACTTTCCATGGCCAAGTGTGGGAAAATATTGATCACTAAATGGGCAATTGATGTAGGATAAGTCATTGTATGAAATAGGGGACAACTGATTTTTCTGACAGTAATACAGTGGAATCTCGACTTAAAAGTATCTCAACTTAAAAGCACTTTGAGCTAAGAGCCATTTCTCACCCCTTTGAGTTCAGAGGGAGCGCTAGCACCAGAGTTGAGGGCTTTAGAGCGTCAAGGGGACAGCCTCCAGGTGTGCTCTTGTCTGCTTTGGGAGATTGCTATCTGCTGTGCTCTTGTCCGCTTTGAGGAACTTTAAGTTAGTTGATTTTGTGTGGTTTTTATTCCTGGTATGTTTGGCTTCATGAAGAGGGAGGGGGGAGGGGGGAGAGAGTTAAACTCTTAACTCAAGGTATCACTGTATTCGCAAGAACAGTTTTTATTGGAATAGAGTTTTTCTGAAGTTGTTTTTATATTACTGTTATTATTGTTGTTGTTGTTGTTATCACCACTATAGTATCGTTGTTGTCATTGTTACCTCTATATTACTACTACTATTACTACTGATATTATTATATTGTTGTATTCTATTCTTATTATTATTTTCTGACAGCAATATTTGCAAGAAGAGTTTTTATTGGAATGGAGTTTTCCTGAAGTTGTTAGTTGTTTTTATATTATTATTATTATTATTATTATTATTATTATTATTATTATTATACCACTATATTATTGTTATTATTATTATTACTGTTATCACTATATTATTATTATTATTACCGCCGCTATATTATTATATTGTTATATTATATTCTCTTACTATTATTTTCTGACAATATTTGCAAGAATAGTTTTTAACGGAATGTGGGTTTCCTGAAGTTGTTAGTTGTATTATTATTATTATTATTATTATTATTATTATTATTATTATTTCTATATTATTACTATTGTACTGTTGAAGATGACAAAACATGAACCAAATTGTCCGATCTCCTCAGAGTTGCTCTGAATTCCTTGATCACACTGTTGTCTTTTCCCCTTCTTTAGCATTCCATGGATTTTCTGCTGTTCCAGTTTGGCCTTTGCACTTTTAAATATGACCTTGCAGAATCTAAGTGGGTGACTTTCTTGATTTATTCCTTCTTTCAAAACTGCTTACTCTAAACTGTCCATTGACTTGCCTTCCTATATGTTTCTGTAGGTACATCATGAAATCATTTAATTTCTACATCTTCCCCAAACCTTTCAACCGAACGTCGCCAGATGTCAAGTTTGTCTGTCAGGTCAGTTAAGAAAATGTGGTTCAAATGGGTATTTACTTGCTTCCTTCCGATTCCATAAAACAGGAGAAATCCAAAGCAGTAATATAATAAAATTGGTAATTATAGGCTGGAAAGTTTGGTTTTATCTCTCTCTGAAAGTCATTCAACAACAACAAAAAAGGATGCGAGTAATGGAATTAAAAAATTAAACAATCAATATGCCTTGTGTTATGCTCTGTAGTCCATATTCCTGTATTGCAGTCCTCCAAAATTCAGACTGGGGCTATTATTGCAGTCGATTTAATTTAGCTTTATTGTATGCACTCGTGTTTTTATTGATTTTTTTAAAAAAAATTCTGAGCTTCTTGGAGAAAGCAATATTATTACCATAATGAAGGAATGCGAATAAAGATCTTTCTTTCTTTCCTTCCAGAGTTCAAGCATAGACTTTTTAGCAAACCAAGGATTTGATTTTAATAAAGTGTTTCGCAATGGTAAGCTTTCGTTTTGTATCGGGAAAGGTTACTGCGAAGATTCCAGCCTCTCTTTTTTAAAGAGAAAAAGTGGGATATAATAATAATAATAATAATGACATTTCAATGAATTTTTTTTTATTTGTGGGTTTCTCTGTTTGTGTGCCCTTAATCATTGTGATAGTGGAAGGCTCCTATTGTTCTCCTTCAGTGTAGAAAGAGCATGCTTCCTTCTATGACTGAACTGCACCTCCCATAATCCCCAGTCATTTGGCTGGTATTTGAAGTCCAAAACAATTGGAAGTCACCAAGTTGAGGATCTTCAACATGCTTTCAGTTTTGCATGTATATGTGATCGGCACATTGGGTGAAGTCCCTAAAGACCTTGGCCTGTACTTAAACACAATCAGCACTGACAAAATTACTATCTGCCAGCTGCAGAAGGCACCTTACTGGGATCTGCATGCATTATTCCCTGGTACATCACACAGTCCTAGACACTTGGGAAGTGTCCGACATGTGATCGAATACAAAAGCCAGCATAATTATCTTGTTTGCTGTGTACTAATCTTGTTGTGTTTCAAATAATAATAATAGAGAGATCCAAAGCATTCATAATTATCGGCTGGAAAGTTTGGCTTTCTCTCTCTATGAAAGTTGTTCACCAAGCAAGCAGCGATTAATCGAATTAACAGCCTTGTGTTGTAATATGTAGTTTATGTCCTTATATTGCAATTTATAATTTAAAAATACAATACAAAAGTATTCAAAAAGTATAACAATATAACAACAACAACAACAATAATAATAGATGAGGAGGAGGAAATCCCAGTCCATTCATGCATTAACTAGCCAATAATAATAATAATAATAATAATAATATGCCAATTCATGCATGTATTAATCAGATCTCACCAATAGTAGGAGTAGAAGTAATAATAGTAATAATAAAGAAACCCTGGTCCATTCATTAATTAACAAGTACAACAGCAACAACTGAAAGATTGATCTATACCAGGCCAGCATCGCCTATGTGTTTCGGCTCCAGAATTCCTCACCATTGGACAATGTTCACCAATTGGGCTCTTTTTATGAGAGAGAGTCCCTTTTAAGTGACATAATAATAATAATAATAATAATAATAATAATAATAATAATAATAATAATAATAAAAAATTTATAACCTGCCCTATCTCCCTGTGAGACTCAGGGCGGGTTCCAATGAAAGAGGCAAACATTTAATGCCAATAATAATAATGGTGATAACTATAACAACAGTAAAGTTGGTGGTCTATATCAGGCTGGCATAGTCTGTGGGTGTTTTGAGCTTCAGTTCCCAGAATCCCAGGGCATTGGACAACGTTCACTTTGAGTCCCTTTCAAGAGAGTATCTCTTTTAAGCATTATTATTATTATTATTATTATTATTATTATTATTATTATGGCTTCAGCTTCCAGGATCTCTGGCCATTGGACAAAGCTGGCCATAGGGCTTCAGGGAGCCAGCGTCCCAAACCTCTGGAGGGCCTCAGTTTGTGCAGGCCTGATTGGCAGGTGTCCCATGGGTTCTGAGGTTGCTCTTTTCCCTGTGGGCTTTGTCCTTTCCACTTCCAAGCTGGGCCCCGAGACCCCTCTCTTCCTCTCTTCCCAGGGATCCCGTATTTAAATCAAGAGGAGGAGCGGCAGCTGCAGGAGCAGTACGAGGAGAAGCGCTCGCAGGCCGGCCGGGTGGGCAGCCTCTCCTTCACCTCCCCCAATGCCCAAAGCAAGTGTCCGGTCACTATCCCAGAGGACCAGAAGGCCTTCATTGACAAAGTGGTGTAAGCAGATGCAAGGGATGTAATGGCAGAGCTTTGGGGGGCATTGCAGCTCCCAGAATCCCCCAGTAGGCCCCGAGGACACACAATTCTTGTTCCTGGGCTATAAATGTCATTTCCTAATTGGTTTTTCCATAAAAACATGGAAAAAGTTTATTAAACTGCAAAAACTTTGTCTTTGTGGGAGGGACATCCTGTAGCAAACTATTTTGTGGGCGGGACATCCTGCAGCAATTGTTTTTTCATAAATTCCATAAATTTCTCATTGAGTCTCAACCAATTCAACATAGTTTGTGGCAGGCACAAAACCCAAGTTTCTGGAGTAGAACAACTACTTTAGAAGTAAGCACAATTAAATAGAAAATAACACTTTCAAGATAGAAAAAGGTTTTTTTTTCAAATTTTGTTACATAGTGGTTCTTTCTTTCTTTCCCCTTCTGGTGGGTCTCCAGTGCAAAATATGGTGCTCATCTTGCCCTTTTCTCTCCCCTGTTCCCAGAGACAGAGTCGACACTCTCCTGCAGAACGAAGAAAACACCAGTTTGGAGCTGGAGCCCTGCACAGGGTCAGTTCGCCCAAAAGGAATAGCAAGGGAAGGCATCATAGCCATCTCAAAAGATTGGAAATTGTCCTTTTGATGCTTGAAAAACCTTTCTCGTTCTCCCTCCAGATTCCAGAGGAAACTTATTTACCAGACGCTCAGCTGGAAGTAAGTGTCTCTTGTTATTGAGCCGCTGCAGAGTGGGAGGGATTGGGACAAGCCTCATTGACCCATTATTAGATGAGCCCCCTGTGATGTAATGGGTTAAGCCCTTGTGCCAGAAGGACTGCTGACTGAAATTTGATCAGTGGTTTGAATTTGGGAAGCGGGGTGAGCTCCTGTCTACCAGCTCCAGCTTCCCATGCAGGGACATCCCCTGGCCTCTCCTTGTAACTACATAATAAAGGATATGTTGAATAATCCTTTATTTTTTCCCCACTTGGCTTCAGGTATCCAAAAGGCATCCATGTGGAAACTCTGGAAACAGAGAAGGTAGTGTTCGCTTATTGTTATGTCTGGGAATTTCTTTGAGGGGTCTTTGGGGCTACAAATTGTATTCATTGATGAGAATTTCTATCTAATATTTTGAATTATTTCCATAACGATGTTTGTGGTTGCAAGATGGACTGGGAGCTGAGCAATGGCTGTATTGGAAAAGCAACTATATTTGTGTGTTTGTTGTTATTGAAAAATTTGCTAAGAAGCAAATGGCTCAGATCTTCAAATCCCACTTGATATAATAATAATAATAATAATAATAATAATAATAATAAGCAATGAATGTGAAGATGGCAGGTCATTCCTGTAAGATATCACAATAAGGCCCAGCATAGTTAAAAATATCACCATACGGCAGTGTAAAATACGGGAAACAGAGTTACAAATTACAGAACAATATATAAGACAAGTGGTAGAGACAATAGGGATGACAAGGAATACAAAAGTAAGAGAAATGAAGAGGAAAATATTACATAAGTGGTATCGTACACCCTGTCAATTAGTGTATTATTATAAAAAGGGGAGCAGTCAATGCTGGCATGGATGTCAACGGAAAATGTGATTTATGTACATGATGTGAGAATGCGAACAGGTACAACACTTCTGGAAGACTATACTATATGTGTCAAACCAAATAACAAAAGTGATAACAAAAGAAATGACGGTCTTAGTGCAAAGAGAGGGAATGGGAAATTACAGGGAAATAAAGAAAGCAATAATTGAGTGCACACAAGCAGTGATAATATTGGGATGGAAAGACACATCAAAGTGGGCAGTAAATAAATGGTATCAGTATATGGTGGACCAAATGGAATTCGAAATTATGGATGTAAAATTAGATGATTCAAAATATAAGGAAAATAGAATACGAGAAGTTGAAGAAAGATGGAACCAGATCAAGAATTATATTATGTATAAGTCTAGAGATCAGGCCATCTATATAAATAAAAATATAATGTTTGTTTGTGGGATTAACATAACTCAAAAACCACTGGATGAATTGACAACAAATTTGGACACAACAATACACCTATCAGGCCAACAAGTGACCATCACTCAAAAAACAAAACAAAAAAAACCCAAAAAAAAACAACCACTGACAAACACAGCGGAAGAGACTTAAAAAGCCAAAAAACAAAAATTACATTACGACGCATGTGCAAAACCACATATACACATATACACAAATATATACACACACATATACACACACAAAACACATACACACAGACTGGGCCACAGCAACGCATGGCAGGGGATGGCTAGTGAGAAATAAGATACAAATGTTATATAGTATGTAAATCTATAAGAATTGTCTCAAAAAGGATTAATATGTAAAAGAAAATAATCCTCGTGGTGGTGGTGGGAATTGTCAGTGTTGTGTATGTGTATGTCCTAAAATTATATATATATGCAGTGTAAAATACATACATTAAAATGTATTTCTATGACACACATATGTTAAAATACACTAAACAAAGATTAAATACTGTAAATGCAGGCAATGAGTTTAAAATGCATAGAAAGTGCTGTGGCCTTACACTTCATTCTGAACAATAATGTATCTTTCTGGGACCTTAGAAGGAGCGCTACATCATCGTCAGCAAAGTCGACGAAGAGGAGCGCAAGCGGCGGGAGCAGCAGCGGCAAGTGAAGGAGCAGGTCTGTGGCCCCAAAAGGAACCCATAGCTCTTAGAGGGGAGCCCCAAGGCGCAAATTGCCAGAACTGTCCCTTTGAGGCTTTGCATCATAGTCTCATTGGCCCTTTTTTTGTTCCCAGGAGGAACTGAAGGACGCCGTGGGCTTCTCCCGAGTGATTCACGCCATGGCCAATTCCGTACGTCAATCTCTTTCATTCAACACCACAGGGTCATGTTGTTTCTACCTTGTTGAGTTGCCCCCTTGCTATCCTAACAGTTTTCCTACCTTTCATCTTCAGGGAAAACTCGTGGTTGGGCACAACATGCTGCTGGATGTCATGCACACCATCCACCAGTTCTATTGTCCGCTGCCAGAGGTAGGTCATGGCTTCAACAACCATAAACAGGAGGATTGAAGCCATGTGTTGAACACAAAGAGAGGCGAGAAGTAAACAAACAAATGAATAACAACTATTATTATTATTATTATTATTATTATTATTATTATTATTATTATTATTGAACCCACGTCTTGAATGTAAGGAAAGGAGAGCCGGGTAATAAATAAATTAAGATTGTTAGTGTTACAGAACCCATGTCTTGAACTCAGGGAGAGGCGGGCAGTAAATAAATAAATAAATAAATAAATTGTTGTTATTGAACCCATATCTTGAACACAAGTAGAGGCTGGCTAATAATAATAATAATAATAATAATAATAATAATAATAATAATAATAATAATAATAATTCATTTGGCCTCCTTAGCAAAAGGTTCATCCAAAAGTTCTTATTTTATCATTATCATTATTATTCATTTATTACTGGAGAAATTATACTGTTTAGCCAGTATTGCACCACCTGACATCTCTCGGGAAGTAACAACCTGTAATGAAAGGACCAAGGCAGTGACATTTCAGGCCCATCTTCTGCCGGCATGCCAATGGCTTAAATCAAGAAACAGCTTCCTAAGCTCTACAGAGATACAGGAACACCTCAGCAAGCAAGAGTACAAAAGTAGCAGGTAAAAACCTAGAACCTCAATCAGTGGCTGAGAGTGGATGAGAAACTCCCTCCTGGGCATACAGAATTGGGAGGCGCTGAACAGACTGTGCTCTGGCACCACGAGATGTAGAGCCAAAGTTAAGAAATGGAGCTACAAAGTGGAGTCTGCAACATGCGAGTGTGGAGAGGAGCAAACCACAGACCACTATAATACAGCCTGAGCCCTGCCTCATGTACAATGGAGGACCTTCTTACAGTGACACCAGAGGCATTCCCAAGTGGCCAGCTTCTGGTCAAAGGAAATTTAGTATAATGCCAAGTATTTAACTTCGTTTTTGATTTTTATATACATTATAACTGTATTCTCAATTTGCTTCTGATATGATAAATAAAAACAAGTATTTATTCTAATTTCTCCCCATAGGGACTCTAGGTGACTCCCAATTACATGACACAACTCAATAAATTTAGAAACATGGCAAATACAAACATGAAAAGCAGTTACATATTATTAAAACCCAATAAAACCATATGTACAAATAAAATTAAGTTTAAAACTAAATATTTTCCCCAGATGTATATTAGCAGTTCCGTTTCCTAATTATCCTAATTAGCATGGAGTTTGCCATACACTTTTTTATATGCTCCTATTGCCTTGGGTGTCAGTAATCCGAGTGTTTTGACTTTTTAGGACCTCAGCGAGTTCAAGGAGCTGACGACATGTGTTTTCCCAAGGTCAGACACGGAAATTTCTCCTAATTTGGTGGGGCATCTTTTTACAAAAGAGCCGCCTTTAAAGATTTGGGAATATTTTATTTCTTGTAGGTTGCTGGACACAAAACTGATGGCTACCACTCAGCCCTTCAAGGTAAGTGGAAGTCATTCTCTCAGCCTCAGAGGAAGGCTACCTTTCTCTGAACAGATCTTTCCAAGGAAACCCAATGAAAGGGTTCCCATAAGTCAGAAACGACTCAAAGGCACACAAGAACAACAACAGAAGTTCTGTTGTTGGTACTCATTGAACCAATTGAATTAAACTGTGACACAATTTTTGTTCCTGCATTATGTCATTTCCTAATTGGTTCTATCATAAAAACATAGGGAAAGTTTATTAAATTGCAAAAATATTGTGGGAGGGGCATCCTGCAGCACAATTTGCTAGAGTTTTTCCATGAATATCTCACAGAATCTCAACTGATTCATCCTAGTTTGTGGCAACCACAAAAAAGACATTTCTGGAGTAGAACGACTACTTTCAAAGTAAGGACTGCACAATTAAACAGGAAATAACACTTTCAAACCAGGAACATTAAAAAAACTGGGAGAAGTAGGTGTTTTGTTTTCTGCATGTTTAGTTGAATTCGTTGACGATTAATCCTCCATGTTGTTTTTACCAAAAAGCACTTGCTTCCAAAGGTTTGATGTCCTGCTTCCTTGGCTTCTTGAAAACCCATGTTGTCTGTCTTCTGCTTTCAGGACCTCATCAACAACACTTCTTTGGCAGAGCTGGAAAAGCGGGTGAAGGAGACCCCCTTCAGCCCCCCAAAAGTCGGTAAGGAAACTTACTTATGGGAAGTAATGGAGGGGGCCTTTGGGAACACCACAGAACAAGAGAGGATTCCTCTCCGCTGGAATGATACTTCCTTTAGAGACAGGAAGCGATTGAAGGGACACCTTGTTGGTCCTTTTAAAACATTTGTTGGCCTCAAAGTAATCTCTTTGTGCATCCAACCTTCCGGTTCCTTTCCTCTTCCCTGGGTAGCTATAATGTTTGTTTACTTGAGAGCAGTGGGTCCCATCCTTTAAGAGGCTGCAGACCATTGAGGTCCTGGAGGCTTTTCTTTGCCCCAGAGCGTGGTTGAGGCTCCTTCTTTGGAGGCTTTTAAACAGAGGCTGGATGGCCATCTGTCGGGGGTGCTTTGAGGGCGACTAAAATGATCAAGGGTCTGGAGAACAAGCCCTATGAGGAGCGGCTTAGGGAACTGGGCATGTTTAGCCTGAAGAAGAGAAGGCTGAGAGGAGATATGATAGCCATGTATAAATATGTGAGTGGAAGCCACAGGGAGGAGGGAGCAAGCTTGTTTTCTGCTTCCCTGGAGACTAGGACGCGGAACAATGGCTTCAAACTACAAGAGAGGAGATTCCATCTGAACATTAGGAAGAACTTCCTGACTTTGAGAGCCGTTCAGCATTGGAACTCTCTGTCCCGGAGTGTGGTGGAGGCTCCTTCTTTGGAAGCTTTTAAACAGAGGCTGGATGGCCATCTGTCAGGGGTGATTTGAATGCAATATTCCTGCTTCTTGGCAGGGGGTTGGACTGGATGGCCCATGAGGTCTCTTCCAACTCTTTGATTCTATGATTCTATTAATGCAATTTTCCTGCTTCTTGGCAGGGGGTTGGACTGGATGGCCCATGACGTCTCTTCCAAGTCTATGATTCTATGAAGCAAAACTGGAGACATTGTGGACCATTTAGATCCCATCCGGGTTCAACATGCTCCCTTCCTTTTTCCTTCCCTTTCCCTCCCTCCCTTCGGCTTTCATTTCCTTTCCTTTCTCTTCCTCTTTCCTTTCTCTTTCCTTTTTCCTTCCCTTTCTCCTTCTTTCCCTTCAATTTCCCCTTTCCTTCCCCCTTTCCCTCCTCTTTCCCTTTCTCCTTTCCTTTCCCCTGCTTCTTCACAAGGAGTCAGGAATGATGGAGCTGTCTGTCGCAACTAACAGTTTACGAAAGGCTTTTTGCTAAGTAATTGCAAGGATCTGAACCATTTTCTTACCACAGTAAAGCAGCTGCTACATCTTAGTTGGGTGTGTTATCTGCTCACTGTCTAAAACAAAGCAGTAATTTGGGTGTTGCAAGTTTTTCGGGCTGTATGGCCATGTTCCAGAAACATTCTCTCTTGATGTTTCGCCGCATCTGTGGCAGGCATCTGTGGAGAATGCTTCTGGAACATGGACATACAGCCCGAAAAACTAGTGATTCCAGCCATGAAAGCCTTCGACAATATACTAAAGCATTCCGTTTGTAGTTGTTAGCTTGGCTTTGTTTAGAGCTAGTAGCTCGTCGGAGCTAGAAGCAGCATGTGGCTGTTTTGTTGCTGGGAGCTGACATGTGGTGTTTGGAAGCTGGAAACCTAAACTACAAATCAATGGCATCTTATTTTCAACATAGAAGACTGAACTGTGTCCTACTTTTGTTTTTCTGTCATCAAAGAAAGACAGCTCACTGAAGAAAGTGTTTGTTGTCATACTGTGGTGGGATCAACTATTCTGATTTACTTTGTGTTACTGTTGAACTAAAGTGAGTGATCTATTTTCTTTTCTACTTAAAGCCACAGCTGACTCATGTGTATTTTTGAGTTCAGGGTTACACAATATTTAAAGGGGCTGGAATATCTTTAACAGGATATGTGCTTGCTTTCGCGATCTGCTGTCACCAGTCTGACACTCTCCCTGGCCTCCACCTTCACTGGCCTGTAGGCTTTGACCTCCTTCTCTTTGCAATCCAGGCTGCAAATGGGGCTTCCTTCCTTGCCTCAAAAGCAGGGAAAGAATCAAGGACACGCCATATCTCTTTGCTTAGTGTTGAGCCCTTCCTTCCTTCCTTCTTTCTTTGGTTGCTCTTGAGGAGGCTGTTGCTGCTGTAAGAGCCTCGTTCGCAATCTTCCCCTTGCAACCCAGCCACCTTCTCGTGTCGTTTTGGCCTGCAAAGGGGGCTCTGGCAGCAACATCTTCCTCAAGAGCAAGCAAGGAAGGAAGACTGGGTTGTTGTAGGTTTTTTCGGACTATATGACCATATTCTAGAGATACTCTCTCCTGACGTTTCGCCTGCATCTATGGCAAGCATCCTCAGAGGTAGTGAGGTCCTGAGGATACTTACCATAGATGCAGGCGAAACGTCAGGAGAGAATGCCTCTAGAACATGGCAATATAGCCTGAAAAAACCTACAACAACCCAGTCATTCCGGCCATGAAAGCCTTCGACAATACAAGGAAGGAAGAGTCCAACGCTGGGGGAAGAGAGGGAGCGGGAATGGTGGTGTTGGATCCTTCCAAGGAAGGAAGCTTTTCTGTCTCTCACAGACCATCTGTGGACCACAAACCACTCCTTGGGAACCACCATTTTGAGGAGACGTTAGCTAAAAGGCTTGTTTACTAAGACCCCATCTACACTGCCTCAGGATCCAGTTCAATCTGCATCATAATGGCAGTTTAGGTGGGGCCTAAATGAAGTAACAGACTTTGAAAGGCATGTTTCCCTCTTTGCTCAGAAACGGCGGAAGACTTCCCCAGTTATGACACGGCTTCGGAGCAGCTGCACGAGGCTGGATATGACGCCTACATCACCGGCCTGTGCTTCATCTCCATGGCAAACTATCTGGGTGCGTTCGTTGTCTTCTCAGTCCAATAATGATAATAACAATAGTAATAATAACCCACCTCTCTCTGCGGCTCGAGGCAGGATACAACTTCATTCAGGCAAGAGATAAAATACTATGAAAGGATGCACAGTTAAAATGCAAGTTAAATCCACTGATGAAATGCAAACTTAAAATTCATAACTTAAAATTGCATGCAATGTGTTTATCGTTTCGTCTTTGTTGCCACCGTCATTCCTTGGAATTTGGGACAATAAATGGGTTGAAATTGGTATGGGAATCCAGCAAAAGGAGAAATAGAAGGAGATCTATTTGGTAAGACATAGAAGCCATTTATTTGCTTCATGTATACAAGCAAAGGGAAATAAAAAGAATATGATGACATTAAGCTATAAAGTTACCGTATATACTCAAGCCAACCTGGATATAAACCGAGGGTCCTAATTTTACCACAAAAATACTGGGAAAACGTATTGATTTGAGTATAAGACCAAGGTGGGAAATGCACCAGTTACTGGTAAATTTCAAAATAAAAACAAATAACAATAAAATTACATTAATAGAGGCATCAGTAGGTTAAATGTTTTTAATATTTACATAAAATTTAATTTAAGTACGCCCAACTCCGATTAAAACATTATTCTAACCTTCAATGTAAATGTGCTTCGTATCCTTGAGTAGATCAATAGGTACCACTCCGGTGGGAAGGTAACGGCGCTCCATGCAGTCATGCCGGCCACATGACCTTGGAGGTGTCTACGGACAATGCCGGCTCTTCAGTTTAGAAATGGAGATGAGCACCACACCCCAGAGTCAGACATGACTGGACTTAATGTCAGGGGACAACCTTTACCTTACTTTTTATCCTTCCAATAATAATAAAGAGAGTACAATAATAAATGTAATAAAAACAATAATAATAGAGTAAAATAATGGAAATGTAATAATAACAGTAATAATAGAGTAAAATAATAAATGTAATAATAATAAAGACATCTTTAAATGGTGTATTTTAATATTGAGATAAATGTTTTTAATGTTTATGTATGTGCATTTGAATTCTTGTCTCGGCATTGAATGTTTGCCGTATATATGCTGTGCTCCACCCTGAGTCCCCTTCGGGGTGAGAAGGGCGGAATATAAATGTTTTAAATAAATAAATAAATAAATAATGTAATAAAAATAATAATAGAATAAATAATGTAAATGTAATAACAATAATACATTGTAATAATAATAATAATAATAATAATAATAATAGAGTAAAATAATAAATGTAATAATGTAAAAATAATAATTGAGTAAAATCATGTAAATGTAATAACAATACTAAATTGTAATAATAATAAATAGAGTAAAATAATAAATGTAATGAAAATAATAATAAGAGTAAAATAATATAATAATAATTAGAGTAATATAATGTAATACAAATGAGTAAAATAATGAATCAATCTGACCTTTAAAAAGGGCTGAAAAACCTGGCTTATACTTGAGTATAAATGGTAACCTATAAACTAAGATGAGTGAAAGTAGAAATAGAAAGAGATCTGTTTGATACTTCATGGAAGCCTTTTATGAGCTCCATGTACAAACTCAACCCACCAAATTCAACCCACCAAATGATCAAGAAAGACTGGAGGAAAATATTTTACAACAATTATATGTCATGGGTGAAACTAGAATAAGTTGTAGTATGGAATGGACAGAGCTGTGTTGTATGCAATGCTATGCTGAGGGAGGCCACTGTATTATAGGAAATGTTCTGAAATTAGGTAATAAACCTTCCCAAAAAGACCAATAATTTGTTAAAAATAGTTTTAGGAAAGAAATCTTACATTTTTAAACATTATCTTCCACTCACTAGGTTCCTTCCTCAGTCCCCCAAAAAACCACGTCTCTGCAAGATCAAAGCTCATTGAGCCTTTTTTCAACAAGTGAGTCACCTTTCCTTGTCACCCAATGCATGATCCCTATGGCTTTTATCGCTTACTATCTTAGGAACCTGGGTTAGGTATTTTCTTTGCTATTTATTAGAAATAGTCAATTGTTGTTTTTGGATTTTATGAATAGTCCCATTATAAAATGTACAAGGATGTGAGCAGAGTACAACTCTCATCATTTTGGATCCATCCCCCACAAACACTGGCGAGAATTTCGAATATGTCATGATGGGCCTGTATACTAAGTTGGGACCAGATCCATCTCTTTGGAAGCATTCCCTGAAAGTGGGTGAACTACAAATCCCATCATCCAGGGTCAGTTCACCCCCCTCAAACTGCTCCAGCCCTTAAAGTGGGTCTTTAGGGGCTCTGTGTGCCACGTTTGGTCTAGATCTGTTGTTGACAGGAGTCACAGGGCTCTCTGGATGCGGAAATCACTTTGGAAAATACATTCAAACAGAGATAGATACAGAGAGACATATTTTGATTGTGGTTATATACAGGCCGTGCCCAAGTTACAAAAAAGGGAGATTCTTTAGGTTTGCTCTCAAGTTGAATTTGTAAGTCGGAACAGGGACATTTTTAAAGGGTAGCTCCAGCTCTCTCTCTTGCTCTCTCTCTCCATATATATATGTGTGTGTGTATATATATACATGGTGTGTGTGTGTGTATATCTATCTATCTATCTATCTATCTATCTATCTATCTATCTATCTATCTCGGGGGGCCCTGGTGGTGCAGTGGGATAAACCGATGAGCTGCTGAACTTGCTGACCAAAAGGTTGGCGGTTTGAATCTGGAGAGCAGGATGCGCTCCCGATGTTAGCCCCAGCTTCTGCCAACCTAGCAGTTCGAAAACATGCAAATGTGAGTAGATCAATAGGTATTGCTTCTATGGAAAGCTTCTATGCTGGCCACATGACCTTGAAGGTGTCTACAGACAACACCGGCTCTTCGGCTTAGAAATGGAGATGAGCACCACCCCTCAGAGTCGGATTCGACTAGACTTAATGTCAGAGGAAAACTTTACCATCCATATATATATATATAGAGAGAGAGAGAGAGAGAAAGTGTGTGTGTGTGTGTATATCGCATAGGGAAGGATTAGCACCCCTGTGTGGTGTTTGTTTTGCTGCCTGTGCCTCTGTTGAGAAGATTTCATTGCACTTTCTGTCCCTGCGATGATTGGATTTTGGAAAATATGGCTTGTTGTGGAAACAAGGATCGGAGATAAAGCTTCAATGGAGACCCCTTTTCCCCATGATCATAATCCTTCCAGGAGTGGATTTCCCTTCCAAGGGGAAGATCTCCCTCACTTCCTGTTGTCTCAGTCCTGTTCTTAACTAGAAGTCATTTGTAAGTTGGATGTTTGTAACTTGGGGATGGCCTGGACATATATAGATTCCTTGATGCTCCTCCGGTTGAGATCGAATCTGTGAGAATGAGTTAATGTGTCTTCAAGACAGGGGTCCTTTCTGGGCCTAAATGACATCACTGGGAATTGTGGATCTGCTGAGTGCTTTGTAGTCACCTCTTCCTTCCTCTCTGTGTCATTCAACCCCACACTGCTCAAGTCTGTAGTCCTCAATGAGAAGCAGATAGATAGAATTAAGCTAGGCTAAGGGAATCCCTTCTTTCCCCCTCATTCCTGAATGCCTGTTGTTGTTCTGTTTTCTCTCACTCTCTCTCCTGTCTCCTCCATCCTAACTCATGACTAGAATGGAACTTCTTCGGGATGCATGTTCCTTTGTTTTAAGACCTCGTGGTCATTCATTCTTTCATTCGCCTCCCTTTCATGCTGGTCTTTTCAGTCTGTGTCTCTCTCTCTCTCGTTGTATCTGAATGGGACCATAATGTCTTTAGAGATTTCCCCCTTTTTTTGCACGTAGAAGTCATGAAATTATAGAGAAAACTTAGACCCAACTCTTTTCTATCAAGTAGTTCTTACGTTTTATCAATAAACCCTTTGAAAAGTTTAAGATTGAACTCTGCCCCTTGCTTCCTTAAGCTCAAGAATTCCTTACGGTCATACTATATCACTGCTGCTTGCTGTGAGCTGAATGCTTTGCTAAGTATTGTATTTCTTAAACAACTCTGCTATTTTGGGGAATTTCCTTAAGAGAAAGAGAGTCCAAATCCGCAAGTGACTTTCCCCCCTTTCACTTCAGGTTGTTCCTGATGCGGGTGATGGACATCCCGTACCTGAACCTGGAAGGGCCAGACTGTGAGTTGACATTTTTGTTATTATTATTAATATTTATTATTTATATAAAATGATATAACAAATGCAACCAAAATACAATCATAACAAACACAACGAACGGGGATTTTAACAAAGACATAGTTTTATAATTTTTATTATTCACTGTTTTTATGGTTTTAAATGCATTGTGATGGGGGTTTTTTTTGCTTTTTATTGATGTATGTCTTTTTATATAAGGAATCTAATTGTTGCCAACTTGTACGCCGCCCTGAGTTGCCTTCAGACTGATATGGGTGGGATACAAATATCATTTTATATATATATATATATATATATATATATACACACACACACACACATACATACACACACGCTCTGTGCATAATGAGTACCTTAAAAACAAAAGAACCAATGAACAAAATCACACCAAATTTGGCAACAAGGAGTGACCATCAATCAAAAAAATATGGTTTTGTCATTTGGAAGTTGTAGTTGCTGGGATTTATAGTTCACCTACAATCAAAGAGCAGTCTGAACTCCACCAACTATGGAATTGAACCAAACTTGGCACACAGAACTCCCATGACCAACAGAAAATACTGAAAGGGTTTGGTTGACCTTGAATTTTGGAATTGTAGTTCACCTACATCCAGAGAGCACAAAACATCACCTGTGAACTTACCATCTAGGACTTCGGTTGACACTTACTGATTTTATACCATATAGTACCTACCCTTGTAAATTCCTTAAAATATTCCCCTTGCTGCTTCCATAAAATTCACTTTTGCCTTTCTTTCAAAATATATACAAAAGCTACCCCCCATTTATTTGCAAACTCTTAATTATTTTTACCTCATAGTCCATTAGCTTCCTGGTGGCATAGCGGTTTAAACCCCTGAGCTGCTGAACTTGCTGACTGAAAGGTTGGTGGTTCGAATCCAGGAAGCAGGGTGAGCTTCTGCTGTTAGTTCCAGCTTCTGCTAACCTAGCAGTTCGAAAACATGCAAATGTGAGTAGATCAATAGATACTGCTCCAGCGGGAAGGTAACAGCGCTCCATGCAGTCATGCAGCCACATGACGTTGGAGGTGTCTACGGACAACGCTGGCTCTTTGGCTTAGAAAAGGAGATGAGCACCAACCCCCAGAGTCGGACACGACTAGACTTAATGTCAGGGAAACCTTAGATAGATACAATAATTTTCATATATATGAAACCTGTATAAACAAGGTTTGGAATTGTTTTCCTTTACGCTTTTGATGTCCTATAGTTGATTCCTGTGTAGTTTCCTCTCTAGCCGCTCCATGGAGTTAATTATAAACATGGTTGTCAACAGATTTTCCTTTCTTAATTAGAAACTTTATCCATTTTAGTGGCAATTACTGCAACTTAATCCGCAAATTATACAAATCATTAAAATAATAACAGTACCTACATTTGAATAGCTCCAGCACTCCCAATTCTGAAGTAATTCAACTTCTGTAGAAGGTTTTAAACAGAGGCTGGGATGACCATCTGTCGGGTCTGCTTTGGTTGTATCTTCTTGCTTGGTAGAAGGGGGTTGAACTGGATGCCCTTTGGGGTCCCTTCGAACTCCAGAAGTCTATTAATTCTATAGCTGAACTGGCTTTTATGTATTTTTGTTTATATGTATTTTATTTTTGATGTACGATGTTTTAGATTGTATTGTTAGCATTGAATCCTTGCTGTTAGCCGGTCTGGGTCCCTTTACGGAGGTGGAGAAGATCAGGATACAAAAGCTTTAAATAAATAAATAATAGCCCTTATTACTCTATAAACCTGCTAATGTTTATGAGGTTGGTGGCGATCTGTCAGGAGTGTTTTGATTGTTCTTTATCTGCATGGAAGAAAAGGGTTAGACTGGGGATGGGGGAGCCTTTTTCATGTGACACACCTAGGGACCACAGGTGACACACTAATGCGTTCCAACACACTGTTTGCAGTGCAGCCCAAGCGCGACCACGTCCTTTACGTCACGTTCCCCAAAGAGTGGAAGACGAGTGACCTTTACCGCCTTTTCAGCGCTTTCGGTGAGTGGGCCTCCTTCCTTTCCCTTTGCAGCCCTCTCTTTGGGAGACTTGAGGCCACCCATCCGCTCCTCTTTCTCTTTTCTTGCAGGCAACATCCAGGTCTCCTGGATCGATGACACGTCCGCCTTCGTCTCGCTCAGCCAGGCAGAACAAGTCCAGATCGGTAAGCCTTATAAAAAAGGGCCTCTTTTATTTGGCAAGTGGCACTTTTATCTGTTCAAGGACAAAAAGAAAAACAAACTAAAATGTATATGCACAAATGAGCATTCTGGCTTTTTTAAAACATACATAAAATGAACAAGTACACAGACATCTACAATAATAACACAACTAAGAGAAAAACTAAATGCAGGAAGTAGAAAACTAAAAGCCACAAAACTAATCTGCAAACCTCTTACTGCAGGCTGGTTTTTAATCTCTGTTCCGTTTCAATGCTGTTATACTGTATAGTCACTTATAATAACATCCTGCTAATTCCTAAAAACCCCAGTCAAGAAATGTCCCTCTCAGTAAGTCCCAATCTTGCTTGTTGTTGGATGAATACATCCCTTTATCAGCTTAGTTAATGTGTCCATCTCTATATTCATGAATTTTCATCAGCTGTTGTATTCATTCTTGCCTTTCATTCTCTATGTATTATTATTATTATTTTATATATTATATTATTTTTGTTATTTTATTATATTTTATATTATTATACTATCATTTTATTTTACTATATTGTTGTAGCACTATTATATTATCATTATTTAGTTTTGTTATTGTTATTATATTTATTATTACTATATTTTATATTATTATTATATTAGTTTTGTTATTTTTATTATATTTTATATTATTATACTATCATTGTATTTTACTATATTTGTAGTACTATTATAGTACCATTATGTAGTTTTGTTATTGTTATTATATTTATTATTATTATATTTTATATTATAATATTATTATTGTTATTTTTATTACATTTATATTATTATACTATCATTTTATTTTACTATATTGTTGTAGTACTATTATATTATCATTATTTAGTTTTGTTATTGTTATTATATTTATTATTACTATATTTTATATTATTATATTATTTTTGTTAATTTTATTATGTTTTATATTATTATACTATCATTTTATTTTACTACATTATTATATTACTATTATATTTATGTCATTTTGTTATTGTTGTTATATTTATTATTGTTGTTATATTTTATATTATTACTATTATTTTTATTATTTTACTATATTATTATTATTATTTGTGTCCTGCTTTTTCTCTCTAACAAAGCGAATCAAAGCAGCTCGCATCCCTCCTGCTTTTCTCTTCCCCTTTGTATGCCAATCTTGTTTCCCAATCTTTTCCCAATACAACCCATTGATAATAAAGACTCAGGCCCCTGATCGGCTGTGTTGTAAGGTTCACCGTTACATCTCTATGAAGCTTTCTCTCTGACTGATCCCATACGAATCCAGCGTTGTAGATTTGGGATCCGGACCTTGTCCCTTTGGGGTCTTAGCTCTCCCCAATTTTGTATCATCTGCAAATGGGACTGGCTTGCCATTGTCCCATTCATGGGAGCAGAGCCCTTTGTAATGAATGGCTCCTCCACCTTCCTTGCAGCCGTCAACACCAGCAAATATGCGGAAAGCTATCGGATCCAGACCTATGCTGAATATGTAGAGAAGAAGCGCGAGGAGAAGCGGCCAGCAAAGCGGAAGTGGGCCGAAGACGGATGGAAGGAGTCTGAGGGCAAGCGCCTCAAGACCCAGGCCTCCCCGTATGGCACGGTCCAGGGCCGGTATTACAACCCCAACAGGTGAGTTTATGGCACGCATGGACAAACTTCGGCCATCCTCCAGGTGTTTTTGACTTAAACTCCCACCATTCCTAACAGCTGAAAGGCTATTGGGAATTGTGGAAAGTGGAGTCCAAAACACCCTGGAGGAGGGCCAAATTTTGCTCATGCCTGCTTTAGAGCACGGAAGCAGACCCACCCTTTTTCACTCAATTAAGACAGTATAACACACTGTATTATATCCCACTCTCGTAAACTTCTCTAAAGTTACGGTGTAAATACACAAAGACATTCTTGTGCCTCCATCAACAATTCAGTAATTTATTCAGAGACAAAATATGACTCTTCAAAAGATAGTTGCATTTCTTCTGAAAGGACATTTTCACATTTTGTATAGGCAGTTATGCAGTGAAATGATATCATGTCATCAAACATATCTGGAGCCCCTGGTGGTGCAATAGGTTAAACCGTTGTGCTGGCAGGATTGCTGACCGAAAAGTTGGCAGTTCGAATCTGAGGAGCGGGGTGAGCTACCATCTGTCAGCTCCAGCTTCCCATGCGGGGACGTGAGATAAGCCTCCCACAGGATAGTAAAAAATCCAGGTGTCCCCTGGGCAATGTCCTTGCGGACYGCCAATTCTCCCACACCAGAAACGACTTGCAATTTCTCAAGTTGCTCCTGACATGAAAAAAATAAAATTAAAAAAATGCAAAAAAAAAAAAAAAACCCAGAAAACCCCAGCATTTACAGGAAATGGAATTGTAATAGAATATAGTTTYTTAATACATCTGTAAATACATAGATGTTACAATATGTGTGCATTTAAAACATGCCTAGAAAGACCCAAGTTGGAAATAAATGCATGCAACATTTCATTTACCGGACTAACACGAGTTTTGTGCGTCATCGAAGCTAAGGCGCACCTTAATTTTCAAAACCGTGAAACCAAAAAGAAGTATTGTTGCTGAATGTAATGCGATGGATGATGGATGGATGGGTGGATGGATGGACGGGTGGATGGGTGGGTGGGTGGGTGGCACCCTGGTGGCACAGCAGGGTAAACCACTGAGCTGCTGAGTTTGTTGACTGAAAGGTCGCAGGTTCGAATTCCGGAAGCGGTGTGAGCTTCCACTGTCAGCCCCAGGTTCTGCTAACCTACCACTTTGAAAACATGCAAATATGAATAGATCAATAGGTACCACTTCTGTGGGAAGGTAACAGCGCTCCATGCAGTCATGCAAGCCACATTACCTTTGAGGCGTCTACGGACAATGCTGGCTCTTCGCCTTAGCAATGGAGATGAGCAGCACCCCTCAGAGTCGGACATGACTGGATTTAATGTCAGAGGAAACCTTTACCTTTACACACACAAAAACATCTCTCTCTCTCTCTATATATATATATATATATGAATGAGAGAGGTATAATATCATAGATTTGGAAAGGATCCCCAAAGGCCATCCAGTCCAGCCTTCTTCTGCAAGGCAGGTATTAGAGAAGATTTCTCTCCCTTCCTGTTGTCTCAGCCCTGTTCTTAACTGTGATTCGTTTGCAGGTCGGATGTTTGTACAGGACAGAAATATTCTTAATACACACTGGAAATGTATGGGATTTGGGGAAGACTGTACATTGGGTGCAGCTTAACCTTTGTGTGGCTTCGGCCTTCCATTTCTTCCAGCTTCACAGCAAGCAGCGCAGCAGGGAAGAGGAGCATGAGCCCTATCCAGGAGGAAAGCGGCTGCGGAGACGGAGAGGAAGAAGAGGAGGAAGAAGACGAAGAGGAGGATGAGGAAGAGCAGGACTCCACTGATGCCAACACAGACTCTGTCACCCAAGAAGGGAAGAAGAAGGCCAAGCGGTTTAAGAAAGCCAAAATAGAGCCGGACTCACCAGGTGAGTGGGAGCCAGAACAGGGCAGGGCTATTATTAAACAGAAGCTGGATGTCCACCCGTAGGGAAGGCTTGGCTGGTGCTTTCCTTTATGGGAGAAGGGGGTTGGGCTGGATGGCCTTTGGGTGTTCCTTCCAACTCTAGGATGCTATGGTTCTGTTGTTGTTGTTGTTATGCAGAGGCTGGACTTTCATCTATGGGGAGGGATTGGTGGTGCTTTCTTTTGTGGCAGAAGGGGCTTGGGCTGGATGGCCTTTAGGTGTTCCTTCCAACTCTAGGATTCTATGCTTCTTCTATTATTATTATTATTATTATTATTATTATTATTATTATTATTATTACTATTATTAAGCAGAGGCTGGATGTCCACCTGTAGGAAAAGCTTGGCTGGTGCTTTCCTTTATGGCAGAAGAGGTTGGGCTGGATGGCCTTTGGGTGCCCCTTCTAACCCTAGGATTCTGTGGTCCTGTTGTTGTTCTGCAGAGGCTGCACATCCATCTGTGGGGAGGGCTTGGCTGGTGCTTTCCTTTATGGTAGAAGGGGGTTTGTCTGGGTGGCTTTTGGGTGCCCCTTCCAACTCTAGGATTCTATGCTGCTTCTACTACTACTACTACTACTATTATTATTATTATTAAGCAGAGGCTGGATGCCCACCTGTAGGGAAGGCTTGGCTGGTGCTTTCCTTTATGGGAGAAGGGGATTGGGCTGGATAGCTTTTGGGTGCCCCTTCCAGCCCTAGGATTTTATAGTTCCATTATTATTATTATTATTATTATTATTATTATTATTATTATTATTTGAAACACAACAAGATGAGTCCACAGCAGACAAGAGCACTCTGCTGGCTGTTGTATTGGATCACACCTTGGACACTTCCCAAGTGTCTAAGATTGTGTGATGTATCGGCGAATAATGCATGCAGATCCCAGCGTCGATTGCATTTAAGTGCAGACCAAGGTCTTTAGGCACTGCACACAGTGTGCCGATCACCACTGAGACCACCTTTACTTGCTTGTGCCAGAGTCTTTGCAGTTCGATCTTTAAATCCTCATATCGTGTCAGCATTTTCTGTTGTTTCTCTGCAATCCTGCTGTCACCTGGGATTGTGACATCGACGATCCATACTTAGTTTAATTATTATTATTATTATTATTATTATTATTATTATTATTATTATTATTATTATTAAGGAGAGGCTGGACGCCCATTTGATGTCTTCCTTTGTGGCAGAAGGAGGTTAGGATGGATGGCCTTTGGGTGCTCGTTCCAACCCTAAATTTCTATGGTTCTGTTGTTGTTATGCAGAGGCTGGACATCCATCTGTGGGGAGGGCTTGGCTGGCTTTTCTTTATGGGGAAAGGGAGGTGGCTGGATGGCCTTCGGGTGCCTCTTTCATTTCTAGTATTATATGGTTCTATTATTCTTTATTTATTTATTATTATTATTATTATGCAGGTGCTGGATGTCCATCTGTGGGGAGGGCTTGGCTGGTGCCTTCCTTTGTGGCAGAAGGGGGTTGGGCTAGATGGCATTTGGGTGCCCCTTCCGTCTCTAGGATCCTATGGTTCTGTTGTTCTGCAGAGGCTGGGAACCCATCTGTGGGGAGGGCTTGGCTGGTGTCTTCCTTTATGGCAGAGCGGGGTTGGGCTAGATAGCTTTTGGGTGCCTCTTTCATCTCTAGGATTATATGGTTCTATTATTCTTTATTTCTTCTTATTATTATTATTATTCAGGTGCTGGATGTCCATCTGTGAGGAGGGCTTGGCTGGTGCCTTCCTTTATGGCAGAAGGGGGTTGGGCTAGATGGCCTTTGAGTGCCTCTTTCATCTCTAGGATTATATGGTTTTATTTATTTATTTATTATTATTATTATTATTATTATTATGGAGCCCCCGGTGACGCAGTGGGTTAAACCCCTGTGCTGGCAGGACTGAAGACCGACAGGTCGCAGGTTCGAATCCCGGGAGAGGCGGATGAGCTCCCTCTATCGGCTCCAGCTCCTCATGCGGGGACAAGAGATGACAAAACATCAGAAATCATCTGGGCGTCCCCTGGGCAACGTCCTTGCAGACGGCCAGTTCTCTCACAACAGGAGCGGTTGCTCCTGACACGACCAAAAAACCCCCAAAAACCTATTATTATTATTATTATTATTATTATTATTATTATTATTATGCAGGTGCTGGATGTCCATCTGTGGGGAGGGCTTGGCTGGTGCCTTCCTTTATGGCAGAAGGGGGTGGGCTAGATGGCCTTTGGGTGCCCTTTCTATGTCTAGGATCCTATGGTTCTGTTGTTTTTATTGTTCTGCAGAGGCTGGACGTCCATCTGTGGGGAGGACTTGACTAGTGCTTTTCTTTGTGGCAGAAGGGGGTTGGGCTGGATGGCCTTTGGGTGCCCCTTCCATCTCTAGGATCCTATGGTTCTGTTGTTGTTATTGTTCTTCAGAGGCTGGACGTCCATCTGTGGGAAGGGCTTGACTGGTGCCTTCCTTTGTTGCAGAAGGGGGTTGGGCTGGATGGCCTTTGGGTGCCCCTTCCATCCCTAGGTTTCGATTCCCCTTGGCCTTATTGTGCCTCCGCTCATTCCCTTCCTTAATGATCTCTGTGTTGTGCTTCTTTTAGGCCAAGACCTTCCAACTTCCTTCCCGGCTGGGATCTTTGACGTCCCGGACACTTGGTAGCCACAGTCTCCCCTCCTGGCCTCTGCTTCGGGAAATGGGCCGGCCCCATGGAGAGAGGGGTCTGGCTGCAAATCTGGATCCCTTCAGGCCCCGGTTTAACTCTTCCAACTGCCTCCTGGACCTTTGCGGCCATTTCCTTCAATGTCCATTTCCTTCGAACCTTTTCGGTCCCGAAACCGGAGCGGTCAGTCCCATATCCGGACTTCGATGTGGAATTACGACCTTTCCTTGACCTTTCCCATTTTGGAGAGATTCCCCTTTTTGCGTCCTTTATTTCCTGAAGGAGAGAACAACGACGTCTTTCCTTCCTTCCTTTCATTCATTTCAACAGAAACAAGAATTCTTGACTTTGGGTTTGATATTTAACATGTTTTCTTTTTTTTTCTATCATGGAAAACCAGAATTGAAAACACATTTAAGAAAAAAAAATGATGTATTTCCATAAAATGAAAATTAAAGGATTTTTTTTTTCCTTAGGAGTCGGGCTTTTGAGAGTATTTGCAAACCCAAAACTGCATCTACATTGTAAGATTTGATGCGGTTTGAGAGCAATATAATAATAATAACAATAATAAAATAAATCAGGGTATAAATCAGGCATAAGCAAACTTGGGCCCTGTAGGTGTTTTGAACTTCAACTCCCAGAATTCCTAGCAGCCTCAGGCCCCTTCCTTTTCCCCCTCTGCTGCTTTAAAATGTTAGAATGTTGAGGCTGGCCAATCAGAAACCATATGCAAATGAGTAGGTCAAGATAGCTCATGTATTGGCCAACTTGGGCCCTGCAAGTGTTTTGGACTTCAACTCCCAGAATTCCTAGCAGCCTCAGGCCCTTTCCTTTCACCCCTCTGCTGCTTTAAAATGTTAGAATGTTGAGGCTGGCCAATCGGAAACCATATGCAAATGAGTAGGTCAAGATAGCTAATGTATTGGCCAACTTGGGCCCTGCAGGTGTTTTGGACTCCAACTCCCAGAATTCCTAGCAGCCTCAGGCCCCTTCCTTAAGCGGCTGAGGGGGAAAAGGAAAGGGCCTGAGGCTGCTAGGAATTCTGGGAGTTGAAGTCCAAAACACCTGCTTATGCCTGCTAGAAATACATATAATGGTGATAATAATATTTTTGCCTTCCTTTACTTGAGTCTTTGAGAATCTCCAAACTCTAAATCCCAGCATTCAGCCATGGTGGTTAAAGCGGTATCAAATTGCATTAATTCCACAATGTAAACACATCAAAAGTGACATTGAAACAAACCATTCTGCACTAAACTGGAGGAATAAAACTATAAACGAGCACAAAGTTGGTGCAGACTGGTCATAAGAATGGATTGGGGGAAAATCCCACCCGACACGTGTCTTTTTTTGTAACGTGAGAATAGGAAACATGCGTGTTTCGGCTCAAATGGCCCTAAAAATGAGCCTCCCCGCTTCCCCGCGATCTCCGCCCCCCGGGGTGGAAGGCATGCGGACGAGAGAGGCTTATCGCGATTCTATCGCGAGCGAGGCACGGACGGGGTTCGAACCCGTGATCTTCGGTTTACGAGACCGACGCCTTACCACTTGGCCACCGCGCCTGCGTTGAAGGGGCCGCCTCGCTCCCTTCTAGGCTGGCGCCGCTCCCGACGTGATGGAGCGCGTTCTCGCCCGCGCCTGCGCACAAGCTGCTGGTCGCTTGGTAAGAAAAGATGCCCGACTGCGCACGCACAGAAAGAAGTCCTTCCCCCCTCCCATTCCTCACCGCAAGATACAACTACGCATGCGCCTAGTTTCACTTTTCCTTTGAGTATCTTTGTATCTTAGCTTTTGTAGCTGTTCAGCTTCCTTTGGTTTAGCAGGAAGAGGGTCTGAAGCAGAAATATATTGCTATAGATATATAAAAATATAGAAATATAGATATATAAAAATATAGATTTTTTTTATTTACAAAAAAAAAAACAGAATTGGGAAATGTAACTTCTTGGCTGGTTAGGGGATGATGGGAATTGTAGTCCACAAAAGTAAACTTTCCAAGCTCTAGTCAAAAGATAAAAATGACACAAAGGGCTTGGAAAAGTTACTTCTTGGGATCATAGTCCCCAAAAATGAACTTTCCAAGCCCTAGTTAGGAAACAAAAATAACACAAAGGGTTTGGAAAAGTTACTTCTTCTGGATGAAGGGAAATGTAACTTCTTGGCTGGTTGGGGGAATATGGGAATCATAGACCCCAAAAGTAAATTTTGCAAACTCTAGTTAGGAAACAAAAATGACAAAAAGGGCTTGGAAAAGTTCCTTTTTCTGGATGAAGGGAAATGTAACTTCTTGGCTAGTTGGGGGATTGTGGGAATCAAAGTTCCCAAAAGTAAACTTTGCAAACTCTAGTTAGAAAACAAAAAATATATACAGAAGAGCTTGGAAAAGTTACTTCTGGATTAAGGGAAATGTACCTTCTTGCCTAGTTGGGGGATTATGGGAATTATAGTCCACAGAGGTAAACTTTCAAAGTGCTAGTTAGAATGCAAAAAGTAATAAAAACGTTTGGAAAAGTTACTTCTTCTGGATTGAGGGAAATGTAACTTCTTGGCTAGTTGGATTGTGGGAATCAAAGTCCCCAAAAGTAAACTTTGCAAACTCTAGTTAGAAAACAAAAAATAATACAAAAGAGCTTGGAAAATTTACTTCTTCTGGATTATGGGAAATGTAACTTCTTGGCTGTTTGAGGGATGATGGGAGTTGTAGTCCCCAAAAGTAAACTTTCCAAGCTCTAGTTATGAAAACAGAAATTAATCCAAAAGAATTTGGAAAAGTTTCTTCTTCTGGATTAAGGGCAATGTAACTTCTTGGCTAGTTGGAGGATGATGGGAATCATAGTCCCCAGAAGTAAACATTCCACTCTCTAGTTAGAAAAAAAATATCACCAAAGGGCTTGGAAAAGTTATTTCTTCTGGATTAAGGGGAATGTAACTTCTTGGCTGGTTGGGCGATTATGGGAATCGTTGTCCCCAAAAGTAAACTTTCCAAGCTCTAGTCAGAAAACAGAAACAACACAAAGATCTTGGAAAAGTTGCTTTTTCCAGATTAAGGGAAATGTAAGTTCTTGGCTGGTTGAGGGATGATGGGACTTATAGTCCACAAAAGTAAACTTTCCAAGCGCTACTTAGAAAACAAAACTAACACAAAAATCTTGGAAAAGTTACTTCTTCTGGATTAAAAGCAATGGCCTTGTTTGAATGGCCTGTCTGGAGAATTCAAATCCATGTTTAAACCAACGGGAGAGTCACATGCTCTCAGCCCCAGGAAAAAACATTATTGGGTTACCATGAACCAGAAACTATTTGTAGGCACCTCAATAACAACAACAATGCTGAGCGTAAAGAGCTTTATGGTGTTTTGGACTTCGACTCCCACTATTCCTAGCAGTCTCAGGCCCCTTCCTTTTCCCCCTCAGCCACTGATGCGGCTGAGGGGAAAAGGGAAAGGGCCTGAGACTGCTAGGAATGGTGGGAGTTGAAGTCCAAAACACCTGGAGGGAGGGCCCAAGTTGGCCCATGCCTGATATATAATGATGATAAGGGTATTGTGTTTTACCCCACCTTCAAGCTGATAAGAGAGGCAAGTAAGAAATAATAATACTAATAATAAAGCAGCTCTGGCGGGATCCCTCATAATTACGGTACTAATTGAAATCATCAAAATGATGAGCTTTGCTTCCATGGCTATATGTGTTTAATAGTTTTTCCTCCGTTTCCTTTCATTCCTTTCATTTCTTCCCTTCTTCCTGTCGGCTGGATCCTTGCAGGAGAGTTGTCTTTACAAAAGGGAGAGCCCCCTTCCCGCTGCTACAAAGGTGTTTCCTGTGCGCTTCATTTGCACCTGGTGGTCTTTCTCTCGAAGCGGGCCACACGTGGCACCCGGTGGCCATTCATCTCCAGGATCCAACTGGGCAGCGACCAGCAGACCGTCTTGACGGCCGAGCCGCTGTCATCCAGAGGCATGCAGACATAGCAGAAGGGCCGGCGGGACCGGGACCCAGAGCGAGAGGTCGGGCGGTCACTGCGGTGGGGATGGCGGTGACGATGACCCTTGGCCTTTCCATCCAGCCCCATGTCAAGGTCCAGCCGGGCCCCTTGTTTTGGCTGCAACGTGGTATCCAGCTTCTTCTGGAGGTGCAGGTTGAGCTTCTCCTTGGCCAAGTCCAGCTGCAGCATGAGGCTGGCCCTCACAATGGTGGCATCTTTTGGACGCTTGGACACTTCCTCCGTCCCAGGTCTGAGGACAGCCTTGAGGGACGGTGGCCTCTTTGGCTGCTTTAGTGGTCCTCCATCCTCCTTGATCTCGGATCTGTCCTCATCTTGATCTCTTTGGCTGAAGGGAGGTGGTGGAGGCACTTCACCAGACCTCCCAGGCTCCATCTGTTTCAGGGACATTGTGGTTTCCTCTGTCCCCATTGTTTGACCACTATCCACTCCAGGCAGGGCCTCTCCGGCCACCATTTGTGGGGGGACAGCACAAGTCAAATGTTGTCCTGGCTCCATCCCTGACTTTTCCTCATGTCCAGTCACTTCTTCAGGAGGCTTTGGGCTTTCCACAGAGGAAGACAGGAGACCCTCCTTGGACTTTTGGTCTTCAGCCTCTTGCATCTCCTCTGGATGTTGCTCTTCCATTTTGACCAGCTGTCCCTCTTGCATCATCTCCAGATGTTCCTCTTTCATTTCCTCTTCCAGTAGTTGGGCAGGTCCTTCTGTGGTTTCTTCAGCAAACACCAATGGAGAGGAAAGCGGCAAACCAAGTGGCATTTGTGACCCCGGGGCCACAAGAATTTGCCCCGAAAGCTGAGCCTGCACCATCCCTTTTTGGGCCAAGGCAGGGGTCTTCTGTTCCTCAGTAGCGCCACTGGCCTCGCGGAATGGTATGGGGAGCCTCCACACATAGACCAGGTACTTGTGCTTGATGTTGAGGTCAAGGAGGCATAGGACTTCTTTGGGAATGAAAGGCAGGGTAGCTTGCTTCGCGCGGGGGACCTTGTTACCTAGGCGGATGGTCTTGGGCAGC
>NW_026847771.1:96577719-96582719 GCF_025583915.1 Anolis sagrei ordinatus
GTGCCTGGATGTTTTTGATGTTTTACCATCCTTGTGGGAGGCTTCTCTCAACATCCTCGCGTGGGGAGTTGGAGCTGATAGAAGGAGCTCATCCATGCTCTCCCCAGATTCGAACCTCCTGCAGGCATAAGGGTTTAACCCATTGCACCTCATAGTGCATCTTCATGTCCTTTCCGCAACCTTCAAGTCAGCAGTCCTGCCAGAACAAGGGTTTAACCCATTCCGCCACTGGGGGCTTCACGACGAGATTTAATGTCAGGGAAAACCTTTACTTAATAATAATATGTCCCTTATTTGATTGGCAGATGTCTCTTATTATATCTTCAAGGAAAGAATATCCACAAATAAGTTCGCTTTTTTAATAGGGCAGTTAACTGCTTCTTATGGATGCCACTTATTTCAGGGATGGAAATCTTGGGTCTCAATCCTCATAAAATTGATATAATTTATTTATTATTTATTTACCACTTTTGTATATCACCTTTCTCAGCCTGGAGGCAACTCAATGACAAGAACAACAACATGTCCTTTATCTTATTGTGATATCTTCCTTATTATAAGGCAGTGGATTTTTTTGACCAGGAACCACTCTCCAACATTAGTACCCAAAGGGTTACAAATCAGTTTTTGATCAACTTTAGATTCGATTTGGTTATTTGGGGTGCTGATTCAGAAAATTGCATCAGCTCTAGTTTCTGATACAGAACATATGCCATTCATTAGTTGTCTTCTGCTTTCCCACAGAAAATCATATTTAATAAGCCTTGGCACTATAAGGTTTTGTGAGACCAGTCGCTCTCGTTGCATCAGTGTAGTAATGGTGAGGCCGTGGACCATATTTGAGTTATTGCAGACCACTGGTGGTCCACAGACCACAGTTTGGGAATCAAGGTTATAAGGGGTGGACAGAAATCTCGGATCTCAATTCTTATGAGAAAAAAGGCAGAAATCATCACACATTGCAACAACAAACAGCAAGGGAAGAGTCTCCACATCGAAGCGGGAAAAGTATAAATAGCTTGGGTTTTTATTTCAGCAACAATTCTTTCCTTAACAAAGTCGTAATCCTTTGCAAAGTGTCCAAAACTGGTCTCTCTGCCTGCAACAGTGCAAAATACTCAGGAAAGTGCATCCTCTTGGTCTTTCTTTTTCCTGGGCTGCAATGCCTGACTGCTGGATGATGGGAGTTGCGGTCCCAAATAACCATTCTTTAAAAACCCTGTCACTTCTCCAAGTGCTGCAGATGGAGCTGAAGGAGGTGAAGGCGTGAGTCTCCCACTCTGCATGCAAATTTGTGCAACAAACAACTGAGTCCCAGATATCGCAATATTGGGATTTTTCCAGGTGAATTCACATGATCGGGCCCCCAAACTGTCCAAACTGGGGAGTCCTATCTCAGAAGGCACAATTGGTGAGAATTGGGGCACAGCCTATTTAAAGGAAGCAAAGAAGACCCTCCAGAAAAGACGGGTTGGGTCAATGAGGCAGCTGCCTCATCCCTCTCCAGGATCTGTAGTGCTAGGCCTTGCCCTGGACCCAATCCCAGCTGAGTATCCCGAAGGAGCAGAGAAACGGAGAAGAGAAAGGAGCCAAAGAGACCCAGGAAAAGGGTTTTTTTGGGGGGGAGCCAGGGAGAAGATGCCCCTGTGACCTCAGCCCCTTCTTCGGTGGTTCTCCCAAAGGCCTCTGTGGGATGGAGAGGTCTAGGATGCCAAGGGCAGGGTCACGTCTGCGCCAAAGGCACCTCCTCAATGCCTTCCTTGCCCAGGCGGTAACGGGCCAGGTCCTTCCGGGTCACCAGGCCCACCACCTGCAACCAGGAGAGATGGAGTATATTAGTATCATAATCATAACCACCACCACCATCATCACAGTAGACCAGTTTTCCAAACTTCCCATGTTAGGGACACACTTTTGAGACAGGTCTCCTTTCACGGCACACACATTCAGTTTTACTAGCAAATCAGAGTAAAGATAAAAGTTTTCCCCTTGACATTAAGTCTAGTAGTGTCCGACTCTGGGGGGGGGGGGGGGTGCTCATCTTCATTTCTAAGCTTAGAAATGCCAAAGAGCCGGCGTTGTCCATAGACACCTCCTGGTCATGTGGTCAGCATGACCGCATGGAGCGCCGTTACCTTCCRGCRYGAGCGGTACCTATTGATTGACTCAAATTTGCATGTTTCTGAACTGCTAGGTTGTTAGAAGCTGGGGCTAACAGCAGGAGCTCATCCTGCTCCCTGATTCGAACCACCGACCTTTCAGTCAGCAAGTTCAGCAGCTCGGCGGTTAAACCCGCTGCACCATCAGGGGTTTAAACCAAACCCTTATAAGATTTTCATACAAATTATTATATTATATTTTCATCATTACTGCATTTGGACATTTTCCCTTTGCACTTCTGATGTCCTATAGCTGATTCTTGTGTTGTTTCCTCTAACCGCTCCATGGGGTTCATCACAAATATCACTGTCCACAGATGTTTTCTTAATTAGAAACTTATCAATTTAACTGTTAATGACTGCAACTCAATCAACCATTTGTGCAAATTATAAAAGCTATGACGGTACCCACATTTGAACAGCATCAGCACCCCACTTCTCTAAGGAGTAAACCTTTCTGGAGGTTTATAAAGAGAGGCTGGATGTTCATCTGCGGGGAGGGCTTTGACTGTGTCTTGCTGCCCGACTGAAAGGGGTTGGAATGGATGCCCTTTGAGGGTCTCTTCTATACTTCTCTTCCCATTGCCCCCTCCCCCCGGTTCCCTATCGGGGGGAGCATTATTAGTGCAACACATCTGTAGTAGACCCTCTGCAGGAGACCCTCATGTCTAGACACCTTTTGCCCCAAGACTGCCCCTCCTGCAATGCTAAGGAAGGTGTGTGTTGAGCCCTCACCTGCCTTGGGCCCTTACCTGGTTGTGCTTGTCCACCACCACAAGGTGCCGCAGACCCAGGGCCCGGAAGAGCTTGAAGACGCGAGGCAGAGACGCCTCCTACAAAGGGACAGATGGACAAATGGATGGTTGCAGCCAAAGCACAGCCCTTATCCATCCCCAAAGACCACAAGCCTTACCTGTAAGGGGACCCTGACTCTTCTTTCTCCATTGCAAATACGTTACCTGGGAGACCCATCTTTCCCACCCTCTCGGACTCCAAGACCCCTTCTACAAAAAGGGGGGCTCTTCCCTTTCTCCCTAAAACTCAAGTCTAAGCCATGCTTTTTATGCAAAGGAGATATACCTCCTGCTAAAAAAATACACACACAAAAATCCAGTCCCTTTAAGGGTGTCTGCTTTGGTTTCCCAAAGCCCTGGGTCTCAGATTTTGGCTGAGGCTTCTCACTTGGGAGGTGATGATGATAGTATTTATGTCTCCTACTCTTATCTCCTCATCAGGAGGTGACAATGATAGCATTACCTTTGATTGTGGAATGCACACTAATTTCTGTACCACCATCAGAAAAAAAATCCCCCCTTATATAAAAATGGGATGCATATATATATGTGTGTGTGTGCATGCATGCATATATGTGTGTATAAATTTGTGTGTGCAAGCTTGTGTGGTTATGTGTATATATGTGTGTGTGTGTGTATAAATAGGTGTGTGTATATGTATGTAGGCACACATATGTGTGTGTGTGTGCGCATGTGCCTATATATATTCATGTGTGTGCATATATATAAAGTATGTAGGCACATATATATATATGTGCGTGGGTGCACATACCTATATATACACACACATATATATACACACACACATATACACATATTCATGTGTATATTTCTATGTGTGTATATAGATTGATCAAGCGATCAATCGATAGATAGATAGACTGTGTCTAGCTTTATTTCTGTTGGCAGTGCTGAAATTAGCATATGTCTTACAATCATTGGCGTCTTAGCATCTAAGAGGTATTATATATATATATATATATATATATATATATATATATATATATATCGCCTGCGTTTCTAGGATGCACCCTGTTTGTGGGGGGAAAGGTCTCCCTTCGAATAAAAAAACACATTTGTTATCATAACTATTATTATTACTATTAATATAATTATTTCTATTAGTATTACTATTGTTATTTCTATTATTATTACTATTATCATTGTTTGTATTATCACCATCATGATCTTTGTATGGCTAAAAAGGTCTGCCTCAGAATAAAAATACATTATGATTATTACTATTATTATTACTACTATTATAATTATTTCTATTATTATTACTCATATTTCTGTTATTATTATTACTACTATTACCACCATTATTATTGCTATTACCACTTCTGGTATTATTCTCATGATTATTATTATCACAATCATCACATTTTTATTCCTATCCAGCATTTGGGGGAATGGAGTTGGTATTATTTGGGTGGGGGACCCCATGTCCCTGATCCCGGGGGATGATGGGTGTTGCAATCCCACCCCCCTTCTTTGGGCACACCTGGGGCACAGTGTAGGGCGAGGGGTTCATGAACTCGGAGAGGTCCATCATGCACTGGCGCTCGTCCTGGGAGACGTGGATGGACTGGATGGGCGGGAAGCGGGGGTAAGCGTCCCGGAAGTCCTTCAGCTTCAGCCGGTGCTGCACCAGGCTCAGGTTGGCCCGCTCCACAAAGACCTGCGCAGAGAGAGGGAGAGAAGCCCCAAAGTGTGGAAAAGTCCTTTTAAAAAATCCCGAAAGGTGAAAAACTATGGCGAAAATGCAACGCTGCATCTCTGACCTTGTGCTTGAGGAGGACGATCAGCTGGGAGCGCAGGATCAGGCCCCGCAAACCCGCCATCTGCAGACATGGAGAGAGAGATAGGGATGCTTTGGGATTGAGGCACACAATTACAGCATATTTACTGTGTTTGGGATTTGTAGTTTTGCAGGGAACTCTGCCAGAAAGCTCCAGGTTTCAAGGAAATGTGGACTGGATTGAGTCAAGCAGTGGTCCCAATGGAGGGCTGAATGTGGGAGGACCAAGGGTCTGAATCCCTACTC
>NW_026847771.1:96590370-96672870 GCF_025583915.1 Anolis sagrei ordinatus
GGGGGGGGACAACAAGGAACAACAACAGCAACAACAACAGCAATGGAAAGATGGTAAAGACTTAGCTGTGGGACCAAGCCTTTGGGGCAGAGCGATGAGGCAATAATAGGAAACCTACTCTGCTGACCGGAGCCAGTATGGTGTCTTGAGATGGTTTTAAGCAGCTGATTTTAAAGTAGATATAACTGATTTTAATGCTTGTGTATATTTATAGTTATTTTATGTGCCGGCATGGAATGCTTGCCGTATATATGTTGTGCTCCGCCCTTCGGGGTGAGGAGGGGAGAATATAAATGTTTCAAACAAATAAATAAATAATTCCCAATCAAACTACAAATCCCAAGAATCCCATAGCATTGAATCAATGCAATTAAAGGAGAGATGAGGTCCCTTAAAGGGGAGCTCCTGAAGCTGCTTCCCCTTTGGCTTTGGCTTAGCACTAAGATTTACTGTATTACCTGAATCTAATGTGCACTCTAATTGTGGAGAGGTTATTTAGCCATCAAAAGGTGAACATTAGATTTGAGTAAATAGGATAACTGTTTCCCCCCTTTGCTGACCCCCCAAAACAGGATCTCCTCTCACCTGTTCATGTCCAGGGACACCTTCGACTACCGGGAAACCGTTGTGATTGGAGGTCCTGTCGCTCAGGACGTCCACGATGGTGCCTACTTTCTCGATCCGTCGCAGGCAAGTGACCGGGGTGCTCATCACTTCTCTATTGGGGGGAGAGGGCAATGTACACATGTGCAGCCCGCCTTCCCACACAAACACATTGGGAGACAGGACCTCTTTGACCCAGGGGGTGGACTCATTCAACCTTCCAGAGCCCAATGGGCTACAAGTCTGAACATGGACAATTTTTCAGTGCAGCTCACACACATACAAGTAAACACAAATATAAGCTTTGGACTATATAAGGGAGGGTGAGCACCCCTATGGTGTTTCCTTTCCACCTCAGTTTCTGTCTTTATGATTTTGGAAAATATGATTTGTTGTGGAAACACGGATTAGTGAGAAAGCTTCAGTGGAGACCCCTTTCCCCCTGATCATAACTCTTTCAGGAATGGATTTCCCTTCCGAAGGGGAAATTTCTCTCACTATTTGTTGTCTCAGCCCTGTTCTTAACTAGGAGTTGTTTGTAACTCTTATATACACAGAAAGATAGGAAGGGGCTAATTTTCCAAATGTTGCAATTCCTAGCATTCCTCCTCTTTGCTACCTAACAGAGCTGATGGGAGTTGCAGTGTGATAATACTGGGATGACGCCTCCCCTTGCCAATAGCAAACATGAAGGCAACTGAACAATTAGTCCATTGCTAGGAAGAAGGCAAGATAGAGGCAACCATGGCAAGACCCACGAAAGTCCCATGAATGAGGGAATAGGAAGGAGTCAATCCTCCAGGTGTTGCTGGACTGCAACTCCCAGCACTTGTTTCATGGAAAAGGTGTGTGCTGATGGAAGTTGTGGTCTCACCTGGCGGTGAAGGAGTGGGAGGTGACGGGGGCCTCCCAATGGAGGAAAGGCACGCTCTGCAGCTGGATGTGCATATCATACAAGCCCTGGAAAGGAAGGGAAAGAAATTCAGTTTCAGAGGAAGAGATGTGGGTGAAACGTCAGGAGAGAATGCTTCTGAAACATGGCCAGACAGCCTGGAAAACTCACAGCAACCCAAATTAAAGGCAGTCTTGGTCAAACAGCTGTATACTTTTGCCTTAGGCATCAATTAAGTCCATTAACCCTAACCATTTTAATATTTAATGTTTTCTTTGCATCTCACCTCCGCGAAGTAATCCCCCACGATCTTTGCAGTCATCAGGACCAGCATAATGGGGAAGCCGTAGGTGACGTTGCCGGTGGCCTCCATCATGATGACCGTCAGGCTCAGCGTCATCCGCACGATCCCCCCTTAAGAGACAAAACTGGGTTAGGACCTCAAGGGAGTTGGACTAGATGGCCTTTAGGGACCCCAATAAATTCCATAGCTCTCCCAAGGGAAGGGCCTGAAGCTGTGGCTTCCAACTCCATAAAAGAGAGAGGAGGGGACTAAGTTTATTTACAGTATTTATTTATTTTATCCTGCCCTTCTCACCCCGCAGGGGATTCAGAGCAGCTTACAGAATACACACATACAGCAAACATTGAATGCCGATTATATATTTAACAAGGACAGACACACAACATGGGTAAAGGCTGTTTTTCTGGCATCTTGGAGGCTGTGCTCGATTCCGGCCACAAGGGGTTGCTGTTGCTTCATTTTCCATGCTGAAGAGCTTTCCTCTGATGAATCGATGTTCTTAAGGGTGCTTTTATTACCATATGCTAGAAGCGGTACCTATTTTAGGTTAGGTAAAGGTTTTTCCCTGACATTAAGTCCAATCATGTTCGATTCTGGGGGTTGGCGCTCATCTCCATTTCTAAGCCGAAGAGCCAGAGTTGTCCGTGGACACCTCCAAAGTTATGTGGCCGGCATGACTTCATGGAGTGCTGTTACCTTCCCGCTGGAGCGGTACCTGTTGATCTACTCACATTTGAATGTTTCGAACTGCTTGGTTGGCAGAAGCTGGGGCTAACAGTGGGAGCTCACACTGCTCCCCGGATTTGAACCTGCAACCTTTTGGTCAACAACTTCAGCAGCTCAGTGGTTTAACCCGCTGTTCCACCGGGGGCTCCTGGTACCTATTTTATCTACTCACATTTCTTCTTTCAATCTGCCAGGTGGGCAGATGAGCTGAGGCTAATGGCAGGAGCTCACCCCGACTTGGGCTCGAACTGCTGACCTTTCGATTGGCATAATTTTTCTGCAGCACAGCAGTTTAGCCTGCTGTGGTAAGACTGGTTTAGCCTGCTGTGCTAAGATGTGGGTTCCTCCATCAAGGACTGGACTAGATGTCCCTCAGGGGACCCTTTCACCTCCATAACATTAACATATAAAGTTTTGACATTTAAAAACAGACACATCACATCTTTCCTGCTTTGATTGCTTGTGCACTGGAAATACAGGATGGAAATAGAGATCTGCTAGAAATAAAGGAAGGGAATACGCTGGTAATAGAAATACGCTGGAAATATAGGAAGGAAATATGATGGAAATAGAGATATGCTGGACATATAGGGTGGAACTATAGAACCAAACGGGGAAATATAGATAGATGATGAAGAAAATAGGAGCCCCCGGTGGTACAATGGGTCAAACCCTTGTGCCGGCAAGACTGCTGACTGACAGGTACGAATCTGGGGTGAGCGGATTGAGCTCCCTCTGTCAGCTCCAGCTCCCTCTGCGGGAACATGAGAGAAGCCTCCCACCAGGATGGTAAAACAGCAAACATCCAGGCATCCCCTGGGCAATGTCCTTGCAGACAGTCAATTATATTACACCAGAAGCAACTTGCAGTTTCTCAAGTCATTCTTGACACATACATACACATAAAAAAGGAGATGTAGTAGGGAGCCCCCATATCTTAAACCTGCTCAATGTTTTCTAAATGCACAAGCCCCCCTCCTCAGGCTTTTCTGCTTCCCATCAACCCTTTGAACTCCCCTTCAACAATCAGCCCCTCACTCACCCAGCTGCGCTGCGGCTCCCATCAGGGCGTATTTCCCAGGATCAGCCCAAATCTGAAAAGTCCAAGATGGAAGAGAGAGGCGTTATAAGACTCCTTGAGCCATGGCAGTTAAAGTGGGGTCAAACTACATTATATCTGCAACGGAGATGCAACTCAGTAGGGGACATAGATGTCTGACCTTGTCAACTAGGACCAGGACTTCCATTTCATTTCCTGGAAAAGGCTGGAAAAGCCAGGTGGGACCCTGATCCCAAAGCCCCCCCCCCCCAAAAAAAAGTCCCCTCCCCACCCCAAACGTCCCTCACCCATCCGCTGTTGATGTAGGAGAGGGAGATGCCGAAGAGCCGGCCCCAGGCAGCCCCGATGAGCAGGGAGGGGATGAAGACGCCGGCCGAGACGGTCAGCCCGTAAGTCCAGCATGCCAGGAAAAAGTACACTAAGGTGAACATGCCCAGCGTCATGGGATCGTAAGTCCCTGGAAAAGAGAGAGAGTGAGTCCCAATGGGACGGTCAATTGCTGGCACTAGCGTGAACCTCTGTTGAGTGACCACTAGGGGGTAGCTGTGCTTTCTCTCCATGCTGCTGTGTGCATTACTTATAACAACAACACTACACAACACAATTTTTGTCCCTGTTTTATAAATGTCATTTACTCATTGGCTCTATCATAAAACATGGGGAAATTGCATTAAACACAATTAAACCAGAAATAGAACACTTTCAAACCAAAAGCAGAACATTTTTCAAGTTTTGTTACATAGTGTAATAATTATTTTATTTCTTGCACGCCTCTCCTTGTGGCTCAAGGTGGGTCACTGTGCAGTCTGAACACACAAACATCGCAAAAAAATATCTACAAACACACATATCAAAATGTATTTCTATAAAAGATATGTATGTGAATGGGTATATTGTTATATTGATTTATATCCTGCTTTAATTTCTAGACTAGCACATAAACCCAATTTCTCCCCCTCCACTTCCATTTATCTTCCTTCTTTCCCTTTCTTTTCCCTCTTTTTCTCTTTCCTTCCCTCTCTCTTCTTTATCTTTCTTTCCTTCCTTTCCCTTCTTTTTCTTTTTTTACACTTTCCTTTCTTCCTTCCCCCCCCCTCCTTCTTCTTCCTCTTTTCTTCCCTCCCTTTCTCTTTTCCTCTTTCCTTCACTTTCTATTCTTCTTTTGGTTTTTTCTTTTCTTCTTTCCATCCTTCCTTCCTTCCCTTTCCCTTTTTTCCCTTCTCAATTTCCTTCCATTTATCTCCTCCCTCCCTCCCCTTCTTTCCCTTTTCTTCTTTTTCTCTTTCTCTCTTTCCTTCCTTCTCTTTCCCTTCTTTTCTCTTTTTCCTTCCTTTCCACATTTTCCCTTCTTTTCCTCTGTCTCACTTTCCTTCCTTCCTTTCTTCCTTCCTTCTTTCTTTCCTTCCTCCCTCCTCCCTTTTCCTTCTTTTCCTTTTCTCTTTCCTTCCTCTTTTTCTTTTCTCTTTCCTTCCTCCTTTTCTCTTTCCCTTCTCTTTCCCTTCTTTTCTCTTTTTCTCTTTTTCTTTCATTCCTTCCCACCCTTTCCCTTCTTTTCCTCTGTCTCACTTTCTTCCCTCCCCTTTCCTTTTCTCTTTCTCCTTCCTTCCCTTTCTCTTTTTCTCCTTCCTTCCTTCCTTCCTTCCTTCCTTCCTTCCTTCCTTCCTTCCTTCCTTCCTTCCTTCCTTCCTTCCCTTCCCTTCCCTTCCCTTCCCTTCCCTTCCCTTCCCTTCCTACACATGCCATCTTTCCTTCCCAGTGACATCACAGAGGGCCACTTCACCTAGCAACAGCCTTTGTGGTACAAACAGGCAGACATACATACATACATACATACATACATACATATATGCATGCATAAAAGGCAATACCATTTAAAATCCACAACATACCAACATTAAAATAAAATGGATAGCCCACAGAGGAGGGGGGTGAGGTTGTCATATCAATAGGTGTGGAATTGGAAAGACTCCTGGAAGAGTCTTTCCAATTCCAAACCTCCCACTCCTAAGTGAGAAACCAGCAAGCCCCATAAAAATTCTTTTGAGCGAAGAGCTTCCCAGAAGCAACTGGGGCATTCAGCCGCCGGATGGGAAACGCATTCCAGACTGAGTCCAGTGGGCATTTGGGAAATCAGATCCTATTCTTCTGTTCATCCTTTTGCTTTAAAGACATCAGGTAAAGCCTTTAAGAAGAAGAAGAGAGGAGCCAAAGACTGGAGGAGGGCCCTCAGGAATGCAAGGTTCAGGCCCAGAAACATGGAGGAAGGAGGAAAAGGAGCTTTGCTCAGTTCGGGAGTGGATTAGGAATGAAGGAAGAAATGCCTCCCTCAATAGTCTGCTTCTTGTACAAACAGAAGGGAGGAAATTGAGCTGCAAGGTCCATTTGAGGGCCCTGTATCCCAGCAGTGTTTGGGAAATGATTATCTGATATGATCACAGCTGGTTTACTCTTCTCCCCAGCTTTCAAATGCAAAGCTTTCCCAGGGATTTTACATTTTCATTGCATGTTTTCCAAGCCATTTTAAAACAAACATAAACTTTTACTTATATCATAGACTCTCAATGAAGCCATGGCGATGAATGGAGACAGCAGGCAGATGATAGGTAGACAGATAAATAAATAGATATGTTAGGATAGGCTCCTGTGTCCTTCTGTTATCAAATGTCCCAAAAACCTCCAGGGTCCTTTTATCCCAGTGGTTGATTTTGTCATTTGGGAGCTGTAGTTGCTGGGATTTATAGTTCACTTACAATCAAAAAGCATTCTGAACTCCACCAATGATGGAATTGAACCAACCTTGGCACACCGAACTCCAATGACCCACAGAAAATACTGGAAGGGTTTGGTGGGCACTGACCTTGACTTTTGGAGTTATAGTTCATCTACACCCAGATGGATCTGGGCCAATCTTGGCACAAATACTCAATATGCCCAAATGTGAACACTGGTGGAGTTTGGGGAAATTAGACCTTGACATTTGGGAGTTGTAATTGCTGGGATTTATAGTTCACCTACAATCAAAGAGCATTATGAACCCCACCAATGACAGAATGGGGCCAAACTTCCCACAGAGAACCTCCATGACCAACAGAAAATACTGTGTTTTCTGATGGTCTTTGGTGACTCCTCTAACACCCCTTCATTACCTCCCCAGGGTCCTGACCCCCAGGTTGAGAAACACTGTTTTATCCAATCAAACACTAGAGGAAAGGAGATCGTTCAACGTGTTTATTTGATCGAATCATCCTGCTGGGTAAACAGAGGAAAGTGCCACAGAAAACTGGGATGCAACTCAGCTTTATAGCCAATACTTTGAGCATGCACACATCAGGCTATTTTCTCTCATTTATGCCTCATCTCTATCTCTTTCTTTGTTCCCTTCTGGCGTCATCTCTTATCAGTATTCCTCAGCAGCCGATTCCCCCTCCTACACCAACTTGTTATTAGGCATTTCCTTTTTGAACGTTCCCCTTGTCAGAACCCCCCATTTGGCTAGTAATTTTCTACTCCAACCGTCCCTAGCCCTGGCTGGTAGTTTCCCCCTCCAAGCTCTAGTCCCTTCAGGTAGATGAGGCAGGCAGACAGACAGGCAAATAAGGCAGGAGATGGATGGATGGATGGATGGATGGATAGATAGATAGACAGACAGACAGACAGATGCAGCAGGCAGATGATAGATTGATAGATTGATTGACAGAGATAGGGGAGGTAAATGGAAGGTTGAATAATAGGTAGATGGGGCAGGCAGGCAGGCAGGCAGGCAGGCAGGCAGATAGATAGATAGATAGATAGATAGATAGATAGATAGATAGATAGATAGATAGATAGGATGGGTGGATGCCGGATAGACATAGTATCTGGTTGCTTAAGAGTTCCTCTTAAACATATACACTATCCCATAGAATAAGCTGCACAGAGACAGGAAGGAAGGGCTGACCTGCAGGGTCATGGAAGAGCCGGACGACGCTCTTTTCAGGGGTGTTGAAGAAGGCGGCCGCCATGGCGTTGTATTCACCGTCGGGGCAGAAGAGCTGGAGGGGAACAAAATCAGAAGGAGTCATACCATTATTCTGTTTAATGAATGCACAAATAATACTTTATTCCAAGGGATGTCCACCCCAGCTGGCCCTATGTTAGAGTTCAACCACATCCTTATATAGTCCATAGTCCTCATCAAGGAGACAGATAGGCAGCAAACGAGATTAGGCAAGAGAAGGCCTTCTCCATTGTCCTCCCTGAATGCCTGTTGCTTTCCCCTAAGTCTTCGTGTGAGAGCTGAATGCAAAATGTAGTATTTTGAGTTTTTCCTTGCATTTGACTTTAAGATGGAAATGGAGATTAAAACCAAATCTCTAGTTATACTTTGTAAAATAGTTAGACCCTAACTTAGTAAAATAGCTTAGACCAGGCAGTGACGCAACTGGCTAGGAGTCAGCTGCATTAAATCACTACTGCCTGAAAGGTCCACAAAAACACCGTAGGAGTCAATGGCTTTCTACCTGGAGCGGGTAGGCCATGCTGTCGCCTTGCAGAGGCTGGCAGTCACTGGAGGTGTAGATCATGACAAAGGCCACGGCTGCTGTCACTGCCCCCACCAGCACTGCCTCGATCACCTGTAGCACCGGGCGGTGGATGTACCTGCAGAGAAAGACACCAAGGGTCAACCTGCAAACAGGGGAAACCGAGGCACGGCAGGGTGGATGGTTGGGTGGGGTGTCTGCATATCACTCTGTCTTGACAAGGTTATTGTGCATTTGCAAAAGGAAGCAAACATCTGGCCAAAATGGGAAACCGAGGCACAGGAGGGTTCCATATAGCATTCATCTAAAGGAGTATGTGTATCTATATGTGTGTGTGTGTATAAGTAAATAAAAATATGTATGTATCTATCTGTTGCGGTTCAGCCAACTGATGGAGATGAGGGGATTGTTATTCCAGAGCCTGGGAGAGTGGATGGGGTTTTCAATGAGGGGTGTTTAGATCCTGTCTGTGAGAATGGGCTTGAAAGTGAAACTGCTTCAGAGTCCAGTAGACAGGGAGATGCAGCAGCTGAAGACTTTTCGTCTAGTCATACCAACTCCAGATAAGGAATTGGATGGATGAGAAAGTTCACCCGAAAACAGGAATCTTAGGCTTCATCTTAAGGAAGAAGCAAGCAAAGTAAGGAGGTTGCAGAGACTCTGTGAGAATCAACAGTGTGAGAAATATCACAGGCAAGGGAGTTAAGGTCACAGATATGACTTCATGGCTTGTGGTTCTTAAATCAGAGAATTGTTTCCTTTAGAATTCAGATCAGGCAACGCTGCATTACAGTGAGGATCTCGAGTCTCATTTCAAATTCATGTTTTAGTTTAAGATCTTGGGAGTTCTGATTCATGTTTTTAAGAAATCCCTATAGTCTTGGTTTTGGATTCATGTTCATGTTTTGATTCTTGTTTTCCTGAATTTATGCTCATGTTTTGATTTTGTTTTTTTCCTATACCTTGTTTCATGGAACAGATTTGGACTATTTGGATTATTGCCTTTGGAATGTTTTTTTCCTATTCCCAGTTTGGTTTGGCTATTTACTTGTTGACTGCTTTTCCCTACTACCTATTGTACTTTGCCTATCTTATTTCCTATACTGATTTTTTTTCTTTTTATATGTGCTTTTATCAATAAACTACTACTGCTTTGGGATTCCTGGCTGGTGTTGAGTGCAAGGTGAATTCTGCCCGGGGTGCAACACTTTATATCGTTTTCAAAAATTTTATTGTTCATTGTTTTTATGATTTTAAATGTTTCTTTTTTGCTTTTTATCAATATATGGCATTACATTGTGCCAACTCTGTACACAGCCCTGAGTCGCCTTCGGGCTGATATGGGCGGGATAGAAATAGCGTAAATAAATAAATATGCATTTTCCAAAATGGTTCCCACTGCCACTCAATTCAAAATGGCTGGAAACTGGTGGACCAGTTGGAAATTGCCTATTGGATTAGAAAGGTCTTTTTTGTAGCTAGAACATTTAGATCATCTGGGGAGGCCCTGCTCTTGGTCTCGCCTGCAACACAGGCACGTCTGGCGGGGACGAGAGACAGGGCCTTCTCAGTGGTGGCCCCTCGGCTGTGGAACGCCCTTCCTACAGATATTAGATCGGCCCCCTCCCTATTGGCATTTCGGAGGAAAGTGAAGACCTGGTTGTTCGAGCAGGCATTTGAATAGGCAGTGTAATGAATATAGGAATACGGAACAACGGATGATGAGATTTATGAGACGCTAATGAGATGTTATATTGATGTTTAATTGTTTATTATGTTATTGTTTTAATTTTTTTTAAACTGTTTTTATGATGTTTAGCACTGGCTTTGAAAAATTGTGCATTTTGAAAAAAATATATAACCAAGGAAAAGGGCCTTGTGTCTTTATTTTGAAATGTTCCTGTCTGGCCGTTTTCCGGACGAAGTGGGTGGCTGCAGACCTGGCCAATTGGTCTTCTTCCTGTGAAAGCAATCCCAGCTTTGCAACAACTCAGAGAACTGCAAAACGGAAGGATGAGTCTTTTTTTTTTTTTTTTGGGGGGGGGGGGGAGCTGAACAGAGAGACCCAAAGTGATTTCACAGATTTCTGGCTTTGAAAAAGACCGTGAAGGAATGACTGTTCTCTCCAAATACAGCTCTTTCCCTTGACCATATTATTGGGATAGACATGGCTGCCCTCCTGGTTTTGGAGATAATATGATATTATAATAATGTAAACAATAATAATAATAATAATAATAATAATAATCACACAATCATTACTCAACTCTCCTTGCAATATGAACATATAAAGTATATAATATATAATATTACAATAATGTACAAAATGCATAATAATAACATTTATTACCCACTTCTCCTTGGGGGTGAACATATAAAGTGTATAATATATATAATATATAATGTTTAAAATATATAATAATAATTACAACAACATTCATTACCCATTTCTCCTTGCAGGATGAAATAATAAAGAAAGTGTAAACAATTATCTACCAAAATATAGAGGCAAACTGAAATATATTGCTATCTCGGTTCACAGCCACAGATATACCTTCGGTGGATTTATCCTTTTTCTCTCCTCTAAACCCATCCACTGTGGTTGCTAGCGCTGCACTCATTCTGTGGCAGTGAGTTCCATGGTTTAACTATCCTATTGTATGTTAATGCTTCAGCAAGGTTGAGCAATGGGAACTCTTTTCTTGGAAGTCTCTGCTCAATGAAACTGTCTTGCCTCCTACGTTCCCTCAATTACTTATACAGTGGGCCCTCCGTATCCACAGATTCCACTTCCATGGAGGCCACCACAAATGGCTGAATAGCACCATGTAAAAAAAAAATGACAAATGTTCTGTTCTTGGTGTAAAAGTGCTATTTCCATTTAATTGTGTGGTCCTTAGTGTAGCGGGTGTTAAACCGCTAAGCTGCTGAACTTGCTGACTGAAAGGTGGTGGTTCGAATCCAGGGAGCAGAGTGAGCTCCCGCTGTTAACCCCAGCTTCTGCCAACCTAGCAGTTCGAAAACATGCAAATGTGAGTAGATCAATAGATACCACCTTGATGGGAAGGTAAACACTCCATGCAGTCATGCTGGCCACATGACTTTGGAGGTGTCTACGGACAACGTAGGCACCTCCAAGAAAGTAAAAGTAATGGCACTCTATGCAGTCATGCTGGCCACATGACTTTGGAGGCGCCTACGGACAATGCCGGCTATTCGGCTTAGAAATGGAAATGGGCACCAACCCAAAGAGTCAGGCACGACAGGATTTAATGTCATGGGAAAACCTTTACCTTAATTTGCTTTGAAAGCAGTTTTCTACTCCTGAAACTTTGTTTTGTGCCAGCCACAAACTATATTGAATTGGTTGAGACTCGATGAGATATTGATTGAGAAGCTATAATGTAATAATAGTCAAAATAATATTTTTGGTGCTACTTTTGCTGCTGGACGACTGCTCTCCGTTTGGGTTCTCCTACCTGATCCGGAACATGGTCAGCCAGTAGTTCAAGGCATTGAACATGGCCCCAACGATGCCGCCTGTTCCCGAGAAGAAAGAAAAGAGCCGGGTTTAAGGGAGGAACAGGAGATTCCAGGCCAAACAGAGGGAGAGCTTCAAGGCCGGACCCCTTTGGAGGAATGGCCACCCCATTAACATCCCCTGCCCATCTTCTGTCTTTGGCCACTCCCTTTGGCTGACGGGGACCCTGACAGTGATTCCAAGGCGGGGTTCCTTACCCACGACGCCCATGAAGATGAAAATCGGGATCTCCTGGATGGTGTACCCCATTTTCTGAAACAAAAAGGAAACATGAAAACCAGCGAGACCAAGGGGATCTCACAGCCCCATTGAATAAAACCGGACAAAGGACCTTGTAATGCAACCAAAGGGATCAGACAAAGACCTCTCTGGGAGGGAATTGGTTCATTTATTTAAAGCAGTGGTTCCCAACCTCTTTTTTGACCAGGGACCACTTGACTAGGGATCACTTTGACCAGGGACCACTCTCCAACATTAGTACCAACAGGGTTACAAATCAGTTTTTGGAAAATGATAAAAGAATGCAAACATTTTCTGGGTTTTCAGACTGTTACGTATAGTCTGTGTGTTTTCATAAATTGCTAACATTTCAATGGCCCTTTAATGGGATGAATAAATGCTTTAAAAGAATTGTCCTCTGCACTGTTTTAGATGTTCCGTTCAGTTTGTGTTGTGAGTCATTTGGAATCTCAATCAGTGGAAAAGCAGGGTATAAATCATACAAGAAAGAAAGAAAGAGAACAGAGGAAAGGAATGAGGAAAGGAATGAGGGAGGGAAGGAAGGAAAGATATAAGAAGAGGGGAAAGGAGGAGGGAAGCAAGGAAGGAAACAAGGAAGGGCACAAAAGAGGAATGGAGGAAGGAAAAAAAGAAGAGGGAATAAAGGAAAAAGGGAGGGAGGGAGGAGAAGATGATAAGAAGGAAGGATGATAGGAATGGAGGAAAGAAAGGAGGGGAAAGTGGAAGGAACGAGGGAAGGAAGGAAAAGATGAGCAAGGCCTTTACCTCTGAATCGAACTGTCCGAAGTTGATGAGTCCAGGGCTGGAGAGATCGGAGGGGTTCCCTTTGTAGATGCTGAGGATGGTGTTCAAGGTGAAGGTGGAGATCATGGAGGCAAAGAACTGGGGAGGAAGGAAGAGGAACCAGAAAGGCAGACAGATTTCCTCAAAGCCAGTTCTCAATAGACCCGGTCCCCTCTGCCGCCCTCAATGGCACCCCCCAAAAGCCTTCAGGGATCCCACTCACAATCCTCCAAGTCAGGAACTGGTTCCAGAAGGATGCGCCTTCCTCCAAGCTGAAGAGCACACCACCTTGTCAGAGAGAAGAATGGAAGCCAATCAACAACATCAAGAAACGGCAGGTCAATTACACTATGTAACAAAATGTAAATAATTTTCTGTTCCTGGTTTGAAAGTGTTATTTCCTGTTTAATTGTGCGGCCTTTACTTTGAAAGTAGTTGTTCTGCTGCAGAAACTTGTTTTTGTGGCTGTCACAGACTGTATTGAATTAGTTGAGACTCTATGAGATAATTCATTGAAAAACTATAGCAAAATGTGCTGCAGGATGTGCTGCAAAAACAAAGTTTTTGCAGTTTAATACACTTTTTCCATGTTTTTATGATAGAACCAATTACAAAATGACATTAGTAACCCAGGAACAAAAATTGGGTTACATAGTGTGATCAAATGCCTTTTGGAGACAGCCCAATACAACCCTTTTGGACTTTCCAGTTCCTCCCTTGACTTTGCCAAGACCTGAATCCAGGATCTGCAATAACGAATAGGGAGCCAAGTCATTTGTCTCTAGATTATTGTGGGTTTTTTTCGGGCTATAGGGCCATGTTCTAGAGGCATTTCTCCTGACGTTTTGCCTGCATCTATGGCAAGCATCCTCAGAAGTGAGGTCTGTTGAGTCGAAACGTCAAGAGAAATGCCTCTAGAACATGGCCCTATAGCCTGAAAAAAACCCACAAGAACCTAGTGATTCCAGCCATGAAAGCCTTCGACAATACAATCCTTTGTCTCTCTTAAGGGCCTCTGATCCATATGGATTCCATGGCAGCAGGCATTTCATGAGAACCAGCCCTATTGAAGACACCGGAGGAGTGTCAAGGAATCATAAGAGTTGGAAGAGACCTCATGGGCCATCCAGTCCAACCCCTTGCCAAGAAGCAGGAAAATTGCATTCAAAGCACCCCTGACAGATGGCCATCCAGCCTCTGTTTAAAAGCTTGCAAAAAGGGAGCCTCCACCACACTCCGGGGCAGAGAGCTTTCCACTGCTGAACAACTCTCACAGTTAGAAAGTTCCTCCTAATGTAAGTGGAATCTCCTTTCTGTAGTTTGAAGCCATTATTCCACATCCTAGTCTCCAGGGCATCAGAAAACAAGCTTGCTCCCTTCTCCCTATGACTCCCCTCACATCTTGATACATGGCTCTCATCATGTCTCCTCTTAGTCTTCTCTTCTTCAGGCTAAACATGCTCAGCTCTTTAAGCCGCTCCTCATAGGGCTTGTTCTCCAGACCCTTGATCATTTTAGTCACCCTCCTCTGGACACATTCCAGCTTGCCAATATCTCTTTCACTGGACTGTAGCTCCCAGAATCCCCTGAGCAGAGAAAGAGGGGTGCTTTACCCACTGGGGCCCCAAAGGCGGCTGAAACACCAGCAGCTGCTCCGGCCGAGACGAAATCCCGCTTCTCCGTATCTCTCCGGAAGTATTCGAAGATCTAGAAGAGAAAGGGGGACCCATGGAACCTTTGGAGGCGAACCCACAAAGCCCAGGCAGAGGGAATCTGTCCCATTTTGGGAAGGGGCCCCCAATCTGCTAACCTTGAAGTCTCTCTTTAAGGAAGTGGACCGTCCCTGGGAAATTCCCGCCGCAATGACTGCACCGGAGTGAATCATGGGGCCTTCCTGGAAACAGGAGAAGGAGAAGTGAAAAACCTCAATCGTTGTAAGAGACGACAGAAAGCATTTATAGGAAGGTTCTCCAAGTGACAGAGAACACCATCAATAATCATCCTGTGACACTCAGAAGAGCACCGATAGCAATTTACCTGTCAATAATGCAAGCTCTGCAATGAGCCCATTTTACAGACTATCTTTTTGCTCCACTGATTGTTCAAAAGGTCTCATCACACTAGAGAATGAATCAATTAATCCGGTTTCTGCCTCCTGCAGAATTCTGGGGTTTGTAGTTTAGGGAGGAGCCTTTAACAGCCTCACTCAACTACAAACCCCAGAATTCTGCAGGGGGCAGAAACCAGATTTAAAGTGGATTCATTCTCTATTGTGATGAAGCATACAAACCAGCAAAGCTGTGATCCCAACCCAGGCCCGAGATCAACATTATGCACAGTTGATAAAGTGATTCTGGACATAACGAAACGTCCCCCATAATGGATTTCAGCTGTTAATTTTAAATGAATAGCATTGATGTTTAATTCTATTTTAATGGTGCAAATATTTTTGGATTTTAAATTGTATTGAAATACTTTTAATGTAAGCTGCTTTGAGTCTCCTTTTGTGGGGAGAAAAAGCAGGATATAAATAAATATAATTATTATTATTAACATCATAATTATTTTATGTTGCCAATTTGGTGCAAATCTAAGGATTCTACAGATATACAAACCAACAGACCTCACAACCTCTGAGGATGCCTGCCATAGATGTAGGCGAAACATCAGGAGAGAATGCTTCTGGAACATGGTCAGACAGCCCAGAAAACTCACAGCAACTCCGTGATTCTGGCCATGAAACCCTTCGACAACACAATCTAAGGATTCCTTATATGATAGATGTTGTATCCTAACTTGGGACCCTTAGAAACAGTTGTTGGGTCGAAAGAATTTCCACTAATATAGCTAACGAAGCTTGATTCCACAACTCCCGCTATAATGAGCCCTCCTCCGCAAATTACCTGCTTCTCTCTTTTATCTCACCCGAGTTTTTAATTAGTTTTAATTAGTATGTCTTTTAATCATTATATGTAGCCCGCCCATTGTTCTGGTGTAATTTTTACATTGTTATGTATTCTTCTTCATATGTTTTATGTAACTATGATGTTATTGTTTATTGTTTGCGTTTTCGGTTTGTTTTGGTTTTTCTTTATTGTAATTGTTGTTTGGGCTTGGCCTCATGTAAGCCGCTCCGAGTCCCCATCGGGGAGAGGGCGGCGGGGTATAAATAAAGATTATTATTATTATTATTATTATTATTATTATTTCAATAACCCATAACCATAGCAAATGACCCTCCTCCGGTCCGTTACCTTCCCAACCGCCAGGCCGCCAACCACTGAGAAAATCACGCCGCAGACCTTGACAACCAGCGTCTGTAAAGAAAACGGGTCCAGAAGTTCCCTTTCAAAGCCAACACATAAAGGTTGTTGTAGGTTTTTCCGGGCTATATAGCCATGTTCTAGAGGCATTTTCTCCTGACGTTTTGCCTGCATCTATGGCAAGCATCCTCAGAGGTAGTGAGGTCTGTTGGAACTAGGAAAATGGGTTTATATATCTGTGGAATGACCAGGGTGGGACAAAGGACTCTTGTCTGCTGGAGCTAGGTGTGAATGTTTCAACTGACCACCTTGATGAGCATTTGATTGCCTGGCAGTGCCTGGAGCAATCTTTTGTTGAGAGGTGATTAGATGTCCTTGTTTGTTTCCTCTCTGTTGTTTGCTGTTCTAAGAAACAAACAAGGGCATCTAACCAACTCTCAACAAAAGATTGCTCCAGGTACTGCCAGGCAATCAAATGCTAATCAAGGTGGTCAGTTGAAACATTCACACCTAGCTCCAACAGACAAGAGTCCTTTGTCCCACCCTGGTCATTCCACAGATATATAAACCCTTTTTCCTAGTTCAACAGACCTCACTACCTCTGAGGATGCTTGCCATAGATGCAGGCGAAACGTCAGGAGAGAATGCCTCTAGAACATGGCCATATAGCCTGGAAAAACCTACAACAGCCCAGTGATTGTCGGCCATGAAAGCCTTCGACAATACATTCAACACATAAAGCATTTGCAAGATAGAGAAACCCAGGCTTGGCCTTTGGGGACCTCATACAGGCAGTCTCCAAACAAAAAAGGCACTATAGGTTTCTTCTTAAGTTGATTTGTTTGTAAGTCAGAACAGGGACATTTTTATGTTTGGATCGTATAGGGAAGGGTGAACACCCCTGTGGGGTTTCCTTTGCGGTCTGTGCCCCTGTTCAGAAGATTTCCCCCCACTTTCTGTCCCTGTGAAAATTGGGATTTTGGAAAAAATTGGCTTGCTGTGGAAACAAGGATGGAGGATAAAGCTTCCGTGGAGGCCCCTCTTTCCCCTTACCTTCAGCCGGACCACGTGTGGGATTTTGACTCCATTGAGGTAGCACTTGATTTGGGGGATTCCACTCCCGGCTGCTACCGGCTGCAAAGGTGCAAATAAGAGCATGTGAGTTTCCAGGTTGACCTCTCCTCTCCGGAAGCAGGGAGCAGCCAGCAAGGTGCCTCCAAAACAACACTGGTCCCTTTGCACCTTTGATGTTATTGCTCAGCTTTAGAGAAGTCCAATCATAAGAAAGGAATCTTATTTAAGGGCCAGGAAGCTGGACTCTTACAGCATTGCCAAGTACCTCTTATAAACAGACATTTTTCATTTCAATGACATCTCTCTTATTTTTTAGGGTCAGGACGTTTTCCCTTATTAGCTGCCAAGTGTCCCTTGATTGACAGGGATCTACCTTATTTATATGGTTCGAAGGCCTTACCTTAGAGCACTGTTTCTCCACCTGGGGGTCGAGACCCCATGGGAGGGGTCAGAGGGGTCACCAAAGATCATCAGAAAATACAGTATTTTCTGTTGGTCATGGGAGTTCGGTGTGGGAAGTTTGGCTCATTTCTCTCATTGGAAGGGTTCAGAATGCTATTTGATTGTAGGTGAACTATAAATCCCAGCAACTACAACTGTGGCGCAGCTGGCGGGAGTCAGCTGCATTAAGATCACTACTGACCGAAAGGTCATGAGTTCGAAGCCAGCCCAGATCAGAGTGAGCTTCCGACCAAATTTGTGTAGCTTGTTGTCGACCTTTGCGGCCTGAAAGACAGTTGCATCTGTCAAGTAGGAAATTTAGGTACCATTTTGTGGGGAAGCTAATTTAACTAATTTACAAGGCAATAAAAATCTCCAGCAAGCATGCGGGGAATGAAGAAGTACTTCATCGGTGTCACGGATGGACGGTGAAAGCGACAGCTCCCCTGGTGGCCAGAAAAGTTGGAATGTTAAATAGCCTCTGACTGTCTGTCTATATGTGTTGTGTGTCTATGGCATTGAATGTTTGCCATGTATATGTACATTGTAATCCACCCTGAGTCCCCTGTGGAGTGAGAAGGGCAGAATATAAATATTGTAAATAAATAAAATAATAAATAAATAAATAAATAAATAAAAATATCAAGGTCTATTTTCCCAAACTCCACCAGTGTTTACATTTGGGCATACTGAGTATTCATGCCAAGTTTGGTACAGATTCATCATTGTTTGAGTCCACAGTGCTCTCTGGATGTAGGTGAACTACAACTCCAAAACTCAAGGTCAATGCCCTTCCAGTATTTTCTGTTGGTCATAGGTGTTCTGTGTGCCAAGTTTGGTTCAATTCCATCGTTGGTGGAGTTCAGAATGCTTTTTGATTGTAGGTTAACTATAAATCCAGCAACTACAACTCCCAAATGATAAACTCAATCCCCTCCAACCCCATCAGTATTCAAATTTGAGAGTATGGAATATTTGTGCCAAATTTGGTCCAGTGAATGAAAATACATCCTGCATATCTGATACTGACATTACGATTCATAAAAGTAGCAAAATCACAGTTTTGAAGAAACAACTAAAATCATATTACGGTTGGGGTTCACCACAACATGAGGAACTATATTAAGGTGCCGCGGCATTAGGAAGGTTGAGAACCACTGCCTTAGAGGGTTGCCAAGTGCTCCTTATTATACGGGATTTGCATTACTGTAGGGTCACAAAGCAGTCCCTTATTAGCCTATCAATTGCTCCTTATTAGAAAGGGATTTCTCTTATAATGTTAGGATCAGAAAGCTTTCCCTTACAAGGTTGTCAAGTGTGTCTTATTATAAAGGACTTCCTTCACTTGAGGGTCAGATAGCTTTCCATTGTAAGGTTACCAAATATCCCTTATTGCAAAGGGCTGTCTCTTGTTTGGGGCTTCCTTTCCTACATAATCAGATCAGGATGTCCAAAAAAAATCCCATATTTTGGAGCCCTTCATGGAGAGAGCATAACATTATGCAACAAAATTTGAAAAAAAAAATCTGTTCCTGGTTTGAAAGTGTTATTTCCTGTTTAATTGTGCAGTCCTTACTTGGAAAATAGTTGTTCTTCTCCAAAAACGTATTTTTTGTGGCTGCCACAAACTATATTGTATTGGTTCAAACTCAATGAGATAATTTATTGAAAAAATACAACAAAATGTGGTGCAAGATGTCACTCACGTAAAGACAACTTTTTTTTGTAGTTTAATACACTTTTCCCATGTTTTTATGAAAGAACCAATTAGGAAATTAAATTTGAAAGCCAGGGACAAATACTGTAATATGTGTATCTTATAATGTATGAATGGGAACAGAAGGTCAGTTTTGCAGCTAAGTGAACTGAGATCAATGCGGGTTGAGCATCCTTCATTCAAAATGCAATGCACATCCATTGCAAGGGTGGGACAGGAGCAGAATCCAGGGCAGAGGCCTACCTCAACAAAGGCGACGATTGTGGAGCCCATCATCACGAAGCCTGCATTAAGGGTGGCCCAGAGCAGCAGCGCAAAGGACAGGTTGCCCGTCTGGGTGAATTTGTCAATATCTGAACAGAGAGTGGGTCAAGGGAGAGAAGCTATAGGCACTGAGTATGCATCATTGTGATAATGGTGTTTTATGGCTCAAATGAGGTTTGACTTGGCCTCTCCTGAGGCTGAGAGTGTGTGACTCTCTCAATAAGTTTCCATGGCAGAGCAGGGATTTGAACTACAGTCGTCCAACCAATCACCTTTCTCAGAGGCTGAGAGAGTGTGACTCTCCTAATAGGTTTCTATGGCGCTAACTCCTCTTACGTTATGTTGGAGCCTGCTGCTATGTCCCTCTTTCCTTTATGGCCCCAAAACATCTAGGGTCTCTATCTGATCAGACACTAGGAGCAAGGCAATCATTCAACAGGTTTATTTGGCCAAACCTTCCTGCCAGGTGGAGCAGTAAAGGAAAGTACCACACCATTATTATTATTATTATTATTATTATTATTATTATTATTATTACAGTGTTCCCTCACTACTTCACGGTTCGCTTTACGTGGACTCACTGTTTCGCAATCTTTTATAAATATTAATATAAAATATTTACATTACAACAGGCCTCAGAAAAGGAGGCTGGTGTGCGGCCCCTCATGTCCTGTCACTTGTTTTGCTCATTCTGTAAATGGCTTGGGCTGCGAGAGGATGTGCTTTGTCCTCCTCCTCATTCCGGGCAGGGATACAGCCCACTAGAGGCCCCAATGCTGCCCCAACAACATCCAAGCCTGCCCCGGCAGAGCGGCGACCTGAGGCGCGGCAGGGTAGGCCTGCCTTCCTGGCCTGCTGCTGTCTGCATGGTTCTATAGGTGGGTAAGGAAGCACGAGGGCTAGACTGTGCATGCATACTTCTTATGCATATGCTAAAATAATGTATAAATATTACAATTAATATAGCATCCCTACTTTGTGGATTTTCACTTATTGCGGGTGATCCTGGAATGGAACGCCCGCGATAGTGAGGGACCACTGTATTATTATTATTATTATTATTAGTAGTAGTAGTAGTAGTAGTAGTAGTAACACGACAAGATTAGTACACAGCAAACAAGATCACTATTCTTTCCAAATGTCTAGGACTATGTGATGTATTGGTGAATAATGTGGGCAGATCCCAGTAGGATGGCCTTTTGCAGCTGACAGATGGTAATTTTCTCATCGCTGACTGTATTTAAGTGCAGGCCAAGGTCTTGAGGCATTGCACCCAGTGTGCTGATCACCACTGGGACCACCTTGACTGGCTTGTGCCAGAGTCTTTGCAGTTCAGTCTTGGAAGGTGCTGAACAGACTGCGCTCTGGCACCACAAGATGCAGAGCCAACCTTCAGAAATGGGGCTACAAAGTGGAATCCTCGACATGCGAATGTGGAGAGGAGCACTGACCATCTGCTGCAATGCAACCTGAGCCCTGCCACATGCACAGGTTTTGCCTTCTTGCAGCAAAACCAGAGGCACTCCAAGTGGCCAGATACTGGTCAAAGGACATTTAATCAACTACCAAACTCATAAATTTTGTATTTTGTCTGTTTGTTTGCTTTGTTCTGTTAGAAATGTAATATAATTGACTGGTTCCCCTGACATGACAAATAAATAAATAAATAAATCATCTTTAAATCCTTGTATCGTGTCAGCTTTTCCAGTTCTCTTCAATCCTGCTGTCACCTGGAATTATTATTATTATTATTATTATTATTATTATTATTATGTTTATTTATACCCTGCTTTTTCTCCACAAATAGACTCAAAGCGGTTTAGTTTTACTGTCAACAACCTTGAGCATACACACTCAGACTATTTCACTCACACTTCTCTTTACCTTTCTTCTCTTCCCTTGATGCCAGGGGTTATCAGGGTCTGTTTATCTTCCGATTCCCTTTGTTTCTCCCTCTTCTTGCTTGGCATTTCTTTCAACTTTCTCCTAGTAAATTCCCCCCTATTGTGCCTGCTTGTTTCTATGCAAAAACCTTTTAAACTTTCCCCTAGTCTGAGCTTTCTTCCAGCTGGTAAATTTCCACTTCAATGTTCCCTTTTGTCTTTCACCCTCATCTAGGCTGGTATTTTTTTCATAGCTACCTTAAGCCCCAGTTCTCTTTCAGTTGGAAGAAGACTAAAGAATCTGGCCAAAGGATACTGCCCTTGACCACCTTGTACTTCAGCCCGGCAAAATATTCCACCACGATGTCGATGAAGCAGGCCACTAGGCCAGTCAGGATGCCGATCATGGCGCAGATGACCCAGCGCCGGATCTCCACCGTCCGGAAGGCCTGTGCAGATGCAGAAAAGTGGGGTAAAGAGAGCCCTTAAATGGGGCTGTTTGTTGCCTTTTGAGACCCACATTCTCTGGGAGACACAAGGTGCAACTACCCTGCGCTTGAATGGACATGGCTCAATGCCATGAGACCCTGGGAGTTGTAGTTTGCGACTCACCGTGTGGTTGATGCGTTTCTCCTCTTCCAGGAACAGCTGGTTTTCACAGTTGTCATAATCCAAGCTCTGCAGGGAGAGAAAAGGGAGAGCTTTAGTTTTGGATTCCTGTCTGGAGGAATGGGTTGGGCTAGATGAACGTCGGGATCCCTCCCAATTATAAGAAGTCCTAATTTCTTTCTCCCCAAAACCTTCCCTTCCTGTCTCACCTCATACTTGAGAGAGAGCAGCTTCTCGCTGTGTGGGATCTCATGGGGAAAAAGCCTTGTGGTATCTGCTTCCTGCAAGAAAGAGACAACCATCGAGTTAGTGAGCCCAGTCACTGAACCCCAAACTTTTTATTTATTTGTCTGTTTCCAGTGCATCTACACTGTAATGAATGCAGCTTGGCACCACTTTAACTGCCATGATTCCATGTTATGGGATCCGGGAGCTGTAGTTTACACTCTTTAGGGGAGAAGACTCAAGATCTATAAAACTACAACTTCCAGGATCCCATTGCATTGAGCCAGGGCCATTCCACAGTGTGGACAAACCCATAGATAACTTTACATACACATATACATACCTACACACAAATATATCTATCTATGCACGCCAGGATCCCATACTATGGTTTCAATAGTATGGGATCCTGGAAGCTGTAGTTTGGGAATCTTGAGCAGAGAAGTCTAAACGTCTTGGAAAATTACATCTCCCGGGATACCATAGCATTGAAGGCATGGCAATTAAAACAATGCCAAACACCACTCATTCTAACAGTACAAATCTACCCACAGATGACTTACACACATATATACATATACAAATATATATTTATACATGAATATATTGGCATATTTGAATATATGTGTATGTATGTTTGTGTACATGTGTGTATAGTATATATACACACACATATATATGTATATTAGGGCTGGGTGGTTTCGTTAGTTAATTTCGTAATTCGTTATTAATTCGTTATTTTTTTTATAACGAAGCGATATTGAACCATTCAGGAGCAACTAAAAATCGAAACGAATTTTTCAATTCGTTTCGAAATTGTGTCGAAATTGTTTCGTAATCGTTTCGAAATCGTTTCGTTATTATTTCCGCATGTCTGGTGCAAGTTTTATAGTTGTTGTTTGTTTTATCAGTGAAAAAAATATATAATTATCACACCAACAATCAACAACAGAGGGAGAAGGAAGCTTCAGAAGTTCCCCCTGTCCCATTTGGAGGTTTTTTTAGCGTATTGCGCGGTCGCGTCCGCCATTAACGAATCGATTCGTAATTGTTTCGTTATTGTTTCGTAATTTCCGAAATTTCATAAATTTCGAACTTTTTTAAAGAAAAATTTCGGAATTCTTTTAAAAATCAAAACGCAAAAACCCCCTAAAAACGAATCGAGTTTAGAAACAAATTTTTCCGTGGTTGCCCAGCCCTATATGTATGTGCATATGTAGGTACATGTCTGTATATGTGTGTACATGTGTATGTCTATGTCTATGTATGTAAACATATATATACACATACATATATACACATATATATTCATAAATGCATATATATTCTTATGCACATGTATACACATATATCTGTATATGTATATATGTATGTATGTATGCGCATATATAGGTACATGCGTGTGTGTATATATATGCATTGTGTGTGTATACATATATGCATATGTATACACTTAAATACATATACATATATTCAAATATGCCTATATATTCATGTATACATATATATTTGTATATGTATATATGTGTGTAAGAATATATATAAACATACACATATATGTAATTCAGTACCTCTTGAACTGCCATAGGTCAATGCTATGCAATCCCAAGAATTATAGTTTGGTACTCTTTGGCAGAGAAAGTCACAGAACATGTCAAACTACAACTCCCAGGATCCCACAGTCTTGAGCCAGTTCAAGCAGGGTCAACCTGCATTAATTGGCCTCCTTGAAGGGCTGGCGTAGCCCCTTGAACCCTTAGACTGACCGGTTCCTGATCATCGCTGAGGTCCACATTGCTCAGGCCTCCAAGCCGCGAAGAGGAGGAGGAGGATGAAGTCAGCTGAAAGGACAGAAAGAGAAAAGAAACATTATACATATGCAGATGCAATGGCGCCTGTCTGGGTTTGACTCAGAATTTTAATGGTGTTCTATCGAAAGGATCGTGTTCTAGGTCTTCCAATGGATTCCTAAGGGTTTTTATTTTTTTTTTCCAGGGAAGAATAATCCTGAGAAGGTGCCTTCCTTTGAGGCTGAGAGAGTGTGACCTGCCCAAGGTTAACCAGTGTGTTTCTTGAGATAAGATTCGAACCCTGTTCTCTAGAGCCATTTGTATGTATTTTCAGAAGCCTTACACCTTCTCTTCTGAGGCCACACCAAACTATAACTCCCAGTATCACACAGTATTTAAGTGGGGCCAAACTGCATTCATTCTGCAGTGTAGATTCACCTGTAGAAATGGGGCAGGGGGAGAAACACAAAGGACTGAATTATTATTGTTGTTGTTGTTGTTGTTGTTAGCTGCTTCTCTGCTTCTCAGAGAAGCAGATGGCGGAAACAGAAGAACGGCCTGCCTTAGGGGAGCGTGCTTGCTCCATCCATATTCAATATCTACACAAATGACCAGCCACTGCCAGAAGGGACAGAGAGTTTCATCTATGCTGATAATCGTGCCATCACTGCTCAAGCAGGGAGCTTTGAGATGGTTGAACAGAAGCTCTCTGAAGCTCTAGGTGTTCTTACTGCCTACTACAGGGAAAACCAGCTGATCCCTAACCCATTTAAAACACAGACATGTGCCTTTCACCTTAAGAACAGACAAGCATCCCGAGGTCTGAGGATCACCTGGGAAGGAATCCCACTGGAGCATTGCAGCACATCCAAATACCTCGGAGTCACTCTGGACCGTGCTCTGACCTACAAGAAGCACTGCCTGAACATCAAGCAAAAAGTGGGTGCTAGAAACAATATCATATGAAAGCTGACTGGCACAACCTGGGGATTACAACCAGACACAGTGAAGACATCTGCCCTTGTGCTATGCTACTCTGCTGCTGACTATGCATGCCCAGTGTGGAACACATCTCACCACGCTAAAACAGTGGATGTGGCTCTTAATGAGACATGCCGCATTATCACAGGGTGTCTGGGCCCTACACCACTGGAGAAACTACACTGCCTAGCCGGTATTGCACCACCTGACATCCGCCGGGAAGTAGCAGCCAATAGTGAAAGAAAGGACCAAGGCAGTGACATCTCCAGCTCATCCCCTGTTTGGGTATCAGCCAGCAAGTCAACGACTTAAATCAAGAAATAGTTTTCTAAGATCTACAGAGACACTTGCTGAAACACCTCAGCAAGCGAGAGTCCAAAAGTGGCAGGCTCAAACCCAGAACCTCCACCAATGGCTGATACCAAATGAGAGACTCCCCCCTGGGCACACAGAAGACTGGGCGACTTGGAAGGCACTGAACAGACTGCGCTCTGGCACCACGAGATGCAGAGCCAACCTTAAGAAATGGGGCCACAAAGTGGAATCCACAACATGCGAGTGTGGAGAGGAGCAAACCACTGACCACCTGCTGCAATGCAACCTGAGCCCTGCCACATGTACAATGGAGGACCTCCTTGCAGCAACACCAGAGGCACTCCAAGTGGCCAGATACTGGTCAAAGGACATTTAATCAACTACCAAGTTTGCAAAATTTGTCTTTTGTCTGCCTGTTTGTTTGTTTTGTTAAAAATGTAATACAACTGTCTAGTTTAGTGGTTCTCAACCTGAGGTCCCCAGATGTTTTTGGCCTTCAACTCCCAGAAATCCTAACAGCTGGTAAACTGGCTAGGATTTCTGGGAGTTGTAGGCAAAAAAACATCTGGGGACCCCAGGTTGAGAACCACTGGTCTAGTTGATCCTGACACGATAAATAAATAAGCACCTTCTCTTCCTCTTTCAGTCTAAGGGAATTTCTTGATGAATGGCACACAAATTGCACAATACAGCACCAACAAGTCCTTTCTTGCACAAGAGGACCGCTCCCAATAATAAGGTCAAAAAAAAAGAAAGCATCTATTCTACACTATAGAATAAATACAGTTTGGCACTGCTTTGTTTTCCATGGCTCAATGCTGTAGGACCTTGGGAGTTGTAGTTTGGTGAAACACCAGCCCTCTTGGGAAGAGAAGACCTTGTACTGTACAAAGAAAATTCCCATATAAAACATTTGTAAACACAATATTAGCTGGGCTTGCTTTATGTGCATTGAATCCCTTGCAGGAAGAAAAGAGGGGTACTAGTGATAATATATCATACTAGCTGTCCCCTGTCACGCGTTGCTGTGGCCCAGTTTGTTGATCTGGAAAATAATGAGAAAGAGTTGGTTTCTAATATATGTAATTTCTTTATGCTTGTGGGTAAACAGTATTTCTTTGTTTCTTTGTCAGTGCTGATGTAAAGATTGTCTGGTTTGCCTAATCTGGAACATGCAACATATAATCGTCCTTCTTTAAGGGTCCCTTTCAAATCTATGATACTATATTTGTGTGTGTGTGAATCATATCTATCCTTCTATCTTTCTATCTATCTATCTCTATCTCAATGACTGGGTGGCTCTTTGTCAGGAGGACTTTGAATCTCAGTGACTACAACTCCCAAATGTCAAGGTTTATTTCCCCTAAACTCCATCTGTTCACATTTGGGCATATTGAGTATTTGTGGCAAGATTGGTCCAGATTCATCATTTTTTGAGTCCACAGTGCTCTCTGGATGTAAGTGAACTACAACTCCAAAACTCAAGGTCCGTACCCACCAAAACCTTCCAGTATTTTTTGTTGCTGATGGGAGTTCTGTGTGCCAAGTTTGGTTCAATTCCATCGTTGTGGAGTTCAGAATGCTCTTTGATTGTAGGTGAACTATAAATCCCAGCAACTACAACTCCCAAATGACAAAATCATAATTTTTGAGTGATGGTCACTCCTTGTGTTGTGAGACTTTTGTTGCCAAATTTGGTGTGATTTCGTTCATTGGTTCTTTTGTTTTTAAGGTACTCATTATGCACAGAGCATTTTTATATATATAGATTGTAGGGCAGGATATTAGGAATAACAACAACAATAACAACAACAAACAATGCTTTGCATCCAGTTAGCTCAAGGCAACATATTTTAATTTTATAGTACAGATGACCCTTGGCCCAATATGCCAATCAGTCTAAGCCAGTGTTTCTCAACCTTCCTACTGCCGCGACCCCTTAATACAGTTCCTTATGTTGTGGTGACCCCCAACCATAACATTATTTTTGTTGCTACTTCACAACTGTAATTTTGCTACTGTTATGAATTGCAATGTCAATATCTGATGTGCAGGATGTATTTTCATTCACTGGACCAAATTTGGCACAAATCTGAATACTGGAGGGGTTGGGAGGGGATGGATTTTGCCACTTGGGAATTGTAGTTGCTGGGATTTATAGTTCACCTACAATCAAAGACCCCATACCCGATCCCTCCTGACAGATGACCATCCAGCACACTGGAAATACCTCCAGAGAAGGAGACTCTGAATCTGCCGCGTTGTCCACAGTCAGATAAATCTGAATGTTTAGGAAGTTCTTCCTCATCTTTAGGTTGTCGTTTGGTGAAAACACAGCCCTCTTTGGCAGAGGAGGCTATGAAGAACTTGGCAAAACTGTAACTCCCAGGGCCCCATAGCACTGAGTGGTTCAAGCGGCATTCTTTTTGCTTAGATGCCTCCTCTGACTCTTCCCATTTTTTCAAAAAAGATCAATAGCATGTGATTTTCCGCTGGAAACAATGGAAGCCTTTTCATGAGAGGCTGTTTCGTGACCTCCATCTGATACTCAGCCAAAGGCTAGACCAGGCACGAGCAAACTTCGGCCCTCCGGGTGTTTTGGACTTCAACTCCCACAATTCCTAACAGCCTACCGGCTGTTAGGAATTGTGGGAGTTGAAGTCCAAAACACCCGGAGGGCCGAAGTTTGCCCGTGCCTGGGCTAGATCCTGGGAGTTGTAGTTTGACAAGGTCTCCAGTTGTACAGAAGCACAACTCCCAGGATCCCATAGCACTGAGCCATGGCAGTCCAAGTGGGACCAAACTGGATTAAATTTACAGTGTAGATGACTGGACACTAGTTCAGCACAAGATAGGGGGGATGATTCTTCTGCACTTTGGTATAAATGCAGTTTGAAACTCCCCTGCCACGGGAACCTGGGAGTTGTAGTTTGGCAAGGCCTTCTCCGAGTGCGTCTACACCAGGCACGGGCAAACTTATACCCTCCAGGTGTTTTGGACTTCAACTCCCATAATACCTAACAGTCCCACTTTCTAAAGGCTCACTGCTAGGGGAGCCCTGGGATTTGTAGTTTGGGTTAGGAGGCACAAGACCCTTGGGAAAGTATAGGTGTTTTGGACTTCCATAATTCCTAAAAGTCCCACTTTGTAAAGGCTCACTGCTATGGGAGCCCTGGGATTTGTAGTTTGGCAGAGGAGGTGCAAAGCCCTTGGGAAACTATTGGTGTTTTGGACTTCAACTTCCATAATTCCTAACAGTCCCACTTTGTAAAGGCTCACTGCTAGGGGAGCCCTGGGATTTGTAGTTTGGGTGAGGAGGCGCAAGGTCCTTGGGAAACTACAGTTGTTTTGGAATTCAACTCCCATAATTCCTAACAGTCCCACTTTGTAAAGACTCACTGCTAGGGGAGCCCTGGGATTTGTAGTTTGGGTTAGGAGGCACAAGACCCTTGGGAAAGTATAGGTGTTTTGGACTTCCATAATTCCTAAAAGTCCCACTTTGTAAAGGTTCACTGCTAGGGGAGCCCTGGGATTTGTAGTTTGGGTGAGGAGACGGAAGGCCCTTGGGAAACTACAGTTGTTTTGGACTTCAACTCCCATAATTCCTAACAGTCCCACTTTCTAAAGGCTCACTGCTAGGGGAGCCCTGGGATTTGTAGTTTGGCAGAGGAGGTGCAAGACCCTTGGGAAACTATAGGTGTTTTGGACTTCAACTCCCACAATTCCTAACAGTCCCACTTTGTGCTGCTAGGGGAGCCCTGGGATTTGTAGTTTGGCAGAAGAGGTGCAAGGCCCTTGGGAAACTACAGCCATTTTGTAAAGACTCACTGCTAGGGGAGGCATGGGATTTGTAGTTTGGATGAGAAGGCGCAAGACCCTTGGGAAACTACAGGTGTTTTGGACTTCAACTCCCACAATTCCTCACAGTCCCACTTTCTAAAGGCTCACTGCTAGGGGAGCCCTGAAATTTGTAGTTTGACAGAGGAGGCGCAAGGCCCTTGGGAAACTATAGGTGTTTTGGACTTAAACTCCCATAATTCCTAACTGTCCCACTTTGTAAAGGCTCACTGCTAGGGGAGCCCTGGGATTTCTAGTTTGGGTGAGGAGGCGCAAGACCCTTGGGAAACTACAGCTGTTTTGGACTTCAACTCCCATAATTCCTAACAGTCCTACTTTGTAAAGGCTCACTACTCACTGGGATTTGTAGTTTGGCAAAGGAGGCTCAAGGCCTTTGGGAAACTACAGCTCCCAGGGGTTCCCTAGCAGTGAGCCATTAAAGTGTGGCCAAAGTGAAGTGCCTGAGAAGCCCCCTTTTGGCAGCAAGGAGGAAAGAAGGGAGGGGGACTGCGCCTGCGCAGAGAAGAAGATGCTGATGATGAAGAGGAAGGGTGTCCCCCCGCGGCCCCCGTCGCCGCCTCACCTGCCTCCCTCTGGCGCCGTTGAGCAGGAGGGGCGTGGCCTCCCCGCGGCCCTCGGCCTCCCGCTCCCGGCCGGACCAAGACACCTTCTTCGAGACGTTCGCCATCGCCGCGGCCGAGGAGGGGAAGCCGGCAGGCAGAAGGGGCCCGCGGTCATGTGACCCGGCTGTGGAGAGAAAGAGGGAGGGAGGGAGGGGCGGGGCCAAGGGGAGGAGGCGAAGAACGGGTGTCACGTGACGCCCCTGCCTCCCGGAGCATCACGGGAAATGGAGTCCCCAAGGCCCCAGACCAGGCATGGGCAAACTTCGGCCCTCCAGGTGTTTTGGACTTCAACTCCCAGAATTCCTAACAGCCTGGCCTCAGGCCCCCTTGTGTGTAAACAGTATTTCTTGTTGTTTCTTTGTCAGTGTTGATGTGGATTGTTTCTGGTTTGCCTACTCTGGAACATGCAACATATCATAGTCCTTCTTTAGGGGTCTCTTTCAAATCTATGATACTATATCTGTGTGTGTGTGTGAGAATCATATCTATCTATATGACTGTATGGCTCTTTGTCAGGAGGGCTCTGATTACATTTTCTTTCCCTGGTGAAGAGAGTTGGACTGGGTGGCCCCTTAAGTATTTTCTGTTGGTCATGGGGGTTCTGTGTGGGAAGTTTGCCCCAATTCTGTCGTTCATGGGGTTCAGAATGCTCTTTGATCGTAGGTAAACTATAAATCCCAGCAACTACAACTCCCAAATGTCAAGATCTATTTCCCTTAAACTCCATCTGTGTTCATATTTGGACATATGGAATATTGGTTCCAAGTTTGGTCCAGATCTATCATTGTTTGAGTTCACAATGCTCTCTGGATGTAGGTGAACTACAACTCCCAAAGTCAAGGTCAATGTCCACCAAACCCTTCCAGTGTTTTCTGTTGGTCATGGAAGTCCTGAGTGCCAGGTTTGGCCCAATTCCATCATTGGTGGAGTTCAGAATATTCTTTGGTTGTAGGTGAACTATAAACCCCAGCAACTACAACTCCCTAAGACAAAATCAACCCCCCCAACCCCACCAGTACTCAAATTTGGGCATATTGGGTATTTGCGCCAAATTTGGTCCAGTGAATGCAAACATATCCCAGCAACTACAACTTCCAAACAACAAAATCAATTTTTTTGAGTGAAGGACATACATTGGGTTGTTAGGTGTCTTGTGTCCAAATTTGGTGTCAATTCATCCAGTGGTTTTGAGTTCTGTTAATCCCACAAACGAACATTACATTTTTATTTATATAGATACACACACACACATATATATGTATGTATATGTATATATATATATATACATATATACACACACATTTATATACATATATATACATACATATATATATATATATGCAGATACATATTTATACATATATACATATAAACACATACATACACATTTATATGCCTATATACACACATATATACATACAGATGTATATACATATGCACATGTATATACATATTTATACATATATGCATATACACACATAATACACATATATACATATACATGCATACCCATATATACCTATATAAATATGAACGGGTTTAAAAAATAAACATCTAAACCCCTTAAAATTGATTAAAACATATTTATATTTAGTATAGATACTTTGTATCTATATGCATATCTATAATAAATGTTGTATATATTTTATTTTATATGTAAAATAAAATATATACAAATTTTATATCTAAAAAAACCCCTGCTTCTTGACAGGGAGTTGGACTGGATGGCCCATGAGGTCTCTTCCAATTCTATGATTCTAAGTCAAAATATGTTTGTAGGTTTTGTGCTTTTTTTGGCGTGAATAGGTTTGCGTCTTTAATCAAGTCAGGTGACCTAAAAAAAAATAAGGCAGAGCAAACGCTTAGAAATGTGGGAGAAAGAGCCAGCTGTGACTCCAAGAGGTCACTGGAGGGTTGTAAGAAAGGGCCAGTTGTTGCCCCAAGAGTTCACCGAAGGGTCACGAGAAAGGGCCAGGTGTTGCCCCAAGAGTTCACTGAGAGGTCGCGAGAAAGGGCCAGTTGCCCCAAGAGCTTGCTGAGGTCGTAAGAAAGGGGCAGTTGTTGCCCCAAGGGTTCACCAAGAGGTTGCGAAAAAGGGCCAGTTGTTGCCCCAACTTCACCGAGAGATCGCAAGAAAAGACTAGGTATTGCTCCAAGAGTTCACTGAAAGGTCATGAGAAAGGGCCAGTTGTTGCCCCAAGAGTTCACTGAAATGTTGCAAGAACCAGTTGTTGCCCTAAGAGTTCATGAGAAAGGGCCAGTTGTTGCCCCAAGAGTTCATCAAGTGGTTGTGAGAAAGAGCCAGGTGTCGCCCTAGGGATTCACTGAGAGGTCTCGAGAAAGGGCCAGGTGTTGCCCCAAGAATTCACCAAAAGGTCACAAGAGCCAGTTGTTGCCCCCCAAATTCATTGAGAGGTCACAAAGCCAGGTGTTACTCCAAGAGGGCACTAGAGGGTTGCCATGGAGACCTAAATCAACCAGGTGCGCCAACTACCTGAAGAAGAGAGAGTTTTGTGTTTCGGTCTGAAGCTTTACCCATCCCTACAATTGTAAAACTTAGCATTATTTTTACTAATAAATGCCCTTACAAAATGCACACCCAGGGAATGCCAAATACTTTAGCTAGTATATTTATACATATCAACACATGTATATATATATATATGTACATGCATATATACATGTGTATGTGTGTAATACACACACACACATATACACACATATGCCCCCTTGATGTCTTGTAATCCTTGAATTATTTAATTTTTAGTAAACATATATTGGGGGCACCCTGTATTAGGACACACCCATAACCCTCTGTAATTGTGGAATTAATAATTCTATAATTATTTTATTTTTTTAGCAAATTTAGCTTTCAATGGGGGAAGTGAATATTTAAATAGTGGAGAGCAGGGGCTGAGAGAAGGCCCATGACTCAAGATCAGCATCCCTTCACCATCCTCCTCATCCAGGCCTGACTTTCCACCTTAATCCATTTTTTCCTGAGACATGGCCTGCCTTAAAGGAGCAGCATAGCTTTGCTTCCCTCTTGACATCAAAAAGGAAAATAGGCCAAGCCAGGTCCAGAGTTCTTTCCCTCTTGGTCTCATCCGATGTAGGACAAAATAAGGTCACGAGCGAGGAACAAAGTTACTTTATTGATGCATTGAACTCCCTCCCCTCCCCTGATTATTTGCAGTTACTTTTTCAGCAAAGGGCATTTAGAGGCACTTGTAAGAAGTATTATTTCCAATAGATGTCCATGTCGCATGCCAGTCTCTTCTTCTTCTTCCTCTACGTCTTTGTACTTCTCTTTATATCTCTCAAAAAAGAAACTCAAAGCAGCATACAGTAAAACCAATCAAAACAATATAAAACCTAAACATATACAAACATTAAAATAGATTTTCATATTAGCAGTTTTAAAAACAAAGTTAAAACCAATTTAAATCAATAGCTATGACTCCTAAAGAATGCATGAAACTACAGGGCCCAGAATTACATAGTATTGAGCCATGGCAGTTGGAGTGGGGTCAAAAAGCATGAATTCTGTATAATGTAGAGGCACCTATGGCCTGACCCTTTCAATTTAATATGCACACATACATATAATTGTGTGTGTGTGTGTATATACACACACACACAACTCTATGGTCGAGAGTGCTTGTCTGTCTATGTATATATATATGGAAAATTAGAATCCAAAACATTTTTCTAGACTCAGAAATAAAAGGCTTAGCAATGCAGTTAGATTCTTGCCACTTTCTGTTTGCAACCCTTTATAGTCTGAATCTCTTTGCAACCCTTTCTATAGTCTGAACCAACTAAAAATATACACACAGATATATATATATGGAAATGAGAACAGGATTGTTTCTGCGGGATTTATAAGGAGAAAAAAATACCACCATAAGCTGCATCCTAGAGGATTTTGGCCCATGGCATGTGTCCCTTTTTCTTTCAAAGGCAATGTTCGAGGCAGGCGCAGTCCACCTTCTCCACTGATCCATGGAGTTCAGAGACATTGGCCAAAGTGAGGAGGGGTCCTCGAGGAACTCCGTTCCCGACTGCCATTCCGGAGACCTCCCCAGGTGTTAGAGCCCGGTCCCACAGTGCCACTCCTGCCAAGGACCCCACAAATGATTCGGAGGCTTCGAACCCACCTCCAAGGCTGTCCTGCTCCTGGCCCAGGACCAGTGACCCTCCTGAGGGGATCTCATAGCCCTTGCGGAAGTGGGAGCCCACCGAGACCACCCTCCGGTCCACGTAGAACCAGTAGCGGCCCTGGAGGGAGGACCAGATGACGCAGAAGTGGTGCCAGGCCCCGTCCAGGAGGCGCCCCACAGGAAGCTCCCGGAAAGCGGGGTCCCCGATGACAAAGTGGACGGTGCTGCGTGGGGCTGCGTCCCGTCCGTGGAGCACCAGCTTGTTGTCGTTCTCCTCCGTGGCGTAAGATAGGATCGTGCCCAAGTAGCCAGCTCCTGTGCGGACCCAGCCGCAGAGGCTCAACTCAAGCAGAGCAGCTGGGAGGAAGGATGGACCAAAGGAGGCAAAGCTCTCAGTGGAATTGTTGGGGAAGACCAGCATGGAGCCCACATTGCAGACTGTGAGGAGGAAGGGAGGAAACAGGATATAATTATAAGGATAATGACAACAACAACAATCATAATAATATCAATACATCACACAGTTCTAAACGCTTGGGAAGTTTTTGACTTGTGATTTTGTGATATGAAATCCAGCATATATATTTCGTTTGCTGTGTCATACTGTATTTTTGTGTCAGTAAAATAATAATAATAATAATAATAATAATAATAATAATAATAGCAGCATTGGGGAAGACTAGCATGAAGCCCACATTGTAGGGAGGAAGGGAGGAGAGAGGAAATAAGAATAAAGGCAATGGCAATAACAACAATAATAGTTTTAGCTATTGTTCTTAGATGTTTATATCAAGTCTTAAATGTATATTAAGCGTTATGTTTGCATGGGTCATTTAGGTTTTCATTGAGTTGTTGCAGGTTTTTTCGGGCTATATGGCCATGTTCTAGAGGCATTCTCTCCTGACGTTTCACCTGCATAAGTTTTCATTATTGATTATTTTGTCTATTATTAAGTTTAAAGTTCAGTTGCTTTTATATTGCTTAATGTGGTCTGTCCTGATGTAATTTGTTTGTATGTCTTCCCTTTTGGRACTTAATGTTTTCTGTACATGTTGGAAACTCCCTGAGTCCCTTCGGGGAGATAGGGCAGTCTACAAAAAAAGTTTAATAATAATAATAATAATAATAATAATAATAATAATAATAATAATAATAGGGAAGACCTCAATGGACCTCACATTGCAGACTGCAAGGGAGGGAGGAGAGATGAAATAAAAGTGATAACAACAMTAACAATGCTATGGAGTTTGATGAYGCACCAGCAATCTCAGGCAGAGACACCTCAAGGCCTTGTCAAACTACAARACACAGARCACARAGCARTGGGCCATAGCAGTTCAAATGGTCTCCAACTGCATTCATTCTGCAGTGCAGGTGCCCCCAAAYTGGGTGAGGCTAAGAACGCCTTGGTACYCACTTGTGCCTGGCCTCCGCYTYGCTCCTGGTGRCTTCTGCCCCTTGTTCTGGGCGGCTGGCTGTGGTCCTGGCRGAGGGAGCTCCTCTGGGTCTGGGGGCATGTCCTTTGGGGCCCCCTCCAGGCCAAGAYGGCCCCCACTCTCCATCCCTTTGCTTTGCATCTGGGCCGCCACCAGCCGGYTGCTTTCCTGCTGCAGCTTCTCCCTTTGCCGGTGCTTGGCCTGCAGCTTCCTCAAAGTGGGTCTCTGGCCACCAGCCGCCTGTGGCTCCTGACTCAGAAGGTGGGCTGCGGCCAAGTGACCGGGCAAGATCACCTCGTTGTGGTCAGCACTCTCCTTCAGCTGTTGCTCTAGTCCATCTATCTTGCTCCCTTGGGCTTTCAGGGCATCCTGGAGCCCTTCGATTAATTTCTGGAAGCTTTCCAGCTTGGCCTGGCCCTCCTCGTTGCAAAGGGCCACTGCTTGGGTCAGATTGGCCAGGAGGGAGGCCTCGTGTTCCTTCTGGGCTTTCTTCTCCTGGTCCCTCCTTTCTGCCTCCTGCTTCTTGGCTTTACGCTGAAACCTCTTGGCCCAGGATTTCAGTTGGTTGAGCTCGGCCTCCATGTTGGCCTGGGTGGCATTGGCCGCAGCCCCCATGGCCTCCTGCCGGACCCAGAGCTGCTCGAACCGGGCATCGATGTTGTAAGAGACATTATAGTTCCCGGCAATCTCTTGGAGACGGAGGAGGGTGACCTCCTGGAACCGGCGAAACTGAGGAAAGCCCCAAAATGGCAGGATTAGGACATTCAGTGAAAGCATTCCAGTGGAATATAAGGGGAGAAACCCATGAAAAACTACCAACTTTCTAATTCAGAAAAGCAAGAAGACAACAATAAAAATGCAGGACTCCAATAATCAATTAAAGCATTCTGGAGTCGGATCATATATGAAAAGAGAAACCAGTCATGCAAAATGATGAAAAATGACTAACTTTCTTATTTAGAAAAGCAAAAAGTCAAAACAAAACAAAAAATAAACATTTGGGGAAAAAATGGACTATATAGAAAAACCAACCTAAAAATAATTTTAAAATATCATCTTTCTTATTTCAACTATGAAAAGTATGACTTTGTTCGCTTTGACTACAATAATCCATAATTTGGGTGAAGTGCCCCCTTGTTTTGGACAACTGCCTTTATTCCTGGATTCTGGGTAATGAAGCCCTTGGAAAGCGATCTATTCCCGTGGGTGGTTATAGTGGACTACAACTCCCAACCTTGTTCCTTTGGATTCTAGATACTGAAATCCTCAATAAGGTACATTTGCAGGATTGTATGTATGTTTCTGGCCAATTTCCTGTTGGTTCCCACTACCCTGTGACTACCCCCACCAATGGTGGATCTGGACCAAACTTGGTACATAGACACCCCCCATGACCAACAGAAAATACTGGAGGGGTTTGGGAGGGGATTGATCTGCCATGGTGGGAGTTGTAGTTTATCCCGCATCCAGAGATCCCTGTGACCTCCACCGATGACGGATCTGGACCAAACTTGGCACACAGAACCCCCATGACCAACAGAGGGGATTGGAAGGGGAATTGAGCATAGACTCTGGGAGTTGTAGTTCACAAACATTCATAAAGCACTCTGAACCCAACTGATGATGGATCTCGACCACACTTGGAACACAGACCCAATATGGCCAACTTTGAATAATGGTGGAGTTTTGAAAGGATTGAGCCACAATTCAGGAAGTTATAGTTTCACCCACAATCGAAGAGCACTGTGAAACCAACTGACAATAGATCTTGACCAAACTTGGCACATGGACCCAACAAAACCAACTTTGAATACAGGCAGGGTTTGGGAGGAACTGACCTTGACATTTGGGAGTTGTAGTTCGCCTACATCCAAAGAGCACTATGAAGCTAAATAATGATAGATCTGAACAATGACAGATGATGGGAGTTGTCGGTTACTCACCTTCTTATGCATTTTCTAATGGATTCATTCTTAAAATCCAAAACCCAACAATTAATGCTTTTATGCTTATTGTTACAAAAGACCTAACCCAGGCATTGCCAGTTACCTAAGCTAGTATAATATAATGTATTAGTAACAGTGGAATCTGCCTTGGAGTCCAGTGAAGGCTCCTTTTTTGGAGGCTTTTAAAGAGAGGCTGGATGGCCATCTGTCGGGAAGGCTTTGATTTCTTGTCTGACAAAATGGGGGTTAGTCTAGATGGCTCTTGGGGTTCCTTCCAAATTTGTAATCCCATGATTCTAATATGGGATTCAAGAGCTCCTTTCCCTTCCCCACTGACTTCTTGGAGCAGATGAGTAAAACTGTCTATATTTAGGCCATGAGCAAGGCTCCAGCTGAGTGTCCTTATTTATAGGGTTAACTGGAAATATTTCTGTAGTAGAATTACTAGATTAACATGCTGCTGCTACGTTATATTTCTGACCACACAACATTGTGATCATTCCTTCTCAAAGTATGAGTGCCTCATCCATCAATCCCACCCTCAAGTTTATCCTATTCCTTATAGAACAGCTTATTTCATTTAATACATTCTCCTATAAAAATTGAGTCAAAGTGATGTTTCACTGTATATGAAAATGCAAAATATTCTGGGGAATTCAGAATCTGTCAGATCACTTTGAGAGAGCAAAAACCTCCTACTGATTCCTAAATATTTGGAGAGATTTCTGCTTGTTTTTGTTATAAAGGTGGGTTTAGCATCTGTCTCCAGAAACGTCCATCCGACAACCTCAACTCTTTAAATTGTTTTAATGTAATTTAGGGTGCATCCACATTACCACATAATGCAGTTTGAATTTGCGTTGTATAGTCAATGTAGACCCAGCATGGATCCAGCCTTAATCCATTGTATAGTCAACGTAGACCTAGTATAGATCCAGTCTCTGTCTTTTAAAGTATGCGTTTTAATGGCCTTATATGTATTTTAACTAGGGCTGGATTTACACTGCTATATAACCCAGTTTATGTGCTTTGAACCAGATTATATGGCAGTGTAGACTAATGTAATCCAGTTTAAAGTGGATAAACTGTGGTCTGATACTGGATTATATAGTTGTATGGTGGGGAGAGGTAGGTAGGAGATCAATTAGTATTACTATTATTACACTATGTAAAAAGTTGAAACATTTTCTGTCCCTATTTTGAAAGTGTTATTTCCTGTTTAATGTAAGTTTTATTTCCTGTTTAATTTACTTTGAAAGCAGTTGTATTCCAGAAACTTTGTTTTTGTAGCTGTCACAAACTATGTTGAGTTGAATGTATTGTCGAAGGCTTTCATGGCTGGAATCACTAGGTTCTTGTGGGTTTTTTTGGGCTATATGGCCATGTTCTAGAGGCATTTTCTCCTGACGTTTCGCCTGCATCTATGGCAAGCATCCTCAGAGGTAGTGAGGTCTGTTGGAATTAGGAAAATGGGTTTATATATCTGTGGAATGACTGGGGTGGGGCAAAGAGCTCTTCTCTGCTGGAGCTAGGTGTGAATGTTTCAACTTACCACCTTGATTAGCATTTGAAGGTCTGGCTGAGCCTGGGGAAATCTTTTGTTGAGAGGTGTTAAGATGTGCCTGGTTGTTTGGCCATATAGCCCGAAACAACATGGCCATATAGCCCGAAAAACCCACAAGAACCTATGTTGAGTTGGTTGAGATCCAATGAGATATTCATTGAATAACTAAAGCAAAATGTGCTGCAGGATGTCCCTCCCACAAAAACAAGGTTTCTGCAGTTTAATAAACTTTTCCCATGTTTTTATGATATAACCAATTATGAAATAACATTTATAACCCAGGAACAAAAATTATGTTACATCATGTTATTACTCACCTGCTCTTCCAGTCGCCGAAATCGTTCAAAAAACGGCTTTCTTGCTTCTCCAGCCGCTGGTTGTTGAAGGAAGGCATCCTGGAGAAAAAGCGCAGCCAAAATCAGAAAAACTGACAGCTTTTGTCCCATCCTAAGAGCCTCTGAATGCAGGCTATGAATTCAAAAGATGTGGTTTAGTCTCAAACTCTGTTGTTTGTGTGAGCTGCTGTAGCTGCCTCTGCATACCTTCCTGAATGCTCTGCTTCCCTCCCTCCCTCCCTCCAAAAAGCTAAAAAGAGGCCCTGGATTGTGCTCAGAATAGATGAGATCCACAGACTTGTCTCTGGCATTCCCAAGGAGCCAAGTTTAGTCCAGAAGCTGGCGCCAGACGATGCGGCATAAGAGCAACGCAGGGGGGAGGAAAGCCCTCAAATTAGGAAAGGCCACCTACCTTTTTTGAGAACATGTCCATCTTCTCGCGTCTCATGCGCCACCAAATCTAAGGCGTACCTCTATTTTCAAAACCCCAAAACCAAAAAAAGTATTTGCTGCTGAATGTGGTGTGAAACAGTAAAAAGTGCACTCTTTGGCATTTGGCCATTAGAGTTGCCATTTGGCCATTAGAGGAAAACAAAATGCAAAGATACAGAATGGGGGACAATGCCTCGCTCGAGAGCAGTACGTGTGAAAAAGATCTTGGAGTCCTCGTGGACAACAAATTAAACAGGAGCCAACAATGTGATGTGGCAGCAAAAAAAGCCAATGGGATTTTGGCCTGCATCAATAGGAGCATAGTGTCTAGATCGAGGGAAGTCATGCTACCCCTCTATTCTGCTCTGGTTAGACCACACCTGGAATATTGTGTCTAATTCTGGGCACTACAATTCAAGAGATGTTGACAAGCTGGAATGTGTCTAGAGGAGGGTGACTAAAATGATAAAGGGTCTGGAGAACAAGCCCTATGAGGAGCAGCTTAAAGAGCTGGGCATGTTTAGCCTGAAGAAGCGAAGGCTGAGAGGAGACATGATAGCCATGTATAAATGTGTGAGGGGAAGTCATAGGGAGGAGGGAGCGAACTTGTTTTCTGCTGCCCTGGAGACTACAACGTGGAACAATGGCTTCAAACTACAAGAAAGGAGACTCCATTTGAACATTAGGAAGAACTTCCTGACTGTGAGAGCCGTTCAGCAGTGGAACTCTCTGCCCTGGAGTGTGTGGAGGCTCCTTCTTTGGCAGCTTTTAAACAGAGGCTGGATGGCTATCTGTAAGGGGTGATTTGAATGCAATATTCCTGCTTCTTGGCAGGGGGTTGGACTGGATGGCCCAGGAGGTCTCTTCCAACTCTTTGATTCTATGATTCTATGATTCTTTCTTTAAAAATAAATGTGTCAGAACATCAAACTTCCAGCAATGGAAATTAAAACCTTGGGGTGCATCTATGCTGCTGAATGAATCCACTTAAATTGCCTTGGTTCAATGCTATGAGATCTTGTAGTTTTGCAAAGTTTGAGCCTTCTCTGCCAAAGAATGGTGATGCCTCACCAAACTACAAATCCCAGGATCCCATAACATTAAGCCATGGCCATTAAATCAGAGAAGAGGTCCATCAAAGAGGAGCTCCTGAAGCAGCTTCCCCTTTAGTTTTGGCTTAGCACTAAGATCACTGTATGGTGTGAATCTAATGTGCAGCTTCATTTTGCGAGGGTCATTTAGCCAAAAAAAAAAAGTGAGCATTAGATTTGAAGGAATTGGATATATAGACAGATAAATATTCATTTTTCACACAATCTCAGGCCCCATCTACACTGCCATATAATTCAGTTCAAAGCAGATAATCTGGATTCAGAAACAGGACTATATAGCCGTGGAAATGGGGCCAGTGTAGATTCCTATAACCCAGTTCAATGCAATTAAACTACATTCTGACACTGCATTCTATGGCAGTGTAGATGGGGTCTCTTTCACAATATATATATATATAATATTTAGGAAGAAACCCCCATCTAACTCGCCTCCTAGCTACACTCTCAAAGGAGAGCAGTTTGGCATCCCTTTAATTGCTATGGAATTTGAGGATTTGTAGTTTGTTGTGGCCCCAGAGCTCTCTGAGAAGAGGGTAGATAGCTCACAAAACTACACACCCCAGGATTCCATACACTGAGCTACAGCAAAGTGGTGGCAAACTGAAATAGGCCTGCAGTGTGGATGCAGCCTATAAGTGAAACACAGTATTAATAGATATTTAAACCTGCATTTTATTGGAACATAAATGCATGTTAACTGTATCTCGCTATGTGTATATGTTTCCTGTGGAAACTTACTGATAACGTATGGGGTGCAGAGCCAAAATTAGTAAGATCAACCCTGGCCTTGTCTTACTCAACTGCCCCATCTGGCACAAGTCTGCCCACGCAAAGCAGGTGAATATAACACTGAATAAAACATGTAGAATAATCACAGGATGTCTGAAACCTACATGTGCTGATAGACTTTATAAGCTAGCTGGCACTGCCCCTCCTGATGTACAACAGAAATTTGCTGCCAATTGCAAGACAAAGGTTGAAAACTGTAAAAGCTACCCACTATATGGCTCTCAGCCTCCTCCGAGGAAAAGTTTCATGAGAACTACCACTCCTCTAAATGTTCCCCCAGCAACAGAAAGAGTATTCTTCTGTGGCAATGTGTTGTCAAAGGCTTTAATGGCCAGAATCATTAGTTTTCAGGACTGTATGGCCATGCTCCAGAAGCATTCTCTCCTGACGTTTCGCCTGCATTTATGGCAGGCATCCTCGGCGTTTTTGAGGACCTCATCCAGCCCGAAAAACTTACAAAAACCTAATCTGGCAATTCCAACTGGATGGCCCCCGACAAGGGTCTGCCTCCAGGGACAAACCAAGAATGGACAACTTGTAAGTCCCTGAACAGACCCCACAAATGGAGCGAGCAGATCAAAAGGCAACCTGGCAAAATGACACTACCTAGAAGTACCCTCCACCTTGTGCGATTGTGGAGCAGAACAAACAACTCAGCATCTGTATGCTTGCCCACCATGCGCTGCCTTATGTACAGAGAAAGAACTGTTTCAAGCTACAATGTGGTTACTGTTGCCTGTTTTTTGGTCAAAAATTATTGAGCTACTTGTGCTCCTTATATTTTCTAAGTTTTATACTTATTTATTTATGCAATGCTTTTGGCACAAAATAAATAAATATGTATGTGCAGGTACAACTGTACCAGGAGTTCCAATTTTGTTTGCTTTGCATTGAATGTTTGTTGCAGTCCTAAGTTTCAGGGACTCTGCAGATAGGTGGCTTCTTTTGGCTGCAATCATAGGGCAAGCCACCTGTCAATTATAGTTAGGTTCCCTGGTCCCACCCCCTTTGGGGTTTTTGGAGGGAATAGGAGCCTTTTTGGGTTCAGTCCACACAGAGAAGCTTTCATGCAGGACATAAAACCAAGAGCTCCTGTAGAAAGCTTCGTCTTCTACAGTTTGGCCAGAGTTATACAGCCCACAGCTTGGCCCAGGATCATACAGCCTTCCAGCTCCTTTGCGGAGGGACTTCATTCAACCATCACTGAAACCTGAACTCCTTTTCCCCTGGAGGTCTACAAAGCTCTTCTTGGTAAGGGTCACTCGCGGAAGCCAGAAGCGGTTGGTATCAGAGGCAAAGGCAGACTGCCCAGATTAGAAGTTAAGGATTTCCCCATTAGTTAAAATACCAGTCATGAAGATAGTGCCTGTTCCCTGTGGACAAGATTGAAAGAGCCTATAGACTGTTAAGAAAGCCTTAAAGTACCTGTTTGTTTTCATTAATAAAGAACATTGTTGAACCTTTAAGCAATCTAAAGACTCTGTTTTAAGGAAATCCAAAGACCTTTAATATGAGGCAGCCCCGGCATCCCGTTGGGCACACAGAATTTATGTCCTGTCTACAGTCTTATGCACAGGCTCAGTGTGTGACAGCACAATGTATTTTAATAGCATTCAGTTTTATTTCTGTTTGAACCCTCTTGTGCCTCCTAAGAAGCTGTAAAGAGAGGTAGGGAATACATTTATTATTATTATTATTATTATTATTATTATTATTTATTATTTCAAAGATCCGCCTAGTCAAAGCCATGGTATTCCCTGTAGTAACCTACAGATGTGAGAGCTGGACCTTAGGGAAGGCTGAGCGAAGGAAGATCGATGCTTTTGAGCTGTGGTGCTGGAGGAAAGTTCTGAGAGTGCCTTGGACTGCGAGAAGATCCAACCAGTCCATCCTCCAGGAAATAAAGCCCGACTGCTCACTGGAGGGAAAGATACTAGAGACAAAGTTGAAGTACTTTGGCCACATCATGAGGAGACAGGAAAGCCTAGAGAAGACAATTATGCTGGGGAAAGTGGAAGGCAAAAGGAAGAGGGGCCGACCAAGGGCAAGATGGATGGATGGCATCCTTGAAGTGACTGGACTGACCTTGAAGGAGCTGGGGGTGGTGACGGCTGACAGGGAGCTCTGGCGTGGGCTGGTCCATGTGGTCACGAAGAGTCGGAGACGACTGAACGAATGAACAACATTATTATTTAGTTTATTTATGATTTAAATTATTACATATTATTTAATAACTATTAATTGTAAAAGTTCATAATGATAAGTTACAATAATAACATATAATAAAATAATATAATACATTTATAATAATAATACATTTAATATTATTGTTTATTTATGATTTAAATTATTATATATTATTTAATAACTATTAATTGTAAAAGTTCTTAAATTACAATAATAATATATAATAAAATAAAATAATACATTTATAATAATAATACATTTAATATTATTATTTTGTTTATGATTTAAAGTATTATATATTATTTAATAATTATTAATTGTAAGAATTCATAAGTTAACAATAATATATAATAATAATAGAATACATTTATAATAATAATACTTTTAATATTATTATTTAGTTAATTTATGATTTAAATTATTATATATTATTTAATAATTATTAATTGTAAGAGTTCATAATGATAAGTTACAATAATAATATATAATAAAATAATATAATACATTTATAATAATAATACATTTAATATTATTTTGTTTATTGTCGAAGGCTTTCATGGCTGGAATCACTAGGTTCTTGTGGGTTTTTTCGGGCTATAGGGCCATGTTCTAGAGGCATTTCTCCTGACGTTTCGCCTGCATCTATGGCAAGCATCCTCAGAGGTAGTGAGGTCTGTTGGAATTAGGACAATGGGTTTATATATCGGTGGAATGGCTGGGGTGGGGCAAGGAGCTCTTCCCTGCTGCAGTTAGGTGTGAATGTTTAGCTGATCACCTTCATTAGCATTTGAAGGCCTGCCTGAGCCTCCTGGGAAAACTCTAAAATTATAACAGCTAAACAACAGAGAGGAAAAAACCAGGCACAGATCAACACCTCCCAGCAACAGATTTTCCCAGGCTCAGGCAGGCCTTCAAATGCTAATGAAGGTGATCAGCTAAACATTCACACCTAACTGCAGCAGGGAAGAGCTCCTTGCCCCACCCCAGCCATTCCACAGATATATAAACCCATTGTCCTACTTCCAACAGACCTTCTCAACCTCTGAGGATGCTTGCCATAGATGCAGGCGAAACGTCAGGAGAAATGCCTCTAGAACATGGCTCTATAGCCCGAAAAAACCCACAAGAACATTATTATTTAGTTTATTTATGATTTAAATTATTACATATTATTTAATAACTATTAATTGTAAGAGTTCATAATGATAAGTTACAATAATAACATATAATAAAATAATATAATACATTTATAATAATAATACATTTAATATTATTTTGTTTATTTATGATTTAAATTATTATATATTATTTAATAATAAGAGTTCATAATAATAAGTTACAATAATAATATATAATAAAATAATAATAATAGTAATAGCAACAACTCTCCCTTCAAATGCGCTTTACACACAATCTGTATCCTCCTTCTCCTCAAAAAACCCTTTGCTTTCGGTTTCGCTTTGACAGACAGGAAGTCCCACCCCCATCTTCCGGCTGTTTCCACCGAGCGCCCTTTCTGGCGGAGGATCCCTGTGAGAAAGTCTAGCCGCTAGGGCTGGCGCGCAGGCGCAGTCGTTTCCCTCGGCTTTCCCATCTTGAAAGAGCGGCCTTGGCGGTGACGTCATCCGTTGCCAAGACGCATGCGCGCCCGGAAGTGAATGCCGGCTGGGTTCTACCGCGATGGTGTCGCCGCTCTTGTAGTCCGGGTGAGGGGCCCTGGGGCCCTTTGGGGCCTTCTGGGAAGGGAGGGGAGACTTTAGAGCTTACTAGGAGGAGTAATGCCTGACTGTTATCGTTTTAATTATTGCTAATTGGGCTGTAGAACCTTTCCATTGTTATTGTTATCATTACCATAGCTACCATTATTATTGCTACATATATATATATATATATATATGTGTGTGTGTGTGTGTGTGTGTATACACACACACATATATATACATATGTATATATATATATATCATACATATAGAATCTATATATACTCAAATAATATTTATATAAGATATAATATATATAATATACAATACAATACATTAATAAATTCATTGATATATAATATCAATGAATTTATTAATGTATTGTATAATGTTTTAAATTGAGTTTGACGGTTTTAATTTAAATTTTATTGTGTACTAGCTGCCCCCTGCCACGCGTTGCTGTGGCCCAGGAAAATAGTGTTGGCTTGTGGGTAAACAGTATTTCTTGTCAGTGTTGATGTAGAGATTGTCTGTTTTGCTTACTCTGGAACATGCAACATATCATTGTCCTTCTTTAGAGGTCCCTTTGAAATCTATGATACTATATCTGGCAATTGTGGCAAGTTCTTGGTGGGATGGGCATCCCAAGCCACCTTGTCTCTCTCCTGAGGAATCTGTACAAGGACCAAGTAGCAACAGTCAGAACTGACCACGGAACAACAGACTGGTTCAAGATTGGGAAAGGCGTACGGCAAGGCTGCACACTCTCACCCAACCTTTTTAACTTGTATGCAGAACACATCATGCAAGGATGTGCGGGGTTTGATGAATGCAAAGCTGGGGTAAAAATTGCTGGAAGAAACATTAACAACCTCAGATATGCAGATGACACCACTCTGATGGCCGAAAGCGAGGAGGAGCCGAGGAGCCTTCTAATCAAGGTGAAAGAAGAAAGCGCAAAAGCCGGGTTGCAGCTAAACGTCAAAAAAACCAAGATTATGGCAACAAGAATGATTGACAACTGGAAAATAGAGGGAGAAACCGTGGAGGCCGTGACAGACTTTGTATTTCTAGGTGCAAAGATTACTGCAGATGCAGACTGTAGCCAGGAAATCAGAAAACGCTTACTTCTTGGGAGGAGAGCAATGTCCAGTCTCGATAAAATAGGGAAGAGTAGAGACATCAGACTGGCAACAAAGATCCGCCTAGTCAAAGCCATGGTATTCCCTGTAGTCACCTACGGATGTGAGAGCTGGACCTTAGGGAAGGCTGAGCGAAGGAAGATAGATGCTTTTGAACTGTGGTGTTGGAGGAAAGTACTGAGAGTGCCTTGGACTGCGAGAAGATCCAACCAGTCCATCCTCCAGGAAATAAAGCCCGACTGCTCATTGGAGGGAAGGATACTAGAGACAAAGTTGAAGTACTTTGGCCACATCATGAGGAGACAGGAAAGCCTAGAGAAGACAATTATGCTGGGGAAAGTAGAAGGCAAAAGGAAGAGGGGCCGACCAAGGGCAAGATGGATGGATGGTATCCTTGAAGTGACTGGACTGACCTTGAAGGAGCTGGGGGTGGTGACGGCCGACAGGGAGCTCTGGCGTGGGCTGGTCCATGAGGTCACGAAGAGTCGGAGACGACTGAACGAATGAACAACAACAACAACACATATCTGGCATATATATATGTGTGTGTGTGTGAATCATATCTATTTATCTATATCTACACTGGATGGCTCTTTCTCAGGAGGGCTTTGATTATGTTTTCTTGCCCGGGTGAAGAGAGTTGGACTAGATGGCCTTTAGGCAGCATTTCTCAACCTGGGGGTCAGGACCCCTGGGGGGGGTCTCAGAAGGGTCTCAGAAGACCACCAGAAATCACAGTATTTTCTGTTGGTCATGAGGGTTCTGTATGGAAAGTTTGACCCAATTCTTTTGTTGGTGGGGCATTCTGCTCTTTGATTGTAGGTGAACTATAAATCCCAGCAAATACAACTCTCAAAGGTCAAGGTCTACTTTCTTCAAACTCCACCAGTGTTTACACTTGAGTATTCATGCCAAGTTTGATCCAGATCCATCATTGTTTGAGTCCACAGTGCTGTCTGGATGTAGGTGAACTACAACTCCAAAACTCAAGGTCAAGCCCACCAAACCCTTCCAGTATTAGGTTCTTGTGGGTTTCTTCAGGCTATAGGGCCATGTTCTAGAGGCATTTCTCCTGACGTTTCGCCTGCATCTATGGCAAGCATCCTCAGAGGTAGTGAGGATGCTTGCCATAGATGCAGGCGAAACGTCAAGAGAAATGCCTCTAGAACATGCCTCTATAGCCCGAAAAAACCCACAAGAACCTAGTGATTCCAGCCATGAAAGCCTTTGACAATACCTTCCAGTATTTTCTGTTAGTCATGGGAGTTCTGTGTGCCAAGTTTGGTTCCATTCCATCGTTGGTGGAGATCAGAGTGCTCTTTGATTTTAGGTGAACTATAAATCCCAGCAACTACAACTCCCAAATGACAAAATCATAATTTTTTGAGTGATGGTCACTCCTTGCCTTGTGAGACATTTTGTTGCCAAATTTGGTGTGATTTCGTTCATTGGTTCTTTTGTTTTTAAGGAACTCATTACGCACAGAGCATTTTTATATATATAGATAGAAGATGTTGATAGCATCATTGATGTGAGGCCGCCCAGAGTCCCCTCTGTGGGGAGAAGGGCAGGGTAGAAATGAAATTAAATAAATAAATATTATGATATTATACACACACACACACATACACACACACAATACATTTCATATGTGTGTGTGTGTGTATGTATTTCTGTTGATATTCCCATTACTGTTATTATTGCTCTTATTGTTAAAACTACTGCTATATTATTAGTAATGTTGATGTTGTTACTGACATTGTTAGAAGTATATTTTAGTCATTTATGTCTCGCCTTCCTTCCCAAAATGGAACTCAAAGCAACTAGCAGTATGTATATAAAATCATAGAGTCGTAGATTTGGAAGAGACCTTGTGGGCCATCCAGTCTAACCCCCTGCCAAGAAGCAGGAAAATTGCATTCAAAGCACCCCCGACAGATGGCCATCTAGCCTCTGTTTAAAAGCCTCCAAAGAAAGAGCCTCCACCACACTCCGGGGCAGAGAGTTCCACTCCTGAACAGCTCTCACAGTCAGGAAGTTCTTCCCAATGTTCAGATGGAATCTCTTTATATATCATTATTATTGCTTCTACTATTGTTTTTACAATTAGTATTATTGTTGTTACTATTTTTATTGTCAGTTGGATTTTGAGGCCTCAACTTTATTATTATGATCAACATCATCAAAACTACTGGAATATTATTAGTATATCAGTATATGATTGTTGGTAGTATTATCGGTATTGCTATTGGTGTTGTTAGTATATTAATAATAATAAAGTTTATATCCCGCCACCATCTCCCTGAAGTGACTCTGGGCAGCTTACAAAGGCACTTTAGGGTTCAACATATAACATAAATGTTATATAAGTATAAAACACTATCACTTACAATTATAAAATTATGATAACACATAAAACATAAAATAAAATGGCTAATACTAGCTGCCATTAGTTCACAACTAAAGTTCCAGAGTGTCAACCTCATCTGGGCCCATTACAGCCTATTCGAGATCAAAAACCTGTTTAAACATCCATGTTTTTAGATTGGATCGGAAGGATTGAAGGATGGGGGCTAACTTAATCTCTTTTGGGAGGGTATTCTTTGAGCCGGGGAGCCACCACAAAGAAGCCTCTCTGTCTCGTCCCCACCAACCGCACTTGAGACATTTATATTCTTTCTCCTGAAAATTGAACCCAGAGCAACAAGCAACATATTTAAAGCAATTGTTGATGCCCTGTGCTTTCAAATCCTTTCCAATTTAGTAATAATATTTTTTAAAAACTTTATTGACCGCCCTATCTCCCCGAAGGGATTCAGGGCAGTTTCCGACACACATGGCAAACATCCAATGCCAACAAAAGACATATAACAGAGAACATCAAAACAAGGCACATCACAGAAAATAAAACAGCCATTGCTATAAATGTAATGTCAAATAGAAATTAACCAAAAAATAAAACTAGGCAATCCTAACAGACATAATCACAAAATATGAATTTCAACAGAATAAAAATTAAAACAACTCATACCTTATTAAGAGATAAAATGGTTGCCGACAGCTAACAGGCTGACATCAATTCCAGTATCTTAACAGAATCCAGTATATCTAGATGATGTTATATGTTAAGATGTATTAATCTTCAAGATGTAAGGAGACCCTAAGGCTATTGATGCAGGGTTATCTCACAAGGGGAGTTGGCCCTCCTCTAAGGCTGAGAGTGTGTGACTTGCTCAAGGTTAGCCAGTGGGTTTTGCGGTAGAGTGGGGATTTGAACCCAGTTGTAGCCCAATGTTGAAGACTGCTGTCTGCCAGTGGAATAATGGATGTCTCTCTCCCTTCCCTCAGAGCCCACAATGTGCCACAGGACATAAAGTTGCCGGGGAGGGCTTCCCTGCTGGCTGCTTGACCAGTTGCAGCAGCGAAGATGGAGGCGGAGGTCCCGTTGCGACTGCCTGAGGGCCCAGGCGGCCAGGCGTCATCCCCTTTTGCGGGGGTCTCCAACCCCCGCCGCCTCTCGGCAAGCGAGTTCTCCTGCCACTGCTGCTACGACGTCCTGGTGGAGCCCACCACCTTGAACTGCGGGCACAGCTTCTGCCGGCATTGCCTGGCCTTGTGGTGGGCTGCCTCCAAGAAGAACGAATGCCCCGAGTGCCGGGAGAAGTGGGAGGGCTTCCCTAGAGTCAACATCCTCCTCAGGTGATCCTGATATTTTACAGTCAGTTTTGGTTAGAACAGCCAACTGGGATCTAATTGCCAAACCGTCCCCCATTTTCTTTCTTGGGAGAATCTACACTTATCTTGCCCAGTTAGTAGGATTACTGTTGGGAGTTGTAGTTTAGGGGACACTGGAGAGCCAAAGGTCCTAGCTTTGCGCGACGGCCATCAAAGACCCTTTGCAAATGGCAGCACTTCCATTTTGTTCCAGGGATGCCATTGAGAAGCTCTTTCCAGAAGCTATCGAGCAGCGGAAAGGGGACATTCGGCAAAACCCGGAGGCTGCTGACAGTCTCCTTGCCTTCCATAAATATGGGACGGAGCAGGCACCGGCAGCACCCAACACTGCGAGAATCAATCCACGCGGAGGAGGATTTTTCTCTGGCGTCTTAACGGCATTGACGTGTGTGGCGGTACGTCTCCCTCCCCCTGGACTCCCTATCAAAGGGACTGCACCGGTGCCGCATTGTGGTCCTTGTCCTAAACAGTGGCAAATCTATTATCAAAAGCTTTCATGACCTGAATCACTGGAGTGTTCTGTCGTTTCCGGGCCATATGGTCGTTTTCTGGGCTGTATGGCCAGCCACAGATGCAAGCAAAACTTCAGGAAAAATGCTGCTAGAACATGGCCATACAGCCCGGAAACCACACAACACCCCAGTTTAAGATGCGCTTTTGCCCTGCTCTTTTCAGCATTGGCTGTGTCTGTGTTGGAGAGACATAAACGTCCTGTTCCTATTTTATCTCATGATAGTCTGTTAATTGTTTTTTATTTGGAATATGTGGCCCGACCATTGTCATCTCTATCGTGATTGTGTCTATTGAAATTTTTATTTTATTCATTTATTTATTATTATTATTATTATTATTATTATTTTTAATGTTGTTGTTTGTTGTATATGTTTTGATTTTATTGCTGTATTATGTTGTCTGGGCTTGGCCCCATGTAAGCCGCTCCGAGTCCCCATCGGGGAAATGGTGGCGGGGTAGAAATAAAGATTATTATTATTATTATTATTATTATTATTATTATTGTAAAAGGATCCTCAAAGACCACACAGGAGTGAATCTGGCACAAAAACATGCATTGTTCAGTGTGTTTTTATATATAATGTCTTCTTTACTTGAATCTGATGCTCACCTTTTTCTGTCTAAATCACATGGCCAAAATTAGGGTGCACATTAGAGTCGCGTCATACAGTAATCTTATCACTGAGCCAAAGCAAAAGAGGAAATTGCACCAGGAACTCCTCTTTGAGAGACGTCATCTCTAATTTAATGGCCAAAGTTCAATGCTATGCCATCCTGGGATTTGTACTTTGGTGAAGCATCAGCATTCTTTGGCATAGAAGGCTCAAGACCTTGTAAAACTACAGCCCCCATGACTCCATAGCATTGAACCAAGACAATTCAAATGGATTCATTAAGCAAGAAAAAATGCACCCAAAAAGTTTTTTTGGTGCCCTAACACTTTTGTTTTTAGAGTAGGAATTCTAAGCAGGCAGCAACTGTAATGGCCAAATGACAAAGAGGTTAGTTTTTGGCGCTGTGCATTATATTTGGCAGCAAATACTTTTTTTGGTTACAGGGTATTGAAAATAAAGGGGTGCATTAGATTCAATGCCACATTAGACTCGAGTCAATATGGTATGTGTATATATGTGTGTGGGTCTTATACACAAATTGTAGCCAGGGTCATAAAACACGCAAATCTTCTGATCCCTATGTCTTTGCTTTCTTTTCCACAAAACAATGAGCAATTGAACTTTATTGCATGTTAATAAAACTTTCCAGTTCCTGCCCATTTGGTCGCTACACAGCCCTGACTCCATTTGTCAGTGTCCATTTGTCAATGTCATTCTGACTACACATAACCAAATACATTATAATTATAGACCCCTTGAATCAGCCCTTCCCTTTGACAGAAAGGACAGAAGACATCCCCTGAAAAGGAAAGTTAAAAAGGAGTCCCTTTGTAATAATTCTGTGTCTTTTGTAAGGACACTTTGAGTCCTAGTTTGGTAGGAAAGGTGAAATATAAATAAAGAGATGATTGGATAGTCATATCAACTATTGGGTCTGATTTTGCCCGTCTTCTCCTTCCTTGTGAATTATACTTTTTTCTTTTAAAAAACCCTGTACGTGAGTGCTGCTTCCAGCTTCTTTTCTCTCTCTCCCATTGTCTTCTCTCCAAAGGAGCAGCTTAAATTTAAAGGGCACCCATAGGTGACCCAAATAGACAGATATGTTGTGCACTAGTAATAATAATAATAATAATAATAATAATAATAATAATAGTTTTCTTACCTGCCTTTCCTTGTGGCTCAAGGCAGGTTACAATATAGCGAAACACACGTGAACATTGTAAATATTCTATAAAATACAAGCCACCCCCAAGTTACAAACAAGATAGGTTCTGGGTTGCTGTGAGTTTTCTGGGCATGTTCCAGAAGCATTCTCTCCTGACGTTTCACCCACATCTATGTCAGACATCTTTAGAGGTTGCGAGGTTTGTTGGAGACAAGGCAAATGAGGTTTATATCTTTGTGGAATGTCCAGGGTGGGAGAAAGAACTCTTGTGTGCTTGAAGCAAGTGTGAATTTTGCAATAGGCCACCTTGATTAGCATTTGAATAGCCTTGCAGCTTCAAAGCCTGGCTGCTTCCTACCTGGGGGAATCTTTTGTTGGGAGGTGTTATCTGGCCCTGGTTGTTTCTTGTCTGGAACTCCCCTGTTTTCAGAGTGTTGATCTTTATTTACTGTCCTGATTTTAGAGTTTTTAATACAGGCAGCCAGATTTTGTTCATTTTCATGGTTTCCTCCTTTCTGTTGACATTTTCCACATGCTTGTGGATTTCAATGGCTTGTCTGTATTTAAAACACAATACGCGAGTTTAAAATGTGCTTGTGTTTGTGAGCATTCTGCGTGTTTTCTGGCCCTTATTCCACCATTCAGAGCTTTCCTGTCATTTCAGCAGCCTTCTGGAACAGGCCACTTTGCAAAAGAAATGGCACCCTGGTGCCTCTTAACTGTGAAACCTCTTTCTAGGTGGTCTTGCTGGGCTACCACTGGAGCAGCCGGGATTCGGAAGATGACCTCCTGGTCCATAAACCCGTGGCCAAGTGGACGGCTGAGGAGGTGACCCATTGGCTGGGACAGCTCGGACCCTGGACCTCCCTCTACATGGAGAGGTTTTTGCTGGAAAGGGTCAACGGAAGGTGAAGAGGGTGCTCTCCCCCCCCCCCATATATAATTTGGTTATATAAGTAAATTATAACATTGTCACAGTCACCTTTACAAAAAACATTTTCCATTTATTCTCATAACATTCTGATGATTCCTGTTTTCCTATCCATTATATTCCTTTTCTTATATCTGCTACTTATTCTTATCCAATTTCTCCCTCTTCCTCCCTCCCTCCGGAACAGTTGTACCTCTGCTCTTTCTTCTGTTTTATTTGTTTAATCATGAGGATTGTCTGATTCAACTCCTTGTATTTTCCTTTCCCTTTTACTCTGGCTATAAAGCCTTTCCATTTCGACTCCCAGTTCTCCTTAGGATGTCCATTTGTATATTTAGTTCTCCCTTCAGTGATATAATCTTGAAGCATATAATCTGATAGCAGATTACCGGAGGTTTAGCACAGCTGGTTTTTTGTTGTGTGAGGAGCAACTTGAGAAACTGCAAGTCGCTCCTGGTGTGAGAGAATTGGCTGTCTGCAAGGACGTTGCCCAGGGGACACCCGAATGATTTGATGTTTTATCATCCTTGTGGGAGGCTTGTCTCATGTCCCTGCATGAGGAGCTGGAGCTGATAGAGGGAGCTCATCCGTGTTCTCCCCAGATTCGAACCTGTGACCTGTCGGTCTTCAGTCCTGCTGGCACAGGGGTTTGACCCACTGTGCCACTGGGGGCTCCTAGCACAACTGGTAAATCATCAGCAATTATAAGATTTATCAACCAAAAAGGCTGCAAGTTCAAAGCCCTGGGTTGGCGTGAGCTGGCAACTGTTAACCTAGACAATTGTTTACCTAAGCAATTTGAAAACAGCTTTAGCTGTGATTAGAGAAATTAGGTATCGCTAAAAGTGGGGGAGGTATTTTACGATGCCATAAAGAAAAAAGATCAGAAAATGCTGGGCAACCAAAAGGAAGGAGGAATTCCTGACAGCTGTTCGTCATAGAGGATAGAGCAACAGCACCCCCTGGACTCGAGCTCAACCTTCCATGGCACCAAAAACAGCTGGACACTGAGTCGAAACAAACGACCTTCTGTTCTGCCTGTCAGTGTTGTCTATACAAAGCGGAATTGAACGTTTGCTGTGTATGTATCCTGTGATGTGCCCTGAGTCCCCTTCGTAAAATACCTCTCCCCTTCTAGCGGTACCTAATTTCTCTAATGGTGAGAAGGGCGGAATATAAATAAAGTATTATTATTATTATAAATATTTATATCATTTTTTACGTTCCCATTTCCTTTTGATCTTTCCACTCCAAGGCTCCCATTGCTTGGGTTTCTGCTAACTTGTGTTTTACGATTTGTACTCATTCTTGATAGGGTGACTTTGATAGGAGAGACAGACAGACGGAGAGGGGCTGCTTTGTGCAGCTTCCTTGTTTATTTGATTGTCCATGATTTGATATGTTTGTTATGGTTTTTCTTGGCATTGAATGTTTATCAATTTTTGTTGTAAACCTGAGTCCCTTTCAGGAGATAGGGCAGGATATAAATTAAGTATTATTATTATTATTATTATTATTATTCCTGCTCATTGAAAACTTTATGCCCCTCAGGTGATAAGGATACTGGGGGAACAGTGGTGTGTGTCCCAAGTAAGTTTCAAACCCATTAGTGAGTAGACACATGCTCCCACCTCGCTGTCCGCTTTGCTAGGAGCTTGTTCTTGCTCTAGATGCAGATGCTTTGGCTCCGATGGAGATGTCTGTGCCTCATTGTGCGTGAATCTCCCTAGTCTCAATGGTGTAGACCAGGCATGGGCAAACTTGGCCCCTTCAGGTGTTTTTGGACTTCAACTCCCACAATTCCTAACAGCCTCAGGCCCCTTCCTTTCCCCCCTCAGCCGCTTAAGCGGCTGAGGGGGGAAAGGAAAGGGCCTGAGGCTGTTAGGAATCGTGGGAGTTGAAGTCCAAAACACCTGCAGGGGCCAAGTTTGCCCATGCCTGGTGTAGATGAAACCTAGCCTTGGTAGCCCTGTTTTCCCATAACATTTATTGTTCTGGGGTGTCTCGTCTTTAGACTCCTCCTAACGCTCACGGATGAAGACCTGGCCAGGGCCCCGTACCACGTGGAGAACGGCAGCCACAGAAAGGCCATCATGGTGGAGCTGGAGCGCGTGAAGGCGCTGGGGGTCAAGCCACCACAGAACCTTTGGGAGTACAAGGTAAGAAGGACTCAAAGTGGCGTACAGTCAAGCCAATCTAATTTAAAATCTAAAAATATTATAAACATTAAAATAGAATTAAATAGTAATAGTATTAAAAAAATAAACAGTTAAAACCAATAGCTATGACTCTTCCACTTAGGTGATATCTCATTATCTGAGTATGATGGCCTTCCAAGTACAGTGTTCTGGTGGTGAATACGTAGGTGACTGTAGAGCCCTATTCTTGGCCTGCATGTTCTTCCACAGTGAGGGCATCGGTTTCCAGGTGGAAGGTGGTTCCAGTCAGGGTTTGATTGATGCGCCCTCCTCTTGGCACATTTCTCCCTTTCGCCCTCAATTTGTGCCTCTTCGAATTCCACAGCACTGCTGGTCACAGCTGACCTCCTGTTAGAGCACTCAAGGGCCAGGGCTTCCCAGATCTTGGTGTCTATGCCACAGTTTTTAAGGTTGGCTTTAAGCCCATCTTTAAATCTCTTTTCCTGTCCACCAACATTCTGTTCCCCATTTTTGAGTTGGGAGTAGAGTTAACTGCTTTGGGAGACAGTGATCAGGCATTCGGACAATGTGTCATTCAGTCCAGTGGAGTTGATTTCATAGAAGCATCGCTTTAATGTTGGTGGTCTTGGCTTCTTCCAGCATGCTGACATGCTTCCTGTCTTTCCATGAGATTTGTTCTTGATCTGCATCTTCTCCCCCATTGAGGGCATTTGTTTCCAGGTGGAAGGTGGTCCCGGTCGGGGTTGGCTTGATGCACCTTCCCCTTGGTACGTTTCTCCCTTTCACCCTCCATTCGCGCCTCTTCGAATTCCACAGCATTGCTGGTCACAGCTGACTTCCAGTTAGAGTGCTCAAGGACCAGGGCTTCCCAGTTCTCAGTGTCCATGCCACAGTTTTTAATGTTGGCTTTAAGCCCATCTTTAAATCTCTTTTCCATTTTCCGTTCTTGAGTTGGGAGTAGCGTTAACTGCTTTGGGAGACGGTGATCGGGCATTCTGACAAAATGGCATTCAGTCCAGCGGAGTTAATGGTGTAGGAGCATCGCTTCAGTGCTCATGGTCTCGACTTCTTCCAGCACACTGACATTTGTCCACCTGTCTTCCCAAGAAATTTGCAGGATTTTTCAGAGGCAACATTGATGGAATCGTTCCAGGAGTGTGACATCTGTAGACAGTCCACGTTTTGCAGGCATATAACAGGGTTGGGAGGACAATGGCTTTATAAACAAGCACCTTGGTCTCCCTACGGATGTCCTGGTCCTCAAACACTCTCTACTTCATTCGTAAAAATGCTGCACTCGCAGAGCTCAGGCAGTGTTGTATTTCAGTGTCAATGTTGACTTTTGTGAAGAGGTGGCTGCCAAGGTAGCGGAAAAGGTTCACATTTTCTAACATTACACCATTAAGCTGTATTTCTGGGATTGGAGAGGGATTGTCTGGTACCTGCTTTGGTTTTCTCGATGTTCAATGAGAGGTATTAAAAATAAACAGTTAAAACCGGTATCTATGACTCTTAAAGAGCTTATGAAACTACATCTCCCACCATTCCATACCATTGAATTGTGGCAGTTAAAGTGGGGTCAGACCACATTAATTCTAGAAGCACCCATAGCCTCACCTCTCAGTTTAATATACATGTGTGTATAATTACTGTATGTGTGTTTATATATCTGTATAGCTTCACAGACCTGAATGGCCCTTCCTTTCCCACTCTCTGTCAAAGTTCACTCCCTGTTCTCTTTCCTTCCCTGTTTCAGGCTGTCCATCCGGGGAAGTCCCTGTTCCTGCTCTACGCTCTGAAGAGCTCCCCGCGCCTCACCATGCTGTACCTCTACCTGTTCGACTACACGGATGTCTTCCTGCCCTTCATCCACACCATCTGCCCTGCCGAGGAGGAGGAGTTTGAGGACATCCTTGCCAAGTTGCTGGTGAGGGTCTAGGACCAGGCCAAGGGGCGGCCATATTGGATTCGCCTCTCAATGGGAAAGATGTGCAGGGGGTGACTGCGTGGCTTTGAAATGCGAGTCACAGATGATCGTAATGATTATGATACTGTATTTCTTCAATTGTGAGACACAACCTAATTTCATGGTCACCCTAACCTCAAAAATACATTAGATACCTCTGTGATTTATTATATTATTATTTAGTCATATTTATTATTTTTACTTAATAGTATTTATTATTACCTATATTTCTTCAATTGTAAGACATCATTGATTGTAAGACGCACCTGACTATCAATACCGCCTCCACCAACAAAAAGGCATGAGATACACTTGTGATTCTAAGATGCATCCCATTTTTAGAGATGTGTATTTAGGGGGAAAAGTGTGCCTTAGAAATGAATTATTATTATTATTATTATTATTATTATTACAAATAAATATGTGTTTTCATGGCTTGAGGCAGGGTACCACACAACCAAAAACACATATATAGTATATAATACCAATAAAATGCCAATTTTCATAATAATATTACCCAGGAAAGGAAAGCTTGGGCTTCTCTGTTGCTTTTGAAACAAACAAGCTCTCTTTCCTGGTCTGCCTTTCTGAAAGGTAGTGGGCATTTTAATAAATAAGTATTTAAAGAACTTTGTTTTTCTCTTGGCTTTTTTATTTTTTGGGGAATGCATTTCTCTACTGGCAGGTGAGGACCCAATTCAGTTCTTCCCTGCAGCTGGAGAAGATACAACTAACATAATGTTGAATTCCCCAAATTAAAGCAGTATAAATATAATTAAGATAAAGGTTTCCCCTGACTTTAAGACTACTCATGTCCAACTCTGGGGGGTTGGTGCTCATCTCAATTTCTAAGCTGAAGAGCCGGCGTTGTCCGCAGACACCTCCTAGGTCATGTGGCCAGCATGACTGCATGGAGCACTGTTCCTTCCCACCTAAATGGTACCTATTGATAGACTCACATTTGCATGTTTTCCAACTGCTAGGTTGGTAGAAGCTGGGACTAACAGTGGGAGCTCGCCCCACTCCCCAGATTTGAACTGCCGGCCTTTTGGTCAGCAGCTCAGTGGTTTAATAAGTAGAATTCCCCAAATTAAAGCAGGTTGTTGTCATTTTTAGTTTTGAATATGGTTTTATGGATTTTAACTGGATTCTCTAAATATTTAATTCTCTTTTAATGCTTGTATAGTTGTAGATTTTAAATTGTTTTGAAATGCTTTAAATGTACCCTGCTTTGAATCGCCTTCTGGAGAGAAAAATCAGGGTGTAATTCAACATAATAATAATAATATGAATAATAATATTGAAAATATATTATTATATTATTACATTATCATTATAGTATTATAGTTGTAAGGCATCGAGTTTTTGCCATTATCTATGTGTAATTCACTTTGAGTCTCCCTAGGGGTGAGAAAAGCGGTATATAAATACTGTAAATAATAAATAAATTATTATTATTATTATTATTATTATTATTATTATTATTGAAAATACATCACACAGTTCTAGACGCTTGGGAAGTGTTGACTTGTGATTTTGTGATACGAAATCCAGCATATATATCTCGTTTGCTGTGACATACTGTGTTTTTGTGTCAATAATAATAATAATAATAATAATAATAATAATAATAATAGGCATATACAAGTTTTTAAGAGGAAGGCTGATGAGCCTGTAGTTCAGGTCTGTAGCTAGGAAATGATGGTCTTGGTTTTGTTCTGAGGCCGCTTGGTTTCCCTGGTGAAAGAAAAACGTGGCACTTCTGATGGGAGGTCATTCAGGAAGTTCTCAGGGCTGCATTTGAGCCCTGCAAGGTGCCTTGCCATGGTCCTCTGCTGACCGGTGGCTCTCGCTGCCCTGTCTCTTGACCAAGGTCTCTCCACAGGACCTGAAGGAGCCGGCCTGGAAGCAGTGGCGGGAGTTCGTGGCCAAGTTCCTCTTCCTGCCCTACCAGCTGGTGGCCGAGTTTGCCTGGGACTGGCTGGAGGTGCACTACTGGACGTCCCGCTTCATCATCGTCAACGCCATGCTGCTCTCCGTCCTGGAGCTCTTCTCCTTCTGGAGGCTCTGGTCCAGGAGGGAGCTCAGGTAAGACCCCCTTGATGCTGTGGCTCTGGCTGCTGTTTATGTTTAAAATTGGCTTAGGGCAGTGGTTCTCAACCTGTGGATCCCCAGTTGTTTTGGCCTTCAACTCCCAGAAATCCTAACAACTGGTAAACTAGCTGGGATTTCTGGTAGTTGCAGGCCAAAATACCTAGGGTTGAGAACCACGGGCCTAGGGTTAATATAGTGAATTTATGCCTAGGTCACAAGTATCTGTCTGCTTGGCCCAGTATTGCCTTTAATTCGTTTAATTTAGTTCCACCTTGTCCCCACTGCTGTGCTAATAACATAATGTAATGTAAGATAATATAATATTGTATATACATATAATATTTGTAATATAATAATATAATACAATATAATATTACTACTAATAATATGATAATTATATATTTTATACTACATGTAATATTACTAATAATATTACAATATCATGGTATAGTACAATTTTGTTGTTCATTTGTTCAGTCGTTTCCAACTCTTTGTGACCTCATGGACCAGCCCACGCCAGAGCTCCCTGTCCGCCAATTTACAATTAAATTTATAATTTAATAGTACAATTTAATAATATATAATGCTGATATTGTACTATGCTAATAATATAATATATTGTATGTATGTGTGTGTGTGTGTGTATATATATATCTTGTAAGCCGCTCTGAGTCCCCTTCGGGGTGAGGAGGGTGGCAAATAAATGTCGTAAATAAATAAATAAATAAATTTGTATTAAAGAATAACTTCTAATATTTGACATAAATGAGTAGCGTAAGCAGAGAGCCACAAAATTTAAATATAGATTACCCATATATACTAAAGTATAAGTTGACCCGAATATAAGTTGGGGGACCTAATTTTACCACACAAAAAAAACTGTGGAAATGTATTGACTCAAGTTTAAGCCGAGGGTTAAATTTCAAAATAAAAATAGATACCGATAAAATTTTATTAATTGAGGCATCAGTGGGATAAATGTTTTTGAATATTTATATAAAACTGTAATTTAAGATAAGACTGTCCAACTCTGATTAAACCATAATTCTAACCTTCTTCAATGTAAATGTGCTTATGTACCCTTCCAATAATAAGAAAGAGGGTAAAATAATAAATATAATAATAATGGTGGGAATTGTAGGCCTGTGGTTGAGGAAAGTTTACAGGGTATGCTAAGGTCAGGCATCCTATCCACAAGCCTTATCTCTCAATCCAAACCCATTCTCCTGGCTCAACAAAACAAACTGCAGCCTCCTAGATGTGACTGTATCCCAACTCTCAGCTCTAGTTGTGATGTCTAATGGTTTTTTTTTTATCATGTCAGAAGCAACTTGAGAAACTGCAAGTCATTTGTGGTGTAAGAGAATTGGCCGTCTGCAAGGACGTTGCCCAGGGGACGCCTAGATGTGTTTCCATCTATGGGAGACTTCTCTCATGTGCCCGCATGGGATGCTAGAGCTAACAGATGGGAGCTCACCATGTCTCATGGATTTGAACCGCTGACTTTCAGGTTCGCAGTTCAGCCAGCACAAGGGTTTAATCCATTACGCCACCGCGACTCCTTGTTATGTCTAATGGTGAGGAATACAGGAATTGCAGTACAGTACCTGGAAGGCCACGTTATATGACATAGAGGGCTGGATTTGGCTTGCAGTCCTCGAGGTTGACATGTGGTTTAGCATGTCATTGCGTGTTAGCCTATGACTTGGAGGTTAGGGTCCAAACCCAGCTTGGCCCTAGAAACCTTTTGGCTCAGTGCCCAAATAACTCTAGTATCTATTTAATTTATTTATTATTTTATTTATTTACAATATTTATATTCTGCCCTTCTCACTCCACAGGGGACTCAGGGTGGATTACAATGTACATATACATGGCAAACATTCAATGCCATAGACACACACACAGAGGTTATTTAACTTTGCAGCTTCATGGGGGTATTCTGGCCACCAGGGGAGCTGTTGTTTCACCGTCCATTTGTGACACTGATGGAGTACTTACTCTTTCTTTTGTACTCTTACTGGAGATTTTATTGCGTCATAAATTAGTTAAATCAGCTTCCCCGCATAAGTGGTACCTTAAATTTCCTACTTGACAGATTCAGCTGTCTTTCGGGCTGCAAAGGTCGACAGCAAGCTACAGATATGGTCGGAAGCTTACTCCGACCCGAGCTGGCTTCGAACTCATGACCTTTCGGTCAGTAGTAATCTTAATGCAGCTGACTCCCAGCCAGCTGCTTCACAGTCCTGGTGCAATTACACACTAGAAATGAGGAGATTAAAATACAATAGTTTAATTTGCAGAATAACATTAAGGGATGGGTGCAAGAAAGTTCCAGAATGATTGAAGTAAACATGCACACATACGCAAACCAAACCTTTTTCACACAGCACTATCCTTTAGCTCTGTTTCTCTCTGTTCCAAAACAATGAAGGTGCATTGACAGTAGCAGTTTGGTTTACTGGCCAGTGGCTCTGCAAAGAGGTCTGGGCCTTGCAGTGTCAGGTTGAGGAGAGGGGAGGAGGAAAGAAAAGGATGCAAGGCCCCGGAACGAAGGCCTTTCATTCGCTCTGTTGTTGCTCTCCTTTCAGGACGCTTCCTCAGCGGATGTGGGGCCACTTCTGGCGGGTGTCCACCCAGGGCTGCCTGATGGCTCTCTTCTGGCCGGTCATCCCGCAGTTCGTCTGCAACTGCCTCTTCTACTGGGCCCTGTACTTCAACCCCGTCATCAACATCGACCTCGTGGTGAAGGAGATCCGGCGCTTGGAGACCCAGGTCCTCTGAGAGGCCCTTGCTGTGTGATCTGGGGCCAACCAGGGGAAAAACAAGGCCACTTCTATTGTATTTTCTTTCTGCAGAGATAAAACTTGTGCTGATTTGGGGGGGGGGGGGAGAAGGCAGGTTGGGAGGGCGGGGGTCTACTTTCGTGACAAGTCTTGATTTTGGGGCGAATCTTTTCCTTTCGTGCATCCAATGGAGGTAAGCACTTTCCCCGGTGGCTTTGGCACTTGGAAGAGTGGCATTTGGGTGTCTTTTATGTACGACGGCCGGAACGCCAAGGGAAACAGATCCAGTTTCAGGCACTTGGCTCTTCCTTTCTCCCCTCTTCCCTGTTCTATGTCGAAGCACTTCTCAGTTTGGGGTCCCTTTCCCTTCTTAAAGGGGTCTTCTGCCCTGATTCACTCCCTCCTTTCTCCACCATGTTTTGTGTATGAATGTGAGATTGATTCTCTCGCTGTATTGATTTTCTCCAAATCTCCTTGCCAACTCGTTTTGGTTTTTTTAATGGACTGCCCTGCATGTAAATATACCAAGAATGACATTGTGGCTTTGGTACACATCCAGATAAACAAACAAATACACACACACACACACCACCAGTCTAAAGTATGCCAAGATTATGTTTATTTTAAATGCAGTGCCCTTCTATAAATCAGAACTTGAGCCTATGTTTGTATTAATCCTCTGAATTGCCTACGGACATTTTTAAGAATTAAAATAACCAGATTTTTGTTTCCTAATATTTATTCGCGACAGTATTCTTTTCCTCTTTTCTCATCTCATCCTCTTGTTTCCTGTAAAGGAGGCAAGCCTTGAGCAAAAGCAAACAGCTGCTGACATTTGTAGCCTGGTCAGGATATCTGCCCAGAGTCCTGTTTGCAACACCAGAGAAATTGTGTTGTTTGTTGTGCAAGTTTTGCGTTGATATGGTGCATCTGTACATACTCTCAGGCTGTGACTGTTTTCTTCCGACATGGAGCCTCTGTGGCAAAAACTGGGCATATATCGGTTTGCCAGCATGACCAGCCCCAGCATTTGGCGCATGGCACACAAAAAATGGGTGTAAACATTGTGAGGGTCCCTGAGCCCCTTCTGGAAGGCCGCAGCAAAGAAGGGAAGCCCCACTGGAGCCAGATTGGGGCCATTGAGGAAGGTAATGAATGCCCTCCGTTTGCAAGACTTGAGCAAAGCAGCGGATGGAGTGTCAGTGGACCATGAGTTAAACATGAGCCAATGGGATTTTGGGTTGCATCCCAAGGAATCTACAGTCTAGAGATGAAGGGAAGTCATGGTGCCCTGCTTTGGTCAGACCTCTTCAGCTGGAATATTAACCCTGAGTCCAATTCTGGACAAAGCAATTCAAGAGGGATATTGACTCCAAAATGGAAGATGCTCATTTGAAAGAGACTAAAAGGATCAAAGGTCTGGAGACCATGAATAATCCTTGTGGGCTGCTGGTGGTCCATGGACCACAGGTTGGGAATCACTGGTCTAAATCAAGGGATATCATGGTTCCTCTGTATTCTACTTTGGCCTGAGCTCTTTACCTGGAATAATAGCTCCGTGTCCAATTCTGGGCAAAGCAATTCAAGACCGCTGTTGACTCCAAGATGAAAGGGGTCCATTTGAGGGTGACTAAAGGTCTGGGGACCATGAATAATCCCCCTGAGGAGTGGCTTCAACAGCTGGGCCTGTTTAGCCTCAGAAGAGAAGGTTGAGAGGAGACATGAAAACCTTATAAGGAAGAGAGAGAGACTTCCTTCCTAACTGCGCTGGAGCCTGGGACTCGGAGTAGTGGGTTCAAATGACAGGAAGGGAGATTCCACATGGACATTAGGAAGAACTCCTTAGAGCTGTTCAAGAGTGGAACTCCCTCATTTGGAGACTAGCTATAGAGTATTCCCTCGCTACTTGATGGTTCGCTTTTTGCAGACTCGTCGTTTTGCGGTTTTCCTTCCTTGTTACTCACTGAGCCGAGTACTGGTTCTGCCACTGGGACACAGCCCAGTGAGTAGCAAGTGAGCAAGAGGGCAGGTGAGTGAGCGAAGGAGGGCCACAAAGGCAGAAGCAGATGCAGGAGCAGGAGTTTGGCCGCCTCTTCCAGACTCCTGCTTCTGCTGCTGCTTCCACCTTTGCGGCCCTCCTTCACTTGCTCACCCACCCATCCTCCCTCTCTCACTTGCTAATCACCGGGCAGAGTCCTGGTTCTAGCCTGGTGAGTAGCGAGCGTGCGAGGGAGGGAAGGCCGCAAAGGTGGAAGCAGCGGCAGAAGCAGGAGCCTGGAAGAGGTGGACAGACTCCTGCTTCTGCCTCTGCTGCTGCCCTTGCCACCCTTGCTCATTCACCCGCATTCCCTCGCTTGTTCACTCACGGGGCCAGGTCCCAGCGGCAGGGTCCCAGTGAGTAGTGAGTGAGGGAGTGAGCAAGAGAGCGAGCAAGAAGGGTGACAAAGGCGGCTGCAGAAGCAGGAGCCTGGCTGCCTCTTCCAGGCTCCTGCTTCTGCCGCCGCTGCTATCTTCCCTTGCTCACTCACTCACCAGGACGGATCGCAGCGGCAGAACCAGGACTTGGCTCGGTGAGTGAGCAAGCGATGGAGGAAAGGGCAAGGGAGTGAGCAGGGGAGGGGAGGGAGGGTGGCAAAGGTGGCGGCGGATAATACAGAGTGGCGGATAAGTGGAAGTCGGATAACTGGGGCTCTACTGTATATAGTGTCCCTACTTTGCGGATTTTCACTTTTCATGGGTGGTCATGGAATGTAAGACCCGTGATAAGTGAGGGAACATGGTACTTCAGAGTTGCATTGATGGCCAACAACAACATGGTGAGGCCATGGCAGCCCATATTGACTCGAGTGTCATCGCCACCAAATCTAATTCGCACCTCAAGTTTCAAAACCCTGGAACCAGAAAAAGTACTTGCTGATGAATGTAATGCGCAGCGGCAAAAGGTGCACTCTTTGTAATATGCGCATTACAGTTGCTGCCTGCTTAGAATTCCTTGAAAAACAAAACTGTAAGGACACCAAAGCTTCCAGCAATGGAAAAGATAACCTTGGGATTAACCTATGCCAGTATTTCTCAACCTGGGGGTCGGGACCCCGGGGGGGGGGTTGCGAGGGGTTGCCGAAGGGGTCACCAAAGACCATTAGAAAACACCGTATTTTCTGCTGGTCATGGGGGTTCTGTGTGGGAAGTCTGGTCCAATTCTATCATTGGTGGGGTTCAGAATGCTCTTTGATTGTAGGTGAACTATAAATCCCAGCAACTACAGCTCTCAAACGTCAAGGTCTATTTTCCCTAAATTCTACCAGTGTGAACATTTGGGCATATTGAGTATTTGTGCCAGGTTTGGTCCAGAGCTATCATTGTTGAAGTCCATAGTGTTCTGTAGATGTAGGTGAACTATAACTCCAAAACTCAATGTCAATGCCCATCAAACCCTTCCAGTATTTTCTGTTGGTCATGGGAGAACCAAGTTTGGTTCAATTCCATTGTTGGTGGAGTTAAGAATGCTCTTTGATTGTAGATGAACTATAAATCCTTGTAACTACAACTCGCAAATGATAAAATCAGCCCCTCCCCCCCAACCCCACCAGTATTCAAATTTGGGTGTATTGGGTATTTGTGCCAAATTTCGTCCAGTGAATGAAAGTACATCCTGCATATCAGATATTTGCATTATTATTCATAAGTGTAGTAACATTACAGTTATGAAGTAGCAACGAAAATAATTTTATGGCTGGGGGTCACCATAACATGAGGCATTGTATTAAGGGGTCGCGGCATTAGGAAGGTTGAGAACCACTGATCTATGCTGTAGAATGAATCCACTTTACTTCCTTTGGTTCAATGCTATGGAGTCCCAGGGTGTAGTTTTACAAGGTCTTGAGCCTTCTCTGCCAAAGAATGCGGATGCCTCACCAAACTACAAATCCTCAAACTGCATAGTATTGAGCCATGGCAACTACATTAGAGATGACATCCCTCAAATAGGAACTCCTGGAGTAGCTTTCTCTTTTGCACTGGCCTGGCACTAAGATTACCATATTGCACAAATCTAATGCGCACCCTAATTTTGGAAAGGTAATTTAGCCCCAAAAGGGTGAGCATTAGATTTGAGTAAATATGGTATTATCATGAGATGACACAACAGAGTGGAGAAACGAAATGTGTGGCCCCTTCGCTTTGGTCATGGTCCTAATTGCCTTTGCATTTGGGGCTGCGGCTGCCACAGGAAGAGAGTGGCCAGAAGACGTAGGTGGGCTGGTAAGGGGCTTCAGACAGGCAATGGGCAGCCTCCCGGTCGCACTTGCAGGCCAGCTTCTGGCACTTGTCGTCCTTGATGTCGTCTGCAAAGAGAGAGAAAACGAGGTTCAGGAGTGAGGAAAGCAAGCCCCCACCCAGCCCTCTGCAGCATAGCCCAGAGATGAGCGTAAATGCATTTCCTCACTCCATTGAGGGTCAGTTTTGAGCTATGGAGAAGCATGGGGTCTAAATGTTAGGAAGAACTTCCTAGCCATAAGAAGAGCTGTTCCACAGTGGAACTCCTTGCCTTAGAGTCCAGTGGACGATCTTCCTTTGGAGGCTTTTGAGCGGAGGTTGGTTGACCATCTGTCGGGAGGGCTTTGATTGTGTTTTTCCTGCATGGCAGAAGGGGGTTGAACTGTACTGAAGGACTAGGAATCCCTCTGAGCAGTTTTTTGGATCCATAGTAGTACTGTTGTCATTATTATTATTATTATTATTATTATTATTATTATTATTATTATTTATTCTGCCATTATCTCCATTGAGAATGTTGTTGATGAGGATGAGGATGATGATGAGGATGATGATGTAGATGTATTGAAGGGGCTAGGAAACCCTCCGGGCAGTTTTTGGACCCATAGTATTATTATCATCATCATCCCACTTTTATCTCCATTGATTTATTATTATTATTGTTGTTGTTATTATTATTATTGACACAAAAGCACAGTATGTCACAGCAAACGAGATCTATATGCTGGATTTCGTATCACAAAATCACAAGTCGGACACTTCCCAAGTGTCTAGGACTGTGTGATGTATTATTATTATTATTATTATTATTATTATTATTATTATTCAATATACAACAAGATTGGTACACAGCAAACAAGATCACTCTGCTGGCTGTTGTATTTGATCACATGTCGGACACTTCCCAAATGTCTAGGACTGTGTGATATATCTGCAAAATAATGTGTGCAGATCTGATCAGGGTGGCAGATGGTAATTTTGTCAGTTCCAATTGTTTTTAAGTGCAGGCCAAGGTCTTTAGGTACTGCACCCAGTGTGCCAATTACCACTGGGACCACCTTTACTGGCTTGTGCCAGAGTCTTTGCAGTTCGATCCTTAAATCCTCATATCCTGTAAGTTTTTTCAGTTGCTTCACATTAATCCTGCTGTCACCTGGGATTGCACCATCAATTATCCATACTTGTTGTTCTTCCACACTTGTGAGGTCAGGAGTATTATGCTCCAAAACTTTGTCAGTCTGCATTCCTAAGTCCCAGAGTAGTTTGGATGGAAGTCCCAGAGTAGTTATTACTATTATTGTTGTTATTATTACTGACACAAAACCACAGTACGACACGAGATCTATATGCTGGATTTCGTATCACAAAATCACAAGTCGAACACTTCCCAAGCGTCTAGGACTGTGTGATTTATTATTATTATTATTATTATTATTATTATTATTATTATGTATGATTATTATGATGTATTATTATTATTCCATGTTTATCTCAATTGATTTATTATTACTAATAATATCATACTTTTATCTCAATTGAATAATAATAATAATAATAATAATAATAATAATAATAATAAATGGGGATAAAAGTAGGATAATAATAATAATGTGTGATTGAATACAACAGCCAGAATAGTGATCTTGTCTGCGGTGGATTAATCTTTTTGTGTTCCAAATAATAATAATCATAATCATGAATGGAGATAAATGTGGGATGATGATAATCATCATCATCATCACCTTGAATGGAAGTGCTAGTGAACCCTCTGAGCAGTGTTTTGGACTCAGAGTAGTAGTAGTATCCCACTTTTATCTCCATTATCTTTTCTGGCTTTGGGGACTACTTCCAACTCCAGGAGTCTTTTACTCTATAGCCCTATTTCTCCCATGAACGTGAGGTCAATGAGGCTCAATGGCCATCTTTTGGGAGGGATCAGATGGTGCTTTCCTGCTTGGCGGAAAGTAGGGGTTGGACTGGATGGCCCCTTGGTGCCCCTTCCAACTCTAAAATTCAATGAAAAATGGCAAGTCATGCCTTATGACACAGTTAATGGTTGTGTCCCCCAACCTTCTCTCCCCATTGGCCGAAGGGTAACCTGAAATCACTTTTCTTTGCTCCATGTACAACTCTCTTGTTATCTACATTGCCATATAATGCAGTTTCATAATGGAGTTTCAATGCATTGAACTGCCTGATATAAGAAGTCTACACTGCCATATAAACTGCATTATATGGCCATTCTGAGAGGGGCTATGTCTTATGGATATGGTAGGAGGGGGAAGCATGGGGTCTAAAGGACCTCAAATCACTGCACTGCAAGGGTCTGCTTTGCCCCAAATGGAGACTCAAAATGGTGAAATGCTCCAGCCTTGGAGTGCAAAGTGAATGCAAGAAAGTGAGCGACAGGAAGGGACTGCAAAGTGTACTGGAAGCTCCTTTCTTGGAGGCTTTCAAACAGAGGCTGGATGGCCATCTGCTGGGGGTGCTTTGGTTGTGCTTTTCCTGCCTAGCAGAAGGGGGTTGGACTAGATGGCCCATGCGGTCTCTTCCAACTCTTCTACGATTCTCTCACCGCAGCTGGCCTCCTTGTCCTCGCATTCCCAGGGGTAGCTGCCCATTTTGGGGTCGCAGCCCTCCTTCTCGGCCTCGGCGTAGCAGCAGTCGTGGCGGAAGCAGCACCTGCCCAAAGAGAAAGCGTCAGTCACTGGGCCCCTGCAAGGCTGGGATTGCACTAAGACACACCATTTTTGCTCCTGGGTTGTAGATGTCCTTTCCTAATGGTTTCGATCATAAAAACATGGACAAAGTTTATTAAACTGCAAACGCTTTGTTTTGTTTTTACAGGAGGGACATAGTGTTATGTGGGAAACTCTCCTCGGCCACCAGGATGAACCGTGGGACTACAGATCTCCTCCTCCCACCCATTAAAGAATCCTTTTGCAAAGAGAGGTCCACCAAGATGGCCATCTGTCGGGAGGGCTTTAATGGTGCTTTTCCTGCCTGGCAGAAAGGGTTTGGACTGGATGGCCTTTAGGGGTCCCTTCCAATTCTAATGTTGTTGTTGTTGCTCTTATTAAGCACAGGCTGAATGGCCATCTGTTAGGAGGGCTTTGATTGTGCTTTTCCTGCTTGACCAGAAAGGATTGGACTGTATGGTCTTTGGGGAGGGTGCTTCTAGTATATTGCAGTGGTGCAATGGGTTAAACCCTTGTGCCAGCAGGATTGCTAACCGATAGGTCAGCAGTTCAAATCTGAGAAGAGCGGGTTGAGCTCCCTCTGTCAGCTCCAGCTCTCCATGCAGGGACATGGATGGTAAAACATCCAAACATCCAGGTGTCCCCTGGGGCAACGTCCTTACAGACAGCCAATTCTCCAGCTCCCCATGCACCCACAAGGATGGCCAAACATCCAGGCATCTCCTGGGCAACGTCCTTGCAGACAGCCAATTCTCCAGCTCCCCATGCACCCACAAGGATGATAAAACATCCAAACATGCAAGCGTCCCCTGGCAACATCCTTGCAGACAGCCAATTCTCCAGCTCCCCATGCACCCACAAGGATGGTAAGACATCCAAACATCTGGGTGTCCCCTGGGCAACATCCTTGCAGACAGCCAATTCTCCAGCTCCCCATGCACCCACAAGGATGGTAAAACATCAAAACATCTGGGTGTCCCCTGGGCAACGTCCTTGCAGACAGCCAGTTCTCCAGCTCCCCATGCACCCACAAGGATGGTAAAACATCAAAACATCTGGGTGTCCCCTGGGCAACGTCCTTGCAGACAGCCAGTTCTCCAGCTCCCCATGCACCCACAAGGATGGTAAAACATCAAAACATCTGGGTGTCCCCTGGGCAACGTCCTTGTAGACAGCCAGTTCTCCAGCTCCCCATGCACCCACAAGGATGGTAAAACATCCAAACATCTGGGTGTCTCCTGGGCAACGTCCTTGCAGACAGCCAGTTCTCCAGGTCCCCATGCACCCACAAGGATGGTAAAACATCAAAACATCTGGGTGTCCCCTGGGCAACGTCCTTGCAGACAGCCAGTTCTCCAGCTCCCCATGCACCCACAAGGATGGTAAAACATCAAAACATCTGGGTGTCCCCTGGGCAACGTCCTTGTAGACAGCCAGTTCTCCAGCTCCCCATGCACCCACAAGGATGGTAAAACATCCAAACATGCAGGCATCCCCTGGGCAACGTCCTTGCAGACGGCCAATTCTCCAGCTCCCCATGCACCCACAAGGATGGTCAAACATCCAAACATGCAGGCATCCCCTGGGCAATGTCCTTGCAGGCAGCCAATTCTCCAGCTCTCCGTGCACCCACAAGAATGGTAAAATATAAATCTTCCAGGTGTATTCTGGGCAACATCCTTGCAGACAGCCAATTCTCTCACACCAGAAGCAGTTTCTCAAGTTGCTCCTGACACGAAAAATAGTATTATTAAGCGGAGTCTGGATGGCCATCTGTCAGGAGGTCTTTGATTGTGCTTTTCCTGCCTGTCAAGAAATTGTTTAGACTGGATGGCCTCTGGGGTCCCTTCCAACTCTGTGATTCTATGAGATGAAGCCTGGATATCAGTATCCTAACCTCTGTGGAGCGCAAGTCCCAGAATCCCCCTCCAATGTGGATCGCAGGAGCCGTGGCCAGAAAGAAGGCACCCCAAACTCCACTTGTTCTGGACTACATGCACCATCAGTCCTAAGAGTAGGAGGGGAGTTATAGTGTGAAACATCGGGGGCGATTGCCTTTCCTTTCTCCTGATTTGTCTGAAATAATCCCAAATTATTGGCCCAAATTTGCAAAGTGGTTTTGGAAACTCTTACACTCTGTTGCCATGTCTTTGAAGAGGAAACCCATGCACAGGCTAGGAAAGGCTAGGAAACCCTTTGAGCAGTTTTTTGGATCCATATTATTATTAAGGTAAAGGGTTTCCCCTGACATTAAGTCTAGTCATGTCTGACTCTGGGGGGTAGTGCTCACCTCCATTTCTAAGACAAAGAGCCGGCATTGTCCGTAGACACCTCCAAAGTAATGTGGCCGGCATGATTGCATGAAGCACCATTACCTTCCCACCAGAGTAGTACCTATTGGTCCACTCACATTTGCATGTTTTCGAACTGCTAGGTTGGCAGAAGCTGGGGCTGAAAGCGGGAGCTCTCGCCACTCCCTGGATTCGAACCTGCAACCTTTCAGTCAACAAGTTTAGCAGCTCAGCGGTTTAACCCACTGCGCCACCGGGGGCTCCTATTATTATTATTATCATTATAGTTATCGTCATCATCATCATCATCATCCCACTTTTATCTCCATACATCAATGAAGAGAGAGGACAACAACAACAACAACAACAACAACATGCTATTGAAGGACTAGGAAACCCTCTGTGCAGTTTTTGGATCCATAGTATTATTATTATCCAAATTTTATCTCTATTGATTTAATAATAACCTATTTTTATCTGCATTGAGATAAAAGATATTATTAATAATATTAGTTATCTAAATTGAGATAAAGGTGGGATAATAATCTTGTATTGAAGGGTTAGAAAAACCTCTGAGCCCACTTTTATCTCCATTGATTTACTATCATCATCATCACCTCACTTCTATCTCCATTTTATTATTATTGTCATCATCATCATCATCATTCCACTTTTAACTCCGATGATGATGATTATGATAATGGCACAAGCCAGTAAAGGTGGTCCCAGTGGTAATTGGCATACTGGGTGCAGCACCTAAAGACCTTGGCCTGCACTTAAAAACAATCGACGCTGACAAAATTACCACCCTTCTCGAATCTGCACGCATTATTCGCCCATACATCACACAGTGTCCGACGTGTGATGCAATACAAAAGCCAGCAGAGTGATCTCGTTTGCTGTGTACTAATCTTGTTGTGTATCAAATAATATATAGAGATGAAAGTGGGATAATAATAATAGTAATAATAATATCCAGCTTTTATATCTTCATTGTGACACGAAACAACTCACAACATTAAACAAGCAATGCAGTTCAAAATTAACCTACGCTGCAGCAAGTGAAAAGAGGAAAGAAAGCCATGTTTCATTTTAATTTTATCTCTGTCGTTATTGACGCATACTTTATGACACTTCCTAGCCGGCAGTAAAAATGCAAATTCTAATGAGCATGCACTTAATGCATCAATGCTTTCATTGACGCGCATCAGTTCCTGAAATCTGTCCCGTTGAGTATCCTACCTGTTGTTTCACACCACTTGAAACCACCATAGCTCCATGCAATGGGGTAAAGGGAGTTGCAGTTTGGTGAGGCAGAGAGGGATGACGACCTTGCAAAACCACAACTCCCTTCTGGGCCAATAGGTTGCAATTGTGGCCAGATCTCCTTCGTCTTTAAGTATAAGGATCAACAAAAGTTTTGTTTCCCCTGAAGCTTAAAATACAAGCGGCCGGAAGGTCATAACATTTATCCCATGCAAATGACTATATTTTGGGGAGTTGTTTTGGTTCTAAAAGCACCATAAAGGATGTGGTTTCTTTTCCGCAGGCAAAGTCCAGCGTGGCATGTTGCATTTGGAATTTTTTTTTACTTCAAACATGGCACGTTCTGGTGCAAACATGAAACCGATCTTCCTTTTGCTTATCGATGGTTGCATTTCATCCTTTAGCTACAAGTTTATGAATTATCCTCTTTGATAATAAACCCAACGCGTTTACATTATTGGTTGCCCTTCTCTTACACTTGTGCATTCAATCTAATGGTGGAAATGTCTGGAGTTGTTAAAACTATATACTGGTATAAAGATAGGTTTTTTTTGTTTTTTGGGGGTTTTTTGTTGTGTCAGGAGCAACTTGAGAAACTGCAAGTCGCTTCTGGTGTGAGAGAATTGGCCATCTGCAAGGACATTGCCCAGGGAACGCCTAGATGATTTGATGTTTTTATCATCCTTGTGGGAGGCTTCTCTCATGTCCCCGCATGAGGAGCTGGAGCTGATAGAGGGAGCTCATCCGCCTCTCCCCGGATTCGAACATGCGACCTGTCGCACAGGGGTTTAACCCACTGCGCCACCAGGGGCTCCTATAAAGATAGTATGGTTTGGGCAAACTTGGGCCCTCCAGGTGTTTTGGACTCCAACTCCCACAATTCCTAGCAGCCTAATATGGCGCTTAAAAAGTCGAAGATGCATCCTTGTTGGAGCATGCAAGGAATCGATTAATATGTGTGTGTCAACAGTAAAATAAGATGCATGAAGCTGATTGGTTAGGCAATACCCGGGAAGATGGCTGAGCCTGAGACTTTTGGATACTGTTACATTTTTGTTCAGTCTTGAGCTAAGCAGGTGTCGAGAGAGAGAGAGAGAGTGAGTGAGTGAGTTTGAAGGAAGAAGCAGAGAGAGACAAAGTTTGCAGTGTACTCTTGCTTCAAGAGCTGCTGAAGAAATTTATCCACATGGTGGCTGAACCTGGGACTTTTGGATACTGTTACATTTTTGTTCAGGCTTGAGCTAAGCAGGTGCAGAGAGAGAGAGAGAGATTGAAGAGAGAAGCAGAGCGAGACACAGTTTGGAGAGTAGTCTTGCTTCATGGGCTGCTGAAGGAGTTTATCCACATCGATGGCTGAGCCTGAGACTTTTTGGATTATTGATTGCTCTGCTCTTGCACTTGGCATTCAATCTAATGGTGGAAATGTCTGGAGTTGTTAAAAACTATATACTGGTATAGAGACAGTATGGTATAATGCAGGCATGGGCCAACTTGGGCCCTCCCTCCAGGGGTTTTGGACTCCAACTCCCACCATTCCTGACAGCCTCGGGCCCTTTCCTTTTCCCCCTCAGCCGCTTATGCGAAGCATTGCTTGCCTTACCAGTCGGCCTTGTCCCGGGGCCACCCGCTGCCTCCCAGCCCGCAGTAGCAGCCGTAGCGCAGGTAGGCCAGGGGGGTGCGCCCTGTGGAGCAGAGGATGGCCCCTGCCAGCTGGAAGATGCCCCTCCGGCTCCGTAGCGGAGCGTTTCCTCTTCCTCTTCCTGCTGCTTCTGTTGGAAGAAAAGAAGGACAACCAAGCACCCGGATCAGAACCTGCAGCACACTAGAGATCCCCTCTAAAGCTTGGTTTGAAACTTGGAGCAGATTCACTGTCCCCCTGGGATGGAGGCCACCCCCATCTGCTTTCCATGAGGCAAATGGAAGGGTCTGTCTTCTGTACCATTGTGCAAAAAAGTCAACAGAAGGACCCCAAGAAATATATTGGATGTAATGGCTCTCATAGCTTTGTGGGGGCCACCGCCGAGAGGGTCTGGCTTCAACCCAGGAACTTGCTTCTTTCCATTGCCAACTCAAGGGCTGCAGCTGCTTTGGAGGACTCAGGCCCTGGGTCAATCATTTGGGGCCCTTTTCTAGGAAATTGATAAAATGTAGATGGAGAGAACGATGGAAAGAAGGGGAGAGAGGAAAGAAAGGATGGGAGAGGGGAAGGAAGGAAGGAAAGGAGGGATGGAAGGAAGGAAGAAATGAGGAAAGAGTGGCAAGGAAAGGGAAGAGAAAAGAAAGGTTGGAAGAGAAGGGAAGGAAATGAAAGAAGAAAGGGGAAGGAAGGGAAGAGTGGAAAGGAAGGGAAAGATGAAAGAAAGTATGGAAGAGGGCAGGAAGGAAGGAAAGGAAAGAAGAAAAAAGGAAAGAGGAAGGAAAGGAAGGGGAAGGGAAGGAAGGAAAGGAAGGGAAAGATGAAATGTATTTCCAGCATTTATATTTCACCCTTTTCACCCTGAAAGAAAGAATGGAAGAGGGGAGGGGAGGGGAGGAAAAAATGAAAGGAAAGAAAGAGGGGAAGGAAGGCAAGGAGGGAGGGATGGATGGAAAAGAAGGGGAAGAGGAAAGAAAGGATTGAGGATGGGAAGAATGGAAAATGAAAGGAAGGAAGGAGAGAGGAAGGAAAGGAGGGATGGGGAATAAGGGAAGGATGGAAAGGAAGGAAAGGGGGAAATAAAGAGAAGTTAAGGAAATGTGGAAGGAAAGGAAGGAAGGAAGAGGAAGGAAGAAGAAAGGAAGGAAAGGGAAGGAAGAAATGATGGAAGGGAGAAGGAAGGAAGGAAGGAAAGGAAAGAAAGGGGAAGGAAGGAAGGAGGATGGAAGGAAGGAAGGGGAGGAAGAGGAAAGAAAGGAGGAAGATGGAAAGAAAGGGAAAAAAGGAAAAGGAAGGAGAAGGGAAGGAAAGGAGGGGAGTGGAAAGAGGGAGGGGAGGAGGAAGGAAGGGAAGAAAGAGAAGGAAGAAAGGAGGAAAGAAAGAAGGAGAAAGGAAGAAAGAGAAGGAAGGAAGGAAGGAAGGAAGGAAGAGGAAGGAAGGAAGAAGGAAGGGAAAAAAAAGAAAGGGGGGGAAGGAAAGGGGAAAGAAAGAAAGAAAGGGGAAGGATGGAAGGGGGAAAGGAGGATGGAAGATAGGAAAGAAAGAAGGAAAGAGAGGAAGGAAGGAAAGGAGGGAGGAAGAAATGAGGAAAGGAACTGAAAGCTGAAATAAAGGATAGAAGAAGAGGAAAGGGAAAGGAAGGGAGAAAAGAAATGATGGAAAGGAAGGGAAAGAGGAAACAAACGAGGGAAAGGTAGAAAGGAATTGAATGCGGAAAGAAAGGACAGAAGAGGGGAAGGAAGGGAGGGAAGAAATGAGGAAAGGAAGGGAAAGAGGAAATAAAGGAGAAGGCAAGGAGGGAGGGAGAGGGGAAAATATGAAGGAAGGATGGGAGAGGGGAAGGAAGGAAGCAAGGAAAGGAAAAAGAAAGGACAAAAAGAGAGGAGTGAAGGAAAAGGAGAGGAAAGGGAGAGGGGTGAAGGGAGGGAAAAGGGAAAGGGATGGGTGGTGTTGGGAACCTGTGATGGTCCAGCCAGCTAGCCTCTCCCTCCCCTCCCTTTGGCTTTGCTCTATTTGCCCATGTCTTTGGGTCAAGGAGCGCCTGAGAACGTGCAGAGTTCCCTCCCTGTTGACGCAACAGGGTCAGCGGAGGAGGACTGAGGCCAGGCCTCTGCCAAGGTCTGTGTTATTGTGATGATAAGAATATGGGGAGGGAAGGAACAGAAGCTTTGCTCTGACCTTTCCTCTTGTGGCCACGTCAATGGCTGGCAGTAGCCAAACTGGATGCCAGAGGGGCCAACTGGACTGGCCAGACATGTCCCTCCATCCGGAAGAAGGGACGCAGCAGCAGCGAGGCCAAAGGTCATGAGGAAAAGGCCAGGCTGGCTGCATTCACACCACTGTGGCTGCAAAGGCGAAGAGAGGGCTTCCAAAAAGGAAAGGATACCACGTATAAGGGACAGGTGAATAGAAAAGGTCTTATAACAGGGAAGATGGAGAAACCCCTCCTTAGCAGCAGCAAGAGCATGTGGATGCTGGGCTTTGGAGTCACCATACCACCTATCGCCTCATGTAAGCCGCACCGAGTCCCTTGGGGAGATGGTAGCGGGGTACAAATAAAGTTTATTATTATTATTATTATTATTATTATTATTATTATTATTAGTATAATTACTCCTAGCAGCAGCATATGGATGCTGGGCTTTGTAGTCATCCACCCTCCTCAGAAAAGGAGGATGGGCTTTGTTAGTCATCTATCCCGAAGAGGAGAGTGTAGAGGACTTTGCAGCCTTTCATCCCTGAGAAGAAGAGGTGGTGGATGGGCTTTGTAGTCACCTATCCCAAAGAGGAGAGGGACGGGCTTTGGAGTAGTACATCCCCAATAAAAAGAGAATGGACTTTGTAGTCACCCACTCCTAAAAAAGGGGGGATGGGCCTTGTTGTCATCTACCCCTAAGACGAAGAGGATGGGCTTTGTAGTTACCTATACAGAAGATGATGGTAGGCTTTGTAGTCAAACATCCCCAATAAAAAGAGGATGGGCTTTGTAGTCATCCATCCCTGAGAAGAGGAGGAAAGTGGGATTTGTAGTCATCAATCTTGAGGGGGGGGGACTTTGTAGTTGTACATCCCCAATAAAAAGATGGGCTTTGTCATCATCCATCCCTGAGAAGAGGAGGAGAGTGGACTTTGTAGTCATTCACCTCTAAGAAGCAGAAGATGGGATTTACAGTCATCTATCCCAAAGGGGGAGATGGGCTTTGTAGTCGTGCATTTCACAATAAAAAAGAGGATGGGCTTTGTAGTCCTCTATCCCTGAGAAGAAGAGGAAAGTGGGCTTTGTAGTCATCTATCTTGAAGAAGGGGGAGAACTTTGTAGTTGTACATCCCCAATAAAAAGAGGATGGGTTTTGTAGTCACCCACCCCAAGAATCGGAGGGTGGGCTTTGTAGTCATCCATCCCTGAGAAGAGGAGGAAAGTGGGATTTGTAGTCATCTATCTTGAGGGGGGGGTGAACTTTGTAGTTGTACATCCCCAATAAAAAGATGGGCTTTGTCGTCATCCATCCCTGAGAAGAGGAGGAGAGTGGACTTTGTAGTCATTCACCTCTAAGAAGAGGAATATGGGATTTATAGTCATCTATCCCAAAGAGGGAGATGGGATTTGTAGTCGTGCATTTCCCAATAAAAAAGAGGATGGGTTTTGTAGTCATCCATCCCTAAGAAGAGGAGGAGAGTGGGTTTCATAGTCAGCCACCCCTAAGAAGATGAGGGTGGGCTTTGTAGTCATCTATTCCAAAGAGGAGGGCGTGGGCTTCCTAGTCATCCACCCCCAATAAGAAGAGGATGTGCTTTGTAGTCATCCGTCCCTAAGAAGAGGGAGAATGGGCTTTGTAGTCACCCGTCCCGAAAAAGAAGAGGAAGATTACCTGCTCTGTAGTCCCGCAACCAAAGGTTAATTCACCAGCTCCTAACAGCAGTAGGAGGAGGTGGATGCTGGGCGTTGTAGCCCACCTCCTGAGCCTCACTCACCTGTTCCTTGGAGCAGCGGCAGGAGGAAGAAGAGGAGGAGGAGGAGGAGGAGAGGAGGCGGGGGTCGCCCCATCGGAGGGGCCGCAAGCGCGATAGAAGCGGGTCCGGAGCGCTCCGTCCGTACCTCCGTCTCGTCCAGGCGCTAAGAAAGGACTTCCCTGGAAAGAGGGACAGGCAGACGCCGCCTTCTTCCTCCTCCTCCTTGCTTGCTTGCTTTCTCCCGTGCTTCCTCCTCCCTCCCTCCTTTCCTTCCTTCCTTCCATCCTTCTCCGGAGGGAGAGAGGGAGGGGGGGCCTGGGTTCAGGCTGGGCTCAAAGGGCCTTGCTACGTCCCCAGGATCCGCTCCGGGTTTCAGTCCGAACTTCCCAAGAGCTAGGGCACAGAATGAAGAAGAAGAAGAAGAAGAAGAGGAGGAGGAAGAGAGGAAGAAGAGGAGGAGGGAGGAGGAGGAAGAGAGGAAGAGGAAGAGGAAGAAGGAAGGAAGAGGAGGAGGAGGAAGAAGAGGAAGAGGAGGAAGAAGAGAAAAAGAGGAAGAAGAGGAAGAAGAAGAAGAGACGAAGAGGAGGAGGAGGAAGAAGAGAAGAAGAGGAGGAGGAAGAAGAAGAAGAGAAGAGGAGGAGGAGGAGGAAGAGGAGAAGAGGAAAGAGGAAGAGGAGGAGGAAGAAGAAGAGAAGAAGGAAGAGGAGGAGGAGGAGGAAGAAGAAGAGAAGAAGAGAGGAGGAGGAAGAAGAGGAAGAGGAGGAAGAAGAGAAAAAGAGGAAGAAGAGGAAGAAGAAGAAGAGACGAAGAGGAGGAGGAGGAAGAAGACAAGAAGAGGAGGAGGAGGAAGAAGAAGAGAAGAGGAGGAGGAGGAAGAGGAAGAGAAGAAGAGGAGGAGGAAGAAGAAGAAGAGAAGAGGAGGAGGAGGAAGAGGAGGAGGAGGAAGAGGAGGAGGAAGAAGAAGAAGAGAAGAAGAGGAGGAGGAAGAAGAAGAAGAGAAGAGGAGGAGGAGGAAGAGGAGGAGGAGGAAGAGGAGGAGGAAGAAGAAGAAGAGAAGAAGAGGAGGAGGAGGAAGAAGAAGAAGAGAAGAAGAGGAGGAGGAGGAAGAGGAGGAGGAAGAGGAGGAGGAGGAGGAGGAAGAAGAGAAGAGGAGGAGGAGGAAGAAGAAGAGGAGGAGGAGGAGGAGGAAGAAGAAGAGAAGAAGAGGAGGAGGAGGAAGAGGAGGAGGAGGAGGAAGAAGAAGAAGAGGAGGAAGAGAAGAGGAAAAGAGGAGGAGGAAGAGGAAGGAGGAGGAAGTAGAAGAGGAGGAAGAAGCATAGGGTTACAGCCTGTGTTGGATGGGGTCACACTCCCCCTGAAGACGCAGGTTCACAGCTTGGGAGTGATCCTGGATTCATCACTGAGCCTGGAAGCCTAGGTCTCGGCGGTGGCCAGAGGAGCTTTTGCACAACTAAAACTTGTGTGCCAGCTGCGCCCGTACCTTGAGAAGTCTGACTTGGCCACGGTGGTCCATGCTCTAGTTACATCCCAAATAGATTACTGCAATGCGCTCTACGTGGGGCTGCCTTTGAAGACGGTTCGGAAACTTCAGCTAGTTCAACGGTCAGCAGCCAGACTACTAACTGGGACGACATACAGAGAGCATACCACCCCCGTTGTGCCAGTTCCACTGGCTGCCAGTCAACCTCCGAGCCCAATTCAAAGTGCTGGTTCTGACCTATAAAGCTCTATACGGTTCTGGCCCAGCTTACTTGTCTGAACGCATCCACCCCTATGTCCCACCTTGAAACCTAAGATCATCCGAGGAGGCCCTTCTCTCGCTCCCGTCAACAGCACAAATGTGCCTGGTGGGGACGAGAGACAAGGCCTTCTCGGCGGTGGCCCCCCGCCTATGGAACACACTCCCAGCTGAGGTAAGATTGGCCACCTCCCTCTCCTAGTTTTTCGAAAGAAACTAAAGGCATGGTTTTGGGACCAGGCTTTTGGACAGTAGATGCAAATTTAAGGGAATGTGACTGGAATGACGATATGGCTGATGAGACAGTTTTACTGTTTTAATGATGGCTTATGTATTGTTAATTATGCTTTTATGTCTAATTGTGGTTTTAATTTTGTAATTTGTTATGTATGGCTTCGGAATGGGGCCCATTGTAAGCCGTCCTGAGTCCCCCTTTGGGGGTTGAGAAGGACGGGAAGGAAATGCGAGAAATAATAAATAAAGAAGTAAATAAGAAGAAGAGGAGGAGGAGGAAGAAGAAGTAAGAGGAGGAGGAGGAGGAGGAGGAGGAAGAGAAAGAAGAGGAGGAGGAGGAAGAAGTAGAAGAAAAAGAAGAGGAGGAGGAGGAGGAGAGGGAAGAGGAAGAGGAAGAGGAAGAAAAAAAAGAAGAAGTAGAGAAAGAGGAAGAAGAGGAAAAAGAAAAAGAAAAAGAAGATACCTGGATCCAGGCCACACATTAAACCTCCTGGAATCCCCTCCCACAAGGATCGATTAGGATCATCTCATTAATTAAAAGCAACCACCAATTAAAAAATCCATCTCAGGAGGAAACAATGGAAGGAGGTTTTGGTGAAGGCTTTCATGGCCGGAAAGACTGGGTTGTTGTGAGTTTTCCGGGCTGTGTGGCCATGTTCCAGAAGCAGTAAATAAAGAACAACACTAAAAAAATCAGGGGAATTCCGGACAAGAAACAATCAGGGCCAGCTGATCACCTCCCAACAAAGGTTTCCCCCAGGCAGTAAGAAGCCAGGCCTTGAAACTGCTAGGTCATTAAATGCTAATCAAGATGGCCAATTGTAACATTCACACCTCACTCCAACAGACAAGAGTTCTTTCCCCCATCTTGGACATTATTCCACAGATATATAAACCCACTTGTCTAATTTCCAACAGACCTCAAAACCTCTGAGGATGCCTGCCACAGATGTGGGGAAAGCCTCAGGAGAGAATGCTTCTGGAACATGGCCAGACAGCCCTGAAAACTCACAACAACCCAGTCTTTCCGGCCATGAAATGCTTCGCCAAAACCTCTTTCCATTGTTTCCTCCTAAGATGGATTTTTAATTGGTGGTTGCTTTTAATTAACGAGATTATCGTAATCAATCCTTGTGGGAGGGGATGCCATTAGATGGAGGCAGCAAGGATTGCAAACCAGCTCCTTTGTTGGGATTGTATCCAACAGGGAATCTGGATCAAATTACTATACTGAAAAAAAAAATCCAGATTGAATCAGAGGCTGAGATGATGTAGCAGCCACAACACTTTAATTGGGTTAACAGTTAAAAGAGAGCCGATATAATACTCCTTTAGCAATTTTGCAATGGTAGAACAGCTTAGGGATCCGTCACTGTTTATATTTCCAAATAACCTTTCAATGTCAGTCACTTAATTAACCGTTTGAGTGCCTAGAAAGGGATCAAGACAGGAATCAAGTGTAGGATATCAGAAGCACAAAGGGAAACCCTTCAAAACCTTATTTATACAGTCAAAATTATACAAAACTGATATATAATATGTATATATATCAGTGGCTTACATATTATAGATATATAATATGTATATATTATATATCTATATCTTGCATGAAAGTCTTCTAAGGGGTTGGTTTCACCTCCAGCATGCTAGTGAAACCTAACGACTATGTGGCAAAAGGAGGCATTGTCCTAAAACTGTGGAAAGTTTGCAAAGCTCTGTTGTATATCCTCTCCTAATGAGGATGGGGCCCACAACTGGGAGAGGCGGGGAAGATGACAACCACATATATAAACATTGTCTATGGGGTGCAGTTTGGCACCATAGAATCATTGGAAAAGACCCCAAGGGCCATTTAGTTCAACCCCCTCCTGCCAGGCAGGACAAACACCATCAAAGCACTCCCAACAGATGGCTATCCAGACTCTGCTTAAAGACCTCCAGAGGGAGGAG
>NW_026847771.1:96675370-96782870 GCF_025583915.1 Anolis sagrei ordinatus
ATGTGTGTTTATATTTGTGTATATGTGTGTTTGCGTATATATGGATATATGTGTGTGTGTGTGTGGCTTTATGCATCATGCATTACTGTGGCCTAGTCTGTGTATATGTGTTTTGTGTGTATATATGTGTGTACATATTTGTGTATATGTGTGTTTGCGTATATATGTGGTTTTGCGCATGCGTAGTAATGGGTTTCTTTTTGTGTTTTGGCTTTTTAATTCTCTTCTGCTATGTTTTTCAGTGTTTTTATGAGTGATGGTCACTTGTTGGCCTGAGAGGTGTATTGTGTCCAAATTTGGTGACAATTTGTCCAGTGGTTTTTGAGTTATGTTAATCCCACAAACGAATATTACATTTTTATTTATATAGATAGCACTGAAAAAAACACGTATGTCAGGACACAAAAAAGAAGCCAGCTACATGTGTCGGCTGAACAGACAACCATCAAATAGCATACGGAGCTCTTCTGCTTTTTCTTTCCTGCGTGTTTATTGTAACACAAGTTTCCCCTTGTGTGTCTAGCAAAATGACCCCAAAAAGCCTTCACTTGCAATGCCTTCAAATATTGATTTGGAAGAGGGAGGTCTCCCCATTTGTATTGACTCTGCGTTAAGAGCGGCCTCCTTCCCTGGATGTCTTATACCTCTTGTGGCTCTGTTTACGTACAGGCATCGTCCTTTTGGTGGACGCTCCAGCCACTTCTCCCAGGTCCAGCTCTCTGAAACTGAATGACCAAGTCATGAAAGAAGGTCTGCCTCCAAAGCATGGGAAGTTTGGAAATCTCCGTCCTATGTTCTCTCTGTTCTATTCCTACGGGTCTTCTTCCCACGTCCTTCGCGGAATGCCATGCCTTGACCGCTGGGCTTCTCCGTCCCCTCAAGTTGGGCTCTCCATCCCTGTGTCCTTCAGCAGAGTGGTCGGAGGAAGAGGAGGGCCACCCCGGTGGGGGGCACCTGGTAGTTCAGGGGGTCGCCGGCCCTCAAGGTGCCCATGAAGCGCTTCTCCAGGACGTCATAGGCCTTGTAGCCGGAGGCACAACTGGAGATGGCAAGTAGGCCCAAAGCCGTCACAAAGGGTCGAGGGGTGCCATCCGTGCCGGTGTTTAGGACTGCCAGTGCAAACTGGCCACTGACCAGGGGCCGGCGCCAGACCTCAAAGTGGGAGGACTGTGGGACAGAAAGAGAGGCCAGTGGGTCAGGAAGGTCTTCCAGCAGGATTCCTGCAGAAGTCTTTGATCTGGAGGACATAGAGATGCCTTGAGAGAATATACTAATCAAATCCCCAAATGCAGCGGTTCTATTATTTGACAAACCCACTGTATAAAATGTGAATAATCTCAGAGTGCAGTAAAATTTAGATGCATATCTTTCTATTATTATTATTATTATTATTATTATTATTATTATTATTATTATTAATTGAAAACCATTTGAAGACTTCTTGCAAACAAGCATCATCGTCACTATTTATTATCATCATCGTAGTAGTAGTAGTGATGATAATAAATAGTGATGATGATGCTTGTTTGCAAGAAGTTTTCAAGTGCTTTTCAATAAAAAAATCATCATTGTCATTATTACTATTTTTATTGTGTCAGAAGGAACTTGAGAAACTGCAAGTCGCTTCTGGTGTGAAAGAATTGGCCGTCTGCAGAGACATTGTCCGGGGGACACTCAGATGTGTTACAATCCAATGGAAGGCTTCTCTCATGTCTCCGCATGGGAAGCTATAGCTGACAGGTGGGAGCTTACCCCATCTTGCGGATTTGAACTGGCGCCCTTCAGGTCAGCAGTTCAGCCGGCACAAGCGTTTAACCCATTGTGCTCCCACGGCTCCTTATTATTACTGTCAGTATTGCTGTTATTAGTATTATAATTGAAACCCAACTGAAGGCTTCTTAAAAGCAAGCATTATTATTATTATTATTATTATTTAAAACTGCTTGAAGACTTCTTAAAAGCATGCTTCATCCTCAAAACTATTACTGAAAACCACTTGAAGACTTCTTAAAAGAAAGCCTTATTATTACTATTATTATTATTATTATTATTATTATTATTATTATTATTATTGAAAACATCTTGAAGACTTCTTCAAAGCAAGCATTATTATTCTTATAATTACTGAAAAGCAATTGACTTCTTACAAGCAAGCATCATCATCATCATCACAAACTGCTTCAATATTTCTTTAAAGAATTTATTATATTTATTATTATTATTATTATTATTATTATTATTATTATTATTATTACTGTTGAAAACCACTTGAAGACTTCTTCAAAGCATTATTATTATTATTATTATTATTATTATTATTATTATTATCTTGCTGGTTATTTTTTGGCTATGGTAAGTTAGACTGAAGTTGTATTTATTGATTGTTTTTGATTTGATTTATCATTATTATTTGAAACACAACAAGATTGGCCCCCCTTGAACTGCTTTGGCTCAATGCTATGAATTCACAGGAGTTGGGAGTTTGACCCAGTCTTGATCCTCTTGCTCCAAAAAGTACAAAATCCAACTCCCAGGACCTCATTGCATTGTCGATGATGATGATGATACATTTTATTGATTACCCTCCTCTCCTGAAGGCTTCCTGAAGGGCAGAATATAAATACTGTAAATAAAAATAATAGAACATAACAAATACAATAAGTTACACAGATAAAGTTACACACATGCCCCACGTAGTGGGGAATGCACCTTGTAGATGCGCCTGCCTTGGATGCCGCGTGGGTCCTGGTCAATATAGAGAAGCAGCGGGTTCTGCAGGAGGTCCTTGGCATCGTCCGAAATGGTGCGCAGGTTGCAGGACATGAAGAAGGGGGCGGCCAGGATGGCCCAGAGGGCCACTTGCACCTTGGACTGCTCCAGGCTCAGGCCAAAGTCCCCCAGGATCAGCTGCAGCAGGAGGAGAACACCATGCACCCCAAAGGACACACACACACACACACATATATACTTATAGTACAAAGCATCAGAACAAAGGAGAAGAGGGGTTTCAGCCAGAGAGCTCAAAGTGAGTCAAAATCCAAGATCTGGAGCACTGGCTTTATCTCTAACCAGTAACTCTAACCAAGATCTTGTATTTGAAAGGCTTAGGCACGGGCTGCATCTGCACTGTAGAATAAACTCAGTTGACCCCATTTTAACTTTCATGCCACTGTGGGAGTTGTATCTCACAAGGTCTGTTAGCCTTCTTAGGATTGCATTGCGCTGAGCTAAAGAAGTGGTTCCCAGTTGACTCCATTCCCCAGTGTAGATGCACCCAAGCAATCCTCAAATATGGTTTTGCCATGTCCTTCCTCTAAATTCCTGAATGGAAAGGTGTTTTTTTTTTGAGGGGGCAGGGAGTGTGGGTGGGGGAGGGAGGTATGGAATGTTACCATGTCAGGGTCGTTCCACCTTCCGGGTCCAGCAGCCGGCTGCAGCTTATCCTGGTTATTCCCATACCACTCAATGATGTGGAAGAGGCTGTCCCAAGAGTCCTCGATGTCCTTGTAATTTCTCCAAAGGTTGCATATTTTGCCCAGCAACGTATAATTCACCTAGCACGGAAAGCAAAGGACTTAGGGTGCTTTCTCTATGGGGCAGGTGCTGGAGCCAATCTGCCACGACTAGTGTACTAGTGCACATGGCCGAAGGAAGGTCTTCATGGACATTGTTTGGGGGTAATGCACTTCAATAATAATCTAGCAATCGACCAACTAACCTACCTACCTATCTATTTATCTGACTATCTCTCTCTCTTTCTCTCCATGCCTTTATCCCTCTATCCCTCCATCTCTCTCTCTCTCTTTCTCCCTCTCCCTATCTACCTATCTACTTATCTCTATCTCTATCTCCATCTGTATCTCCTTCTCTACCTACCTACTGATCTACCTACCTGCCTACTTACCTACCTGCCTACCTACCTACCTCTCTATCTATCTACCCACGGATCTACCTACCTGCCTGTCTAACTACCTGCCTACCTATCTCTCGGTACCTACCTACCAATCTATCTACCTGCCTGTCTACCTCTCTATCTATCTACCAATCTACCTACCTGCCAGTCTACCTACCTGCCTGTCTACCTCTTTATTTATCCACTGATCTACCTACCTGCCAGTTTACCTACGTATTTATCTACCTACCGATCTACCTACCTGCCTGTCAACCTACCTTCCTACCTATCTCTATCTTCCTACCTGTCTATCTCTCTCTATCTACCTACCAATCTACCTACCTGCCTGTCTACCTACCTGCCTATCTACCTCTCTCTCCATCTATCTATCTACCGATCTACCTACCTGCCTGTCTACCTACCTCGCGAAGGCTGATCTGGCTGGGGTGGTCCATGCCTTGGTCACCTCCAGATTGGACTACTGCAATGCACTCTAAGTGGGTCTGCCCTTGAAAACAGGCCGGAAATTTCAATTGGTCCAACGGGCAGCAGCCAGGATGTTAACTGGGGCCCCTTACAGAGAGAGGTCAACCCTCCTGTTCAAGGAGCTCCACTGGCTGCCATTTATTTTCCGAGCCCAATTTAAGGTGCAGGTGCTTACCTACAAAGCCCTGAACAGTTTGGGACCATCCTACCTGTGTGACTGCATCTCCGTCTATGAACCCACGCGCTCACTTCAGTCATCTGGAGAGGCCCTGCTCATGATCCCACCTGCGTCGCAAGCACGTTTGGTGGGGACACGAGACAGGGCCTTTTCTGTGGTGGCCCCCCGACTCTGGAACACCCTCCCCAAAGATCTTAGACAGGCCCCTACACTGGCAGTCTTCAGAAAGAAGTTGAAGACCTGGCTGTTCTGATGTGCCTTTCCAGAATAGGAAATCTCCAATACCAAGTCCCATAAACACTTTATTAAAACTAAGATTGCTGCACACTGCACTTGCCCTATAATCCTACATACCTCCTGTCACATCAGCACTTTTAATTCCTGTACCCATTACTCTGGCCCGACCCAGTTTTATTGTGTCTTAGTGTATTGTTTATTGCTTATTGTTTATATTGCTTTAATTGTTTTTAATTTGCCTTAGGTTTTGTATTGTTGTTATTGTGTTGAGGCCTTGGCCTTTGTAAGCCGCATCGAGTCCTTCGGGAGATGCTAGCGGGGTACAAATAAAGTTTAATAATAATAATACCTGCTTACCTATCTCTCTCTATCTATCTACCTACCGATCTACCTACCTGCCTGCTTACCTATCTCTCTCTATCTATCTACTTACCGATCTATCTACCTGCCTATCTCTCTCTCTATCTACCTACCGATCTACCTACCTGCCTATTTATCTACCTGCCTGCCTACCTACCTCTCTACCTACTGATCTACCTACCTGCCTATCTACCTGCCTGCTTACCTATCTCTCTATCTACCTACCTACCTACCAATCTACCTACCTACCTGCCTGTCTACCTACCTATCTGCCTGTCTACCTATCTGTCTGTCTGTCTGTCTGTCTGTCTGCCTGCCTGCCTGCCTGCCTGCCTGCCTGCCTGCCTGCCTATCTATCTATCTATCTATCTATCTATCTATCTATCTATCTATCTATCTGCAGATCTCTCTATTTATCTATCTACCTACCAATCTATTTAATAAGTCAATATATATATGTTTGTATCAATGTATGTATTTTCTAATATGGCTCTCACCGCCCTGTAATCCCCACTGGCAATGGATCTGAACCAAACTTAGCACACATATCCACCACAATCAGCTTTAAATACTGCTTGGATTTTGGGAATATTGACTCAAGATGATGGGAGTTATAGTTCACCCATTTGCAAAGAGCACCGTGAATCCAACCAATGATAAATCTGGACCAAACCTGACACAAAGATCCATCATGACCAACTTTAAATATTGATGTGGGTTGGAGGCAATGCAAGATGATGATGGGAGTTGTAGTTCACTCACATCTTTATGCACTTTCTAACAGGACCATTCATACTGTCCCATGTCAAATAATGACTATTTTCCCAATCATTAGCATTACAAAATCTCTGACATGGGCATTACTACTACTGCAACTCATGAGGAGCTATGGCATAATCCATCTGCTTTTAATCCTGGTTTGGGGCTATCATCATCATCACATTTATTAATACCCTGCTTTTCTCTCTTGTTTGGAAGTTACCTTTGGCGGGAGGCCTCCTTCGTAGGCCGGCCAGCTGCAGGAGAACGCAATCGGCCGCCCGGTTTTGTTCAGTGCCGCACTCATCTTTGGGTAGCCTTTGGCCCATAATAAACAGAACAGAATAATAATAATAATAATAATAATAATAATAATAATAATAATACAAATAGAATAGTAAAATATCAATATAATAATAATAATAATAATAATAATAATAATAATAATAATACAAATAGAATAGTAAAATAACAATATAATAATAATAGTAATCATAGTAATAATAATGGCAGCTTCAAGGCAGGGTTTGTTTTTTGGGGGAATCCCTTTGTCTTCCAGTGCAACTCTATGGTCGGCATTGACCATAGGGTTACACTGGAGGACATAGAGATTCCTAGAGATAATATACAAAACAAATCCACGAATGCAGAGGGCCAACTTCTATTATTTGACCAAATCCATTGTATAAAATGCAATTATTGATATTATTATTTCCCTCCTGGTGCAACCATCAGGTGCTGCCAGAGGATTCAAGAGGGTTTTTCAGTGGGGTCAAGAACCACGAACCAGCTGCCTTGGTGGTGGCATCAGAGAAGCAGCCATCTAGCTTCAGCATGTCTACTCCCCACGACGCAAAAGTCTGGGCGTCCGTCTCGATGGTCTTAAGGGTGGTCCCAGGATACCCGGCACAGGTAGCGTTGCCTAGGTCACTGTAGATGCCAAATTTCAAACCTTTGGAGTGGACCTGGGGGCAATGAGAAGATCAAAGAGAGCAGATTGAGACAAAAAGAGATTGAGAGGCGAGGCTTGTCCCTGTTTTAAATTACAGCCCATCCCTGAGTAACAAACGTCTGACTTACAAAACTCACAGTTAAGAATGGGGCTGAGACAACAGGAAGTGGGAGGAATCTTCCCCTCAGAAGGAAGAGAAATCCACTCCTGGAAGAGTTTTTATCATGGGGAAAAGGTGTCTCCATTGAAGCTGTACCTCCAATTCTTGTTTCCATAACAAGCCACATTTTCCAAACTCCAATTATTAAGAGACAGAACGTGAGGTGGCATCTTCTGAACAGAGGAACAAGCAGCAAAACAGACACCACAGGGACGTGACCCCTTTCCTATTCTATCTAAAGCCTATCTAAAGCCTATACACACACACATATATACATACATACACACACACACACATACACACTAGCTGTTCCCTGCCACACGTTGCTGTGGCCCACATGGGCATTCTGTGTGGGAGGTTTGGCCCAGTTCTATCATTGGTGGGGTTCAGAATGCTCTGTGATTGTAGGTAAATTATAAATCCCAGCAACTACAACTCCCAAATGTCAAGATTCTATTCTCCCCAAACTCCACAAGTGTTCACATTTGGGCATATTGAGTATTCGTGCCAAGTTTGGTTCAGATCCATCATTGTTTGAGTCCACAGTGATCTCTGGATGTAGGTGAACTACAACTCCAAAACCAAAGGACACTGCCCACCAACCCTTCTAGTATTTTCTGTTCGTCATGGGAGAACTGTGTGCCAAGTTTGATTCAATTCCATCATTGGTGGGGTTCAGAATGGGTGAATGTAGGTGAACTATAAATCTTTGAATGTAGGTGAACTATAAATCCCAGCAACTACAACTCCCAAATGAAAAAATCATATTTTGAGGGAAGGACATACATTGGGTTGTTAGGTGTCTTGTGTCCAAATTTGGTGTCAATACGTCCAGTGGTTTTTGAGTTCTGTTAATCCCACAAATGAACATTACATTTATATATATATATATTTATATATATATACACACACACACACACACACACACACACACACACGCACACACACACATACTAGCCATCCCCTGCCACGTGTTGCTGTGGCCCAGTCGTGTATATGTGTTTTTTTTGTGATTGTGTATATGTGTGTGTGTGTATGTATATATATGTGGTGTTGCGCATGCATTGTAAGGTTTTTTGGGCTTTTTAAGTCTCTTCCGCTGTGTTTTTCAGTGTTTTTATGTCACTTGTTGGCCTGATGGGTGTATTGTGTCCAAATCTGGTGTCAATTCGCCCAGTGGTTTTGAGTTATGTTAATTCCACAATGTTATGTTAATCCTTGAAGAGGCATCCTTGAAGTGACTGGATTGACCTTGAAGGAGCTGGGGGTGGTGACGGCCGACAGGGAGCTCTGGCGTGGGCTGGTCCGTGAGGTCACAAAGAGTCGGAGACGACTGAACAAATGAACAACAACAATCCCACAAACGAACATTACATTTTAATTTATATAGATGGCTGGCGTTATACTTAAGAAATGTTCCTGTTCCAACTTGCAAACAAATTCAGCTTAAGAAACAACCCGACAGAAATGATTTTGTTCATAACTTGTAGACTGCCTGTATTTTAAAGGACAATTTCAAGTAGAGGCTGGATGGCCATCTGTCTGGAGTACTTTGATTGTGCTTTTTCTGAATGGCAGAAGGGGATTGGAGTGGATTGTCTTTGGGGGTTCCTTCCAACTCTGGCATCTTACATTCATCACCATCATCCTTGATGATGATGATGATGTGCTTTTCCTGCCTGAAAGAAAGAAGGATGTTGGATTAGATGGCCTTTGAGGTCTCTTCCAACTCTTCTATGATTCTATTTATCATTACCAAAAACCTCACCCGGGCATTGGTGGGTACCTAAGCCAATAAGTGGGGCTGGAACTCACGTAGTCGGCCAGGGCCTTGATGCCACTGGGGAAACGGTCAGGGTCCGGCTGGAGCCGACCTTGAGAATCCCTCTTCTTTGCTGCCCAGCAGTCGTCCAGGTTGATGTATTTGTAGCCCAGCGCCTTCCAGCCGTCCTCAACCAACCGGTCAGCCATGGCCTTGATCAGTCTTTCACTGTCGGCAGGGAACAAAACCCAGAAGGAAGGCAGTGTGACCCCATTTGAACTCCCATATGGCTCTTGTTTACAGCTTCTTCTCTTTCTCCTTATGCTCATCTTAGGGCCCTTCCAGACAGGCCCAATATCCCAGGTTCTGATGCCATTTTTTCTGCTTTAAACTAGATTATATAAGTCCTCACTGCCAGAAAATCTGGGATAAACAGAATAGTTAACAGGTTAACTTTTCTGGTAGAGTCAGAGTCCATATCCTATGTATTTCTCCTTGCTTGAAACAGAAGTTCTCAATGAGGGAAAACATGCAGATGAATAATAAGGCTCCACAGCCACCTACAAACCCACCGCCATGATATCAGACTTGAAGGACCATCATCCTCAGGCTATGAGGGATTGCCTAAGTAAAGTAAGTAAGTACACGAAGCTAATAAACGGCTTCTAAGTAAAGGTAAAGGTTTCCCCTTGGCATTAATCTAGTTGTGTCTGACTTTGGGGGGTGAAGATCATCTCCATTTCTAAGCCAAAGAGCCAGCTTTGTCCATAGATACCTCCAAGGTCATGTGGCCAGCATGACTGCATGGAGTGCCATGACCTTCCCACTGAAGCAGTATCTATCTACTCACACTTGCATGTTTTTGAACTGCTTGGTTGGAAGAAGCTGGGTCTAACAGCGAGAGCTCACCCTGCTCCTTGGATTCGAACCACCGACCTTTCGGTCAGCAAGTTCAGCAGCTCAGCGGTTTAACCCGCTGTGCCACCAGGGGCTCCGAATGGCTTCTATGTCTTATGAAATAGATCTTCCTCTATTTCTCCTTTCGCTCATCTTATCTTGTAGCCTAGGCCTGGCTCAATGCTATGGAATATTGGATGCTGCAAAGGGGGCTGGTAGGCACCTTGGCAGACTACAAATCCCAGGATGCCATTGCATTGAGCCATGGGGGGGAGGGAGGGTTTAAAATGGTGCCAAACTGCATTAATTCTATATTATAGACCAGGCATGGGCAAACTTCAGCCTTCCAGATATTTTGGACTTCAATTCCCAAAATCCCTAACAGCCTCAGACCCTTCCTTTTTCCCCCTCAGCTGCTTAAGCGGAAGGGTCTGAGGCTGTTAGGGATTGTGGGAGTTGAAGTCCAAAAACACCTGGAGGGCTGAAGTTTGCCCATGCCTGGTATAGACACAACTCTCACCTGATGCAGTTGTCAGGGTCGTTGGCGCAATTGGTGTTGCATCGGAAGCGCTCCCAAGGCACCCATCCCATCGGAGGCGTCCGGAGGAGGCCATTTTCCATGCCATAAGTGCCATAAGGAAGGATCAGAATGGTCCATAGAGGAAAGGGCGGCATGATTTGGAGAGAAACCCTGCAAAGAAACCAATATTGATTTGTTTCATTCTAGGTTTTAAATTGCATTGCTTTTCAGGCCAAGAGGGAAAGGCAGGGTGTAAATATTACTATCATTATCATTATTATTTTCATCATTTGTTTGTTTCCCCTCTGAACTGAGATCTAGTGTCCATGATTTGTTGTTGTTTATTCGTTCAGTTGCTTCCGACTCTTCGTGACTTTCTGGACCAGCCCAGGCCAGAGCTCCCCATCAGCTATGGCCACCCCCAGCTCCTTCAACGTCAAGGCAGTCACTTCAAAGATACCATCCATCCATCTTGCCCTTGGTTGGCCCCTCTTCCTTTTTCCTTCCATTTCCCCAGCATCAGTCTTCTCCAAGCTTTCCTGTCTTCTCATGATGTGGCCAAAGTACTTCATCTTTGCCTCTAATACTCTTCCCTCCAATGAGCGGTTGGGCTTTGTTTCCTGGAGTATGGACGGGTTGGATCTTCTCGCTGTCCAAGGCACTCTCAGAATATTCCTCCAACACCACAGTTCAAAAGCTCAGCCTTCCTTCACTCAGTCTTCCTTATGATCCAGCTCTCACCTCCATAGGTTACTACGGGGAATACCATTGCTTTAACTTTGCGGACCTTTGTTGCCAATGTGATGTCTCTACTCTTCCCTATTTTATTGAGATTGGTCATTGATTTCATTCCAAGAAGGAATTGCATCTATAGTCTGCATCTATAGTCATCTTTACGCCTAGAAATACAAAGTCTGTTACAGCCTCCATGTTTTCTCCCTCTATTTGCCAGTTGTCAATTGGTCCGGTTGTTTTTTGTTATCTTTAACTGCAACCCAGTTTTTGCCCTTTCTTCTTTCACCTTGGTTAGGAGGCTCCTCAGCTCCAACTCGCTTTCAGCCGTCAAAGTGGTATCATCTGCATATCTCAGGTTGTTAATGTTTCTTCCAGCAATTTTAACTCCAGCCTTGGATTTGTCAAGCCCTGCACACTGCATGATGTGTTCTGCATATAAGTTGAATAGGTTGGGTGAGCGTGGACAGTCCTTTCCCAAATTTGAACCAGTCGGTTGTTCCATGATCAGTTCTTACCGTTGCTACATTGGCCTTATACAGATTCCTCAGGAGAGAGACAAGATGGCTTGGTATCCCCATCCCACCAAGAACTTGCCACAATTTATTATTATCCACACAGTCAAGGGCTTTAGAAAAGTCAATCGAACAAAAAAAGTTGTTTTTTGTTTTTGGGCTGTATGGCCATGTTCTAGAAGCATTCTCTTCTGATGTTTCACCTGTGTCTATGGCAGGCATCCTCAGAGGATGTGAGGTCTGTTGGAAGCTAGGAAAATTGGATCTGTGGAAAGTCCAGGGTGGGAGAAAGAACTCTTGTCTGTTGGAGGTAGGTGTGAATGTCTCAATTGGCCACCTTGATTAGCATTTGATGGCCTGACAGTTTTTAGGTGTGCCCTGTTCCTGTCTGGGGGAACATGAACGATACTGCAGACTACTTCAACCAGAGGCTGGATGGCCATCTGTCAGGGGTGATTAGAATGCAATATTCCTGCTTCTTGGCAGGGGGTTGGACTGGATGGCCCATGAGGTCTCTTCCAACTCTATGATTCTATGATTCTATGAAGTCAGCCATAGCAGAGCACCTGATGAACCAACCAGGACACAGCATATTATTTCAGAACACAGAAATGCTGGACCACTCTCACAACCACCATGTCAGACTACACAGAGAAGGCACTGAAATCCACAAGCATGTGGACAATTTCAACAGAAAGGAAGAAACCACGAAAATGAACAAAATCTGGCTACCAATATTTAAAAAAACTCTAAAATTATAATAGTAAATAAAGAACAAAAGGTCGCAGGTTCGATTCCAGGGAGCGGCGTGAGCTTCCGCTGTCAGCCCTAGCTTCTGCCAAACTAGCAGTTCGAAAACATGCAAATGTGAGTAGATCAATAAGTACCGCTCCAGTGGGAAGGTAACGGCGCTCCATGCGGTCATGCTGGCCACATGACCTTGGAGGTGTCTATGGACAACGCTGGCTCTTTGGCTTAGAAATGGAGATGAGCACCACACCTCAGAGTCAGACATGACTGGACTTAATGTCAGGGGACAACCTTTACCTTTACCTAAATAAAGAACAAACTCAAACACAGGGGTACTCCAGACAAGAAACAATCAAGGACAGCTAATCAGCTCTCAACAAAGGATTCCCCCAGGCAGTAACAAGCACACAACTGTCAGGCCATCAAATGCTAATCAAGGTGGCCAATTGAAACATTCACACCTACTTCCAACAGACAAGAGTTCTTTCTCCCACCCTGGACTTTCCACAGATATATAAACCCAATTTTCCTAGTTTCCAACAGACCTCACAACCTCTGAGGATGCCTGCCATAGATGCAGGTGAAACATCAGGAGAGAATGCTTCTAGAACATGGCCATACAGTCCAGAAAAACCTACAACAACCCATCTCATGAAAGCCTTCGAACAATAGAATCATAGAATCATAGAACAAAAGAGTTGGAAGAGACCTCATGGGCCATCCAGTCCAACCCCCTGCCAAGAAGCAGGAATATTGCATTCAAAGTCACCCCTGACAGATGGCCATCCAGCCTCTGTTTAAAAGCTTCCAAAGAGGGAGCCTCCACCACACTCCGAGGCACAGAGTTCCACTGCTGAACAGCTCTCACAGTCAGGAAGTTCTTCCTCATGTTCAGATGGAATCTCCTCTCTTGTAGTTTGAAGCCATTGTTCTGTCCTAGTCTCCAAGGAAGCAGAAAACATGCTTGCTCCCTCCTCCCTGTGGCTTCCTCTCACATATTTATACATGGCTATCATATCTCCTCTCAGCCTTTTCTTCTTCTGGCTAAACATGCCCAGCTCCTTAAGCCGCTCCTCATAGGGCTTGTTCTCCAGACCCTTGATCATTTTAGTCGCCCTCCTCTGGACACATTCCAGCTTGTCAATATCTCTCTTGAATTGTGGTGCCCAGAATTGGACACAATATTCCAGGTGTGGTCTAACCAAGGCAGAATATAAACAAAAATAGATCTTTGTCTGAAAATCCCTGCCTTTCTCCATTATTATTTATGTATATTTTATTCTGGTTTCTGATTTTTTTTGAATTGGTTATATTTAAGTGGCATTTTAGTAAATTTAATACAAAATTGAGTTTTTTAAAGGGTGATCCGGGTTCAGCAGCGGCCTTTCAAGAGGTTCAGCACCTTGGACAGAGCCATGAAAGTGTGCGGTCCCTTTAAGAGAGTGGAAGTGTGCCAGGATGGTGGGCAAAGGGGCACATTTAACAATCCAGGCTGAATAATTCCAGCATGTCAAATAGGTTATGTTAAAAATGGGGGCCAATGTGTTGCTCTTTCTTTTCCTAGATCCTTCGCCAACCCACCTCTGCTTTATTTTGCTTCCTGAATGAATCTTTTGGGAACCTGGATGACGTCATAAGGCTTTGGTTATGATGCCACCTATAGAAAAGCAGAGGATGTTCCAGGCCACGCCCCCTTCGGAACGCCCCGCCCCCGGAGTCTACTAGTGCGGGTTGGAACCCCTCGCGCATGCGCAGCGTTATTTTCCAGTCGGTTGCTGAGGAGAATGACGTGACGCCATTATTCAGGGCACGCATGCGCAGTACACTCTTTGCCGCTGTCTCGTAAAGTAGGCAATGCCCTACTTCCTGGTTGCTGGAGGCGGGTCTTTTGGTGAGCATGTATTGTGTGCCACGCTCAGCCAATGAGAGAAGCGGCTATTTCGCGCGGACCAATCAAATCGAAGCGGAGGTGGGCCTTTCTCCCTTGAAAGAGAATTCTCTCAGGGCAACAATGCATCCAATTTATGTATTTATCGTGTCATCAGCAACCATTGTATTACAATTCTAACAGAGCAAAACAAACACAGAGATTAAAAAGAAAAAAAAGGAAAAAAAACCACACAGATTTTGCAAATTTGGTATTTGGTTAAATGTCCTTTGACCAGTATCTGGCCACTTGGAGTGCCTCTGGGGTTGCCGCAAGAAAGTCCTCCATTGTGCATGTGGCAGGGCTCAGGGTGCATTGCAGCAGGTGGTCTGTGGTTTGCTCTTCTCCACATTCGCATGCCAAGGATTCTACCCTGTAGCCCCATTTCTTAAGATTGGTTCTGCATCTCGTGGTGCCAGAGCACAGTCTGTTCAACACCTTCCAAGTCGCCCAGTCCTCTGTGTGCCCAGGAGGGAGTCTCTCATTTGGTATCACCCATTGGTTGAGGTGCTGGGTTTGGGCCTGCTACTTTTGGACTCTGGCTTGCTGGGGTGTTCCAGCGAGTGTCTCTGTAGATCTAAGAAAACTATGTCTTGATTTAAGTCGTTGACGTGCTGGCTGATACCCAAACAAGGGATGAGTTGGAGATGTCTCTACCTTCACTATTGGCTGCTACTTCCCGGCGGATGTCAGGTGCAATACTGGCTAAGCAGTATAATTTCTCCAGTGGTGTAGGGCGCAGACACCCTGTGATAATGCGGCATATCTCATTAAGAGCCACATCTACTGTTTTAGTGTGGTGCGATGTGTTCCACACTGGGCATGCATACTCAGCAGCAGAGTAGCATAGCGCAAGGGCAGATGTCTTCACTGTGTCTGGTTGTGATCCCGAGGTTGTGCCAGTCAGCTTTCGTATGATGTTGTTTCTAGCACCCACTTTTAGTTTGATGTTCAGGCAGTGCTTCTTGTAGGTCAGAGTACGGTCCAAAGTGACTCCCAGATATTTGGGTGTGCTGCAATGCTCCAGTGGGATTCCTTCCCAGGTGATCTTCAGAGCTCGGGATGCTTGTCTGTTCTTGAGATGAAAGGCACATGTCTGTGTTTTAGATGGGTTGGGGATCAGTTGGTTTTCCCTGTAATAGGCAGTAAGAGCACCTAGAGCTTCGGAGAGCTTCTGTTCAACCATCTCAAAGCTCCCTGCTTGAGCAGTAATGGCACGATCATCAGCGTAGATGAAACTCTCTGTCCCTTCTGGCAGTGGCTGGTCATTTGTGTAGATGTTGAACATGGATGGGGCGAGCACGCTCCCCTGAGGCAGGCCGTTCTTCTGTTTCCGCCATCTGCTTCTCTGACCCTGGAACTCAACAAAGAAGCTCCTGTTTTGTAGCAGGTTTCCTATGAGGCGGGTGAGGTAGTCGTCCTTTGTGATACTATACATTTTTCTCAGGAGGAGGAGGTGGTTCACAGTATCATAAGCTTCTGTTCAACCATCTCAAAGCTCCCTGCTTGAGCAGTAATGGCACGATCATCAGCATAGATGAAGCTCTCTGTCCCTTCTGGCAGTGGCTGGTCATTTGTGTAGATGTTGAACATGGATGGAGCAAGCACGCCGGGTCTCTTTGTGAATAGTCTTGGTGTCCCACGCTCAGCCAATGAGAGAAGCGGCTATTGCGCCGAGGACCAATCACATCGAAGCAGAGGTGGGGCTTTATCTCTTGAAAGAGAACTCTCTATCAAGGCAACGACGCAGCCAATAGGAAGCCTCTCAACGCCTCTCTGGACCAATCAGCGGGCGCCGTCGTGGCAGCGTTGCCCTCCGCCCGCTAGGGGACGCTGTGGCGACGGTGGCCACGGAGTGCCATACCGGAAGAGAGCGCAGACCGGAAGGGACCGGAGGAGCCACCGAAGGAGCGGAGAGGGGCCTGTCTCGTCGCGAAGGGCCTCCGCCGCGCCGCCTTCTCCTCCTCCTCCTTCTCCCCGCTCTTCCCCCTTCCTTCCTTCCTTCCTTCTTTCCCTCCTTCCTTCCTTTGGCCTTGAAGGAGCAGGTGAGCCCTGAGGGGAAGGAGGGCCCGGCCTTTGAGGCCAGAAGCGCCTCTCTTCGGGGAGAAGGCCTCGCTTCATGGGTGGAAGGGAAACCCTTAAGCAGGCATAGGCCAGCTTCGGCCCTCCAGGTGTTTTGGACTACAACTCCCACAATTCCTAACAGCCGGTGGGAGTTGTAGTCCAAAACACCTGGAGGGCCGAAGTTGGCCTATGCCTGTCTTTCAAGTGCCAGGCGTTCCTGTGGCCCAGTCTGTTGATCTGGCAAATAAAGTAATGAGAAAGTGTTGGTTTCTAATATATGTAATTTCTTTATGCTTGTGGGTAAACAGTATTTCTTGCTGTTTCTTTGTCAGTGTTGATGTGGAGACTGTCTGGTTTGCCTACTCTGGAACATGCAACATATCATTGTTTTTCTTTAGGGGTCCTTTTCAAATCTATGATACTATATCTCTCTGTGTGTGAATCATATCTATCTATCTATATCAGTGGTCCTCAAACTTAGGCCCGGGGGCCAAATGCGGCCCTCCGCTCAGGGTCAACCTAAGTCTGTAATGACTTGAAAGCACACAGCAACAACAACAATCCTATCTCATCAGCCAAAAGCAGGCCCACACTTCCCATTGAAATACTAATAAGTTTATATTTGTTAAAATTGTTCTTCATTTTAATTATTGTATTGTTTTTAAGTGGTTTTTTGCATTACAAATAAGATGTGTGCAATGTGCATAGGAATTCATTCATTTTTTTTTCAAACTATAATCCGGCCCTCCAACAGTTAGAGGGACTCTGGCCTGGCCCTCTGTTTAAAAAGTTTGAGGACCCCTGATCTACATTATTGAACAGATGCAGTTTGGCAGGGCTTTGATTACGTTTTCTTGCCCTGGTGAAGGGAGGTGGACTGGGTGGCCTTAAGTATTTTCTATTGGAACGCTCTTTAATTGTAAATGAACTATAAATCGCAGTAACTACAACTCCCAAATGCCAAGGTCTATATCCCCCAAACTCCATCTGTGTTCCTAGTTGGGCATATTGAATATTCGTGCCAAGTTTGGTCCAGGTCCATCATCAGTGCTCTTTGGATGTAGATGTACTACAACTCCCAAACTCAACGTCAATGCCCATCAATCCCTTCTAGTATTTTCTGTTGGTCATGGGAGTCTTGTGTGCCAGGTTTGGTTCAATTCCATCATCGGTGGAGTTCAGAATGCTCTTTGATTGTAAGTGAACTATAAATCCCAGCAACTACAACTTCCAAATGACAAACTCAATTTTTTGAGTGATGGTCATTCCTTGGGTTCGTAGGTGTCTAGTGGCCAAATTTGGCGGCAATTCGTCCAGTGGTTTTTGAGTTATGTTAATCCCGCAAACAAACATTACATTTTTATTTATATAGACTAGCTGTACCCGCCATACGTTGCTGTGGCCAGCCTTCCCTCCCTCTTTCTCTGCTACTTTCTCTCCCTTCCTTTCCTTTTTTGCTTTCATTCTCTGCTTCCTTCTCTTCCCCCCCCCCCCTTTCTTTCCCTTCCTCTTTCTCTCCTTTCTTCCCTCTCTACCTATTCTTGGACTGTAACTCCCAGTAGTCCTCCTGAGCAAGCTATCGACCTACCTATCTATCTCTATCTAATCTATCTATCCTATCTATCTGGAGTTGCAGTCCAGGAATATGAAATTGGAAATATGCAGGGATTGGGATGCTCTCAAAGAAATCCAAGGAGAAAAAAGCTTGCAGCTTGAAAGAAGTTCATTTGTATCATCCTCCACTCCTAAAGGGCCTGCTCTAGGGGATGCTGGGAGCTGTAGTCTAGAAGAGAATGTGGATATGCTGTGTGTTTTCTTTGCCAGGGGGAGTCCTTTTGTGCATGCGCTGTAGTGTAGTTCTTGCTTTTCTTGGCTTCTTAAGTCCCTTCCGCTGTGTTTTTCGGATTTTTTATGAGTGATGGTCACTTGTTGGCCTGATAGGTGTATTGTGTCCAAATTTCGTGTCAATTTGTCCAGTGGTTTTTGAGTTATGTTAATCCCACAAACGAACATTACATTTTAATTTATATAGATTGTTGGTATTGTCGAAGGCTTTCATGGCTGGAATCGCTGAGTTGTTGTAGGTTTTTTGGGCTATATGGCCATGTCCTAGAAACATTATCTCCTGACGTTTCTCCTGCATCTATGGCAATTTGGACGCAGCATGTTATTTGAGAACACAGAAATGCTGGACCACTCTAACAACCACCATGTCAGCCTACACAGAGAAGCTATTAAAATCCATAAGCAGTGGACAATTTCAACAGAAAGGCGGAAACCATGAAAATGAACAAAATCTGGCTACCAGTATTTAAAAAACTAAAATTATAACACTCAAACACAGGGAAACTCCAGAGAGGAAACAATCAGGGACAACTAATCACCTCTCAACAAAATATTCCTCTGGGCACTAACAAGCCACACCAAAAAACTGCCAGGCCATCAAATGCTAATCAAGGTGCCAAGTGAAACATTCACACCTACTCCAACAGACAAGAGTTCTTTCTCCCACCCTGGACATTCCACAGATATATAAACCCAATTTTCCTAGTTCCAACAAACCTCACAATCTCTGAGGATGCTTGCCATAGATGCAGGCAAAATGTCAGGAGAGAATGCTTGTAGAACATGGCTGTATAGCCCGAAAAACCTACAATGACCCATTTTTGTTATTTATTTATTTCTATCCCACTTTTCCCCTGGATTGAGACTCTAAGCACTGAACAACATATAAATAGCAAAGACATGATGCACAATAAAAACAAACAGCCTCATCATGTCTAATAAAGATGATGGAAAAACTCACATCAGACGTAATTACCATCTAACCAAAAACCACAGTTATATGTAATATAATTGTAATAATACTTAAACTTATTCTTGACATTGCCAGTTGAATGGAGTGACTTCCCATCAAGACAGGAACTAAAACTGAATCCAGGTTTGAGAGAAAGGAGGGATATACATTCAATAAATACAAAAATCAAAGAATTTATAATAACATAACACATTATTGTGATTATGTTTATTTATACCTTGTTTTTTCTGTCTATGGGAAGACTCAAAGCATCAAATATGTGTGTGTGTGTGTGTGTGTGTGTGTATATATATATATATAAAAACACAAATAAAGTAATACATAATAATACATTATATATATATAATATCTGTATCTAAATAATAAATAAAATAATGAACAACACAATTATATATATATATACACACACACAAATAGTAAATCGAGTATTTTATATATGTATATGTATTATGTCATGTATTACGATATATGTCAAACATAAATATACAATATATTTTAACAGATACAGTTGTGCATTTGATGCTTTTAGTCTTCCTATGGAGAGAAAAAGCAGAGCATAAATAAACATAATCATAAAAATGTGTTATGTATTATTGTATATTCTTTGATTTTTGCATATATCCCTCCTTTCTCTCAAACGGATTCAGTTTTAGTTGTTGTCTTGATGGGAAACCACTTTGTTCAATGGGCAATGCCAAGAATAAGTTTTAAGTGTTATTACAATATTGTTGTTATTTCCTGTTTTTTTTTTAATTGAGATGCAAAGTGGCTCTTGCAGTCTTGAAGGAAAGTCAGCTGGTTGGTGTAATCTAAATATAAATGTATTATATTGCTGTCCTCAACGTATAAGATTATTTAATGTGGTTTTTAATCACTTGTTCCACATTCCATTCTGTATTGCTTTAACTTTTTTTAAAAAGCGATTTTGTGAGAGGTCTTATTGGAGGAAACGACGTGCTAGGAATACAATAGATGTGCCTGTTGCACTCTTCTTCTGTGGCTTTTCAGCAGCAAGTCCTTGTAAATCTCAGGAAATTAAAAGGAGGCCCTGCTTCCTTGACATATATTTGTTGAGGGCTCTTTCAGATACAATTGTAGGAAACATAACCAAAAGCAAATGTATTGCAGTAGGAGCTGTGCTTGAAATTGAAACTGTTGGTTTTGTTCCTCCATTGGAGTTTCCTTTCTATTGTTAAAGTGGCTGTTCTCCATTAACATTGAGTTCATGCCAGGGGAGATCAGGAATCACTCCTTGGACTCTTATTTAAGATTTAAAATGAGTAATTTCGCTCTTAACTTTGTGGGAAAGGTCTTGTTGACGTTTTTTCATGCTGGCGAGCTTTGAAACAATTACACTATTCCAAATATTTCAACTATGGCTGGATCTATACTGCCAGGTCAATGCAGTTAAGATGCATTCAGAAACTGGATTATATTATTATTATTATTATTATTATTATTATTATTATTATTATTGTTAGTAGTAGTAGTATATTAGAATTAAAATTTATGCCGAAGCTGTATCTTCTCAACATGATAGATGTGCAAATCAATAAACCTACAAGGAGAATCATCATGTATATGATGACAACACAAAGGGGTAGTATTGACAGCTGAAATTAAGAGAAGCCATGGAAATGGACAAATTATCTAGAATAACGAAGAGGAGCTGTCTAAGCAAGGTGCAGAAACACGAGGAAGTAGAGAAATATTGAAAGGAATAAGTCATCTCTGTATACAAAAATAAACAGTGCATATTTAAGTTTCTCTTTCTAACAAATGGAATGCAAGAAGACTTCGGATGAACCTCTCCCTCAAAGGGAGGGAAGGAAGCAGTGCCTTTGTATTTATTGTTGAATTGGACTGTGTTATGTTTACTTTGGTTTGTATGTGTCTTTTCTTCTTATGGTGTTGCTTGTGTTGTTTTTTTTACTTCCTTTTCTGAAAATCAATAAAATATAACAAGAAAAAATCCCAAAATGTTCTACCTGATCAAAACGCTGTTTGTCCCTCTTGACTGCTTGTAGGTTTGTTTCCATAGATGGGATCCTTCCTTCCTTTCCTAAATTACTTCTATCTGGTTGTTTCCATTTCAGACGCTTCACACTGAAGAAGTGGGTGTCCATGATAACATGTCCAATGTCTCCGTGGATAGAAGCATCAGACTGCAGGAGATCAAGAAGGGGCTGCAGTTTATACAGTAAGGGCCTTTGGCATCTGGATTCCTTTGTCTGAAGGATTTTCCTTGGCAGATGGGCTGCCTTAACACAAAGTGCCATATTTTTCTTCTTCGGTGTATATGTCTTTCATATTGAACGATTATCCAGATTTGTCATTACCAAGTAAACATATGGGTGCAACAGAGCACCAAGGGGACTCTTTTCCCTCCTCCTTTTTTAATAAAAAGGTAAAGGTTTCTCCTTGACATTAAGTCTAGTCGTGTCTGACTCTGGCGGGCGGTCCTTATCTTTATTTCTAAGCCAAAGAGCCAGTGTTGTCCGTAGACACCTCCAAGGTCATGTGGCCAGCATGACTGCATGGAGTGCCGTTACCTTCCCACATAAATGGTACCTATTGATTGTCTCACATTTCCAGGTTTTCAAACTGCTAGTTTGGCAGAAGCTGGGGCTAACAGAATCCCTGGATTCGAACCGCTGACCTTTTGGTCAGCAAGTTCAGCAGCTCAGCTGTTTAACCCATTGTGCCACCAGGGTCTCCTGCCTTTCTCAATACCTTGGTGAAAAAGAAGAAAAGGGAAAAGTTTTTAAAGCATTTGTTAGATTTTTTTTGCATGGAATTTTCAAATTATAACTTTTGTGCTCAAAGGAGGATTGGAACAAGCCTTCACTAGGAAGGAAGGACTTAATTATATATGATTGACTTCAACCTAAAGGATGGGAAGTCACAGTAACGGGATGAGTAGTGGGAGGAAAAGGCATAATAAAGATGAACGGGAAATTTATAGTCTCCGTGAACAAAAAAAAAAACAAAAAACAGTTTTTTCCTCCAAATGGGATGCAAGATGATTAAGGAAGAATCTCTCTCAAAGGGAAGGAATGGAGTCTATAGACAAGAAACCGAAGCAGTGTTTTTAAGTTTTATTATTTAATTGGATTATGATCTGTTTTTCTGGATTAAGTGTGTCAATTTTCTTTGTCTTTTTTGAAGATTTAAATAATTTAATAAAGAAATATAATACTGTATACATATTAGGAAACATTATTCAAAAATTAATTTGTGTGTGATAGATCAAGGTGGGAGATTCTTTGTTATGGCTGTTCTTTTTGTTCAGTATGCACATTAAAATTTAAAAATAGTTAATCATGGGTGTGTGTGGGCGGGGAAGATAATAATGCTCTTAAGTTGTTGCTTCTGTGCACACATAAGTGGGGAGACATTCCCACTGAACACAGTCATGTTAAATTCTGAGTAAATACATAAAGAGTTGTAAATATCACTGTTCTATGCACACTGCCATGTTTTAGTTGCCGTTTCATTTGGAGAAGGGTTGACATGTGTTCCTTTGAGAAGACATTGTTTGCCTTTTCTAGTCCTGTTTTGGTCTCATCAGCTCTCTTTTTGGACAAAGTCCTTTTGGACAAAGTCAGAGCAAGTTTTCAGTTTCGTTTTTCTCTTTCTCTTTCTCAGGTCTACTTTACCCTACCCAGGGACACAAGAACAATATGAGGTAACAGGGTTCTGCTTCGAGTCTTTTTTTTTTAGAGAGAAAAAGTGGGATGTGAATAATAATAATAATAATAATAGTAGTAATAATAATAATAATAATAATGGTGACCATCCTTGTTAGATCTTGTCCCAGGAGAAAACAACAATGTAAAACAAATAAGGATAAAATAGTCTTGCATCACAAGAAAGTTTGGCTGTCTTGCTAATCACCCTTGAGCTCAAATACATTTATGGACAAATTCCATAAACGTTAGTCCCAGTCCAGACTGCTGAGCATCTTTTGCCTGAATTTTCTTGTTATTCTCAAGCAGAGTACAGTGTTCCCTCGGTCCTTCATAGTTTGCTTATCACGGACTTGCTGTTTTGCAGTTTTCCCTGCTGTCGTGACTCAGTTGGAATCACAGACTGTCTCTGATGAGGATGACGGGACTCAGGTTCACAGTTCGGTTCAAGATGTCCCTGTTATAGATGTCCCTGTTTTTGACAAAGTGCAGTTTCCCACAGCAAGGCATGAGAGTGTTGATACTGAAAATAGCCAGGAACAGGTGCACATTGAGGAGGATAGTTCTCAGCCTGATAATGAGCAAGCAGGAAAACAGGCTGACACTACCGAACAGACTGACCTTGATGAAATGGGAACCTTAGGTCGGGCTGACCGTTTGGAATTCCGAGTCCGAAGGAGTGAAAGGATAGCTAACAAGAGGGAGGCCAGGGGACAGAGAAACGCCTTCATGTTTTGCAAAAGGATATTAAGCCATGTGTGTAAGACCAGATCTTTGTCAAAGCAACTTTGTGTTCTACCAAGAAGTTTGCATATGCTTGTCTGGATTTATCTTGCAGCTTTTGTGTTCATGGTTTCAGGACATTGTCATGTTCTCTTGGGGTTTTGCTTTGCTGGTGCCTTTTTGGATTAAGCTTCAAGTGCTTTTGGATATTGATCTGTTGGAACATTAACCTTTGCTTTTAAGAACTTTTTTTTACCTTTTATTCTTAATAAACTATAAAGACTTCTGGCTGTGTGTGGTTTGGTGTCTTCAGCAAAGTGAATCTACTCTGAGGTGCAACATCTGTATGGCCCTCCTCCTCGCCCTCCCTCTCTCCCTCCCTCTCACGCACTTTGCCTTCTCTTTCCTCTCCGCTTTCCCCTCTCTTCCTCCCTCCTTTGGGCGCTCATGCCACCCTCCTCTGGCAAGAGAGACACTTTCGCCTGCACGGCCCTCCTCTTCTTCCCTCCTTTTGTTCCTTCCTCCTCCACTTTCCCTCCTGAGGCTGTGGGAGAAAGAAGAGAAGAAGGAGGTGCTGGTGCTGGTGAGGAAACAGAGGGAGCTGCTGGAGCCGCTGCCCCTTCAGTCAAGTTTACTCCGGCGGCAGCTCCTGCAGAAGCAGTACGAGCCGAGTGAGAGGGAGAAGAGGCGGGAAAGAGGAGGAGAAAATTTCTTTCTCCTCCACTTTCCTGCCTCTTCTCTTGGCTCGTACTGCTTCTGCAGGAACCGCTGCCCCTTCAGCTAAATCTACTCTGGCAGCAGTTCCTGCAGAAGCAGTATGAGCGGAGTGAGAGGGAGAAGAGGAGAGAAAGCAAAGGAGAAAGAAATTTCCTCCTCCGCTTTCTCGCCTCTTCTCCCTCTCACTCGGCTCGTACTGCTTCTGCAGGAGTAGACTTGACTGAAGGGGCAGTGGCTCCCTCTGTTTCCTCCCCAGCCCCAGCATCTTCTTCTTCCACCTCCTTTCTCCCACAGCCTCAGGAGGGAAAGCGAAGGAGYAAGGAAGACAAGGAGGGAGAGAAGGCCAGGAGGAGGAGGGCCGKGCAGGCAAAAGTGTCCTTCTTGCCAGGGGAGGGTGGCATGAGCYTCCGAGGGAGGGAGGAAAAGGGGGAAAAGAGGAGAGGAAAAATGAAGGCAAAGTGTGTGTGTGTGGGGGGGGGAGTGTCCCTACATTGTGGTATTTCACTTATCGCGGGAGGTCCTGGACATTGAATAAGATCTTGTTAGAGCCACCCTATTGGATGCTTAATGGATACTTTGTCTTCCAGGTATTCATACGCGATCTTGTCAAGAACCTGTTCCACGAAGGGAACGAGGCTTACCAAGAAGGCGACTGGGAAGGGTCGCTGAGCCATTACTCTGAAGCTTTGAACATTGCCGATTATGCCAGTTCTGAAGGGATCCACATTTCCGATGAAATATTAGAGAAGCTGCGTGTAAATCGCATTGCGTGTTATTCAAAGAAGGTAAGGGAGCGGCATCAAGAGGGCAAGTGGTTCATGGGCCTGATCCAGTTCTAGGTTTCTTCCTTGAGAATGTCGGCAGGGCTGGTAGAACCCCTTAAAAGCGTACCCTTTGTCCTTCTGCTGGTAGTGTTTTTAGAGAGAATTTTTGTGGTCATTGGCTGTCTGTTCAGGAAGTGGACCTTAACAAATTGGTGCAGGACATTTTCAAATGGAGAGGGGAAGTTGGCACCTATAGCTTTAAGACCAAAGGAAAGGAATAGTCTCTTAAATGGTCTTTACCACAGTTGGCTTCTTTTGTCCAAGGATTCCAGGAAAGAAATGTTCCTGATAACGCTTACATTTGTTTGTCCAGGGCCAGCATGACAAAGTCCTAGAAGACTGTGGAGTAATTTTAAAGCTGAATGAAAACAATTTCCGAGCTCTCTATCGGAAAGCCAAAGCCTTAAAAGAACTGGGAAGGTACAAGGAAGCATACGATGCAGTCGCTAAATGCTCCCTCGCGGTGCCACAGGTGAGCCCACCAGGCTGGCCAAAAGAACACTGGGCCCCACTCATTTGTGCTGGGGGAACAATGTGCAGAATATTTTAATTTCTTTCCTGAGGATTATATTATTAACTAGTTTAGGTGCCCAGCATTGCCCGGGTTTGCATTTTGTAATTGGATTTATTAGTAAAAATAATTGTTGCTTTTATTATAGTAGGGACGGATCAGTCACCAGACACAAAGCAGTATTTTCTTTGTCCCTCAGGGAGTGAGCATACCTGGCTGATTTAGGTCTCCATAGTAACCCTCTAGTGCCCTTTTACGGTAACAACTGGCCCTTTCTTGCAGCCCTCTAGGGAACTCTTGCAGTCCCACCTGTCTCTTTCACGTGACATCCCAATGGCCTTTTGGGGTAACAGCTGGTTCTTTCCTGCAACCTTCCAGTGACCCCTTTGGGGTAACAGCTGGCTCTTTCCCACACATTTCATACGTACAGATATAGAAACATATTTTGTTTTTTATTACAGATCAATAGATGTTGATATGCATATTGATAGGTGTCGCTGAAACTCCATAACAGCATATTAATCGTGTATATTTTTAAACAGGATGAAAGTGTAATAAAATTAACTCAAGAGCTTGCTCAGAAGCTTGGATTGAAAATAAGAAAAGCCTACGTTAGGGCAAAAGTAAGTTGAAGCCATGTTTTATTTAGGTGTTGCTTTTGAAATGCAATTTCTTCTTCTTACGGTTGCTGATGGCTCTTTTTAATGGTGACATTTTGCATTTATTTATGAAGATATTCTTCATTGCAGCCTTCCCCAAGCTCTGTTTCTGGAGAAGTATCAAGTAAGGTATGATGCGATTTCCTTTTCCATAAACGGAGTACTTTTGATAGAACTCTTCCCTGTCAGTATGAATTGCCACGTTGGATATATATATATATTTGGCTGGGATTCTCAATAACAGAACAGCACTTTAGAAAATATTTCTGATGCTGAAAAGAGGAAACACATATATGCATTTGTGTTTAAAATGAATACCAGCTGGCTTTATGTTTAATCATGGATACATTGCTTTTGAAATTGGTTCAGTGGGTGTTTACAATATATGGCTGCTACCTGATTACCTTTTAGGAGAGGAGGCTGGACAGCAATATGGTTTGTGTTAGCGGCACTTGCATTTTGGGCTTTCTCTCCTGTTCGGCCAGAGTGGAAGATACTTGTTATTAAACCTTTTTGAGGCCTCAGTATATATGTATGTATATGTACTGTGTGTATGCCATGAGGCACTGCTGTGTAGACGCTCTGCTGAAAAATATTTTGTTTTCTTGCAGGTTTCAAATGCTTCTATAGAAGATATTGAATCAGGTGAGGTTCCCAGGACTTAGTGGGGAAAAGTTACATAAAGCAGGGAATCTACTCTTATTTTTCCCCCGAATGGGATTTATTGCTATTTGAAGGTCAGTTGGGCGGGGCTGTAGAGAGGGAATGCATTGGTTTCTTCACAGTTTGTAGATCACAGTTGTGTAGGTTTTCAAGGAGACAAGAATCAGGTGCTAGGTCTGCCTTCCTGGTTTGCTGACCTCCTAATGCTTCAGTTCCAATAACCATAGAGCAAGGATGTAAAACTCATTTCCACGGAGAGCCTCATCAGCCTTATTAGGGTGACCTTTGAAGGGCCCTTGATCGAAGAATCTGTGGAGACAAAGCACTATATATATATATACATATATATATATATATATATATATACACACACACACACACATACATATATATATACACACACACACAGACATATACACACACATACACATATACACACCTGTATATACACACACATATACATACATATATGCACACACACAGGCAGTCCACGAGTTGCAAGCATCCAATTTACAAATGAACTCACAGTTAAGAAAGGGGTGGGACAACACAAAGTGAGAAAAATCTGCTCCTTGGAAGGGAAATCCACTCCTGGAAGACTTATTATTATCATGGGGAGTTATTATTATCATGTGACAGATGATATATTTCACTTTACCTTTTTTTGACAGAAATTAATTACTTAGTGAATCACAATCCCAAGCACTTGGGACTCTGAGGTTGGGAAAAGGCTAAAGGGCATTTTAAAGCCAGGCATCATATCCACAGGCTTTGTATCTCGATGCAAACCCTACTATCCTGATTCAACAGCACAAACTACAGTCTTCAAATGTCCCTGATTCCCAACTCCCATCAGTCCTAGTCAGGATGAGGAGGAGTGCCACATCAAAGAGCTTGGGGGGTTGCACTTCGGCCTTGTATTTAACCCATGTGTCCTATAGCCATTGCCCTCATGGAAGTCAATTCCCGGCCATATTTGCCCATACTGTCCAACAGATTATTGACAATCTATATAAAGGGGTGTCATCGTGTATTCATAGTTGAAATTATTCTAGTTCTCTCTCTTGTTTTCCAGATTTTTCTGGCTGGAAGGAGAAGGGCCTTTCCTCCTCCTCCTCCTCACCCACCCCTCCGGGCTTTGTCCCTGACCTGTCTGGTGACTTGGCCCCTTTGCCAACGGCTAACTTGATGGGCCTTCCTGTGGAGAAGACCCCGCTCTCTGCCCCTTCCTTGGCCAATGGAGGGGCCTTTCCTCTCTCAGAAGGCTGCTTGGATTGCGGTGATGGCGACGACATCCTTGGAGATGAAATAGATGAGCTGCTTGACTCAGTTTCGGACCCCGGGGAAAGCGCCATGGTGAGAAGCTGCCATCTAGTTTTGTTTCTCCAGCTGCCTTTTCCTTGAAACCTCTGGGATCACACTGTAACACGATTTTTTTCCTGGGTTATGAATGTGATTTCCTAATTGGTTCGATCATCAAAACATGGGGAAAGTGAATTAACTGTAAAAACTTTGTTTTTGTGAAAGGGGCATTCTACAGGGACATTTTGCTATAGTTTTTCAATAAATCTCTCATAAACTCACAACCAATTCAACAGAGTTTGTGGCAGCCACAAAAACAAAGTTTCTGAAGTAGAACGATTATTTTCAAAGTAAGTACTGCACAATCAAACATGAAATAACACTTTCATGCCAGGGACAGAACATTTTTCCAATTTTGTTACATAGTGTTATCCATCCTGATTGTGGTTCCCAAGGCCTTAGGTCAGCGCTGTCCAAACATTTCACTTTTTGAAACCTGCGTCATTTCGCAATACAGTCATTCACTATTACTAGCAGTCTGGAGGTTAAAGCAACCTCTCTTGAGGGATTCAGACACATGCATACATTGCAATAATGCAGTGTATGGGGACACATCTCATTATTGTGAATGTTCATCTGCATTTTCTCCTGCAAAGGATTGTTACCTTGTTACTGTGCTGGAATTTGAGCACATCAATAATGCCATGAGCGTCATATGCAGATGATACCACTTCGATGGCTGAAAGTGAGGAGGAGCTGAGGAGCCTTCTAACCAAGAAAGTGTAAAAGCTTGGTTGTAGTTAAACATAAAAAAAACAAAGATTATGGCAACCAGACTGATGAATAACTGGCAAATAGAGGGGAAAACATGGAGGGAGTGACAGACTTTGTATTTCTAGGAACAAAAATGACTGCAGACTGCAGCCAGGAAATCAGAAAACGTTTACTTCTTGGGAGGAGAGTAATGAGCAATCTCGATAAAATAATGAAGAGTAGAGATATCACACTGACAACAAAGATCTGCATAGTCAAAGCAATGGTATTCCCCATAGTAACCTCTGGATGCGAGAGCCATAAGGAAGGTTGAGCAAAGGAAGATAGATGTTTTTGAACTCTGGAGCTGGAGGAAAATTCTGAGAGTGCCTTTAACTGCCAGAAGATCCAACCAGTTCACCCTCCAGGAAATAATGCCCAATAGCTCATTGGAAGGAAGGATATTAGAGGCAAAGATGAAGTACTTTGTCCACATAATGAGAAGACAGGAAAGCTTAGAGAAGAGAATGATGCTGGCGAAAATGGAAGGAAAAAGGAAGAGGGGCCGACCAAGGACAAGATGGATGGATGGTATCCTTGAAGTGACTGGCTTGATTTTGAAGGAGCTGGGGATGGCCCCGGTTGACAGGGAGCTCTGGTGTTGGCTGGTCCAAGAGTCACGAAGAGTCGAAAATGACTGAACAAATAAACAACAACACATCTGATTTTACCTGGATTTTTTTTTGTCGTGTCAGGAGCGACTTGAGAAACTGCAAGTTGCTTCTGGTGTGAGAATTGGCTGTCTGCAAGGACATTGCCCAGGGGACGCCCAGATGATTTTGATGTTTTTATCATCCTTGTGGGAGGCTTCTCTCATGTCCCCGCATGAGGAGCTGGAGCTGATAGAGGGAGCTCATCTGCCTCTCCCCGGATTCAAACCTGCGACCTGTCAGTCTTCAGTCTTGCCGGCACAGGGGTTTAACCCACTGCGCCACCGGGGGCTCCATTTTACCTGGATGTGTTCGTTATATGGATTTTAATAGTATTTTATTTTCAACTGTGTTGTACCCCGCCTCAAGCAGAGTACAATAATAATAATATAATCATCGGTAGAAATGTTTATTATTTATTAGGCTCAGAGGTTTCTCATTACATTTGTGCAGCTCACTGACACACAGTTTGGAAAGCTCTGCTGTAAGTTTTAAAAGGCCTTCTTCAATGTTTCATGACAGTTGTTCTTCATCAATATCCCTGTATGAGGGTAAAAGTATAATAGTGTATTTGTGGGGCCTAACTGACTGTATTTCCTGGCTCCTGTATGCTGCAGAGAGAGCTTGGTTTGGAAGATGTGCCCCAGACGCTGGCAACTCCTGCTTGCATCCATGTTATTGGTCTTTCTTGGGAAAAATGTTGGTGTCATCATTGTCCGAGGGGCCCCCCGCCTGACCTCTGTCTCCCCTTCTCTCCACAGCCCAGCCCAGCTGTCCGCGGAGCCCTCCCAGCGGCTGCCATCGCTCCCAGCATCCCCTTCTCGGCCCCATTGCTGGGGTCCTTGTCTGTGGGACCGGGCTTCGTCTCCACGGGCTCTTACTCTGAGATATACCCCTCCCAGCCCTTGGTCTCTGCCCTGGACAACTTCTGCTCCTCTTTAAGTAGCTTCTCCATAGGTGATTCTAAAAGAGGTAAGAAGATGGGGGGAGTCCAAGCAGGATGTTTGCAGTCAGGGGGACTGGTCGGGTCCATAAAATGGATTCCATCTTTTCACCTTTCTTGTATGTGAAATATGAGTATCACACTAACTTGTGGTCTTGTTAATCCCAGTAGATATACCCAGTTCTCTTTCGAGAGATGTCGGCTCAGCATTAAACAGCAGTTCTCCTCTACGGCTTGTAAGTAACGGTAACTTCCCACCACTCAAAAAATTATTTTAGTTTTAGCCTTAACTCTTCTGAACCTTTAGTGTGTCCATTCTCATCACGGTTTTTGTGCAGAAGACAATTTTTGAACATTTTAAAAATGGGGCCAGGACTGTTGCAAACCAGGCTTAGATTCGGAGTCAAAGCCAGTTTGATTTATCATCATCATCATGAACTTGGTACAACCTCCATCTATTATTATTGTTGACACAAAAACATAGAATGGCACAGCAAACGAGATATATATGCTGGATTTCTTAAAACAATTTCACAAGTCCAACACTTCCCAAGCTTTCTAGGACTGTGTGATGTATTTTCAATAATAATAATAATAATAATAATTATTATTATTATTATTTTCAATAATAAATAATGTATTTTCAATAATAATAATAATAATAATAATAATAATATACTATAATGAAATAATATAATAATGTATTTTCAATATTATTATGTACTTTCAAATGATGCGTGCAGATCCAAACAAGGTGGCCTTTGACAGTTGACAGATCATGATTTTGTCAATGTTTATTTTTTTCAAGTTTTTAAAATAATAATTATTATATCAATATAATAATAATGCAATTTTATTTATTATCTGCCTCTCCCAGTGGCAAGGTTGGCTAAACCAGACAGACAAATGCAACACCATTAAAATGCATTTTTCAAAATACATACATGAAAAACTGAAACCATGATACTGCATGTCTTCCAGTGTAAGACGCCACCGATTGTAAGAAGCATCCTAATTTCAGTACCAACAGAAATACATAAAATACACGTGCAATTCTAAGATGCACCCATTTTTAGAGATGTTTGTATAGGCATAAAAGTGTGTCTTAGAATTGAAGAAAGATGGTAATACTCTCTTGTCCTGGCCTCCTTTGCAGGGCTGTTGTAAAGATAAAGCGGGGCAAAGGAGAGTTCTGTGACTGCTTCTCTGAGGCCCTTTGGATGGATTTTTAAAATGCCATCACCCTATGTCAGGTATGGGCAAACTTCAGCTCCCCAGGTGTTTTGGACTTCAACTCCCACAATTCCTAACAGCCTTAGGTCCTCTTTAAGTGGCTGAAGGGGAAAAGGAAAGGGCCTGAGGCTGTTAGGAATTGTGGGAGTTGGAGTCAAAAACACCTAGAGGGCTGAAGTTTGCAAATATCTGACATATGTCCTCAAATGCTCCTCTTTTTCACCAAAATGAAGGTTCGCATTAGATTCGGTTATCTTAGTGTGGACCCAATGCAAAAGGGGAGGCTTCTTCAGGAGCTGCACCCAGAACTCCCATTTGAGGGAGGTCATCTCTAATTTCATGTTCAATGTTACAACAACCTGGAATTCGTAGTTTGCATTCTTTGGCAAAGATGGCTCAAGGCCTTGCAAAACTATAGCCCTCATGATTCCATAGCATTGAACCAAGGCAGTTAAAGTACATTCATTCTACAGTAGAGGGCACCTTTTGCCACCTTTTGTGCATGACATTCGGCAGCAAATACTTTTTTTTGGTGTCAGGGTTGTGAACATGGTGTGCCTTAGATTCCATGGTGCATGAGACTGGGGTCATTATGGATCATACTATGTCACTGGGAGATTGATTTTTCGTGTGTGTGTGTGTATGTATAGGGTGAGGCAGCATAATTTCCTTTTTTCAAAACTTAATAAAATCCATTGTATGAATCAGATTTTTTTAATAATGTAGGCGCATACCTAAAGTTTTGTTTTATGTAGTTTTGAAGATCAAATTAGGTAGGTGACGTCCCCCATTCTCCATTCTCCATACACTGAGTAAATTGATTTCTGGTGTTTGTCATGACAGGCGTTACGTTGGCAATTTCTTCCTGGATGTTGGTCTTCAAATCTTGTAGGGTCCTTGGACAGTTCAAATAAACACGGGATTTCAAAAACCCCCATAGAAAACAATCACAAGGGGCCAAATCTGGAGAGCGGGCCAGCCACTCCAAATCCGCTCGAAAAGTAGGCCTCAACGGCAAAAGCACACTTCTCACTGTTCCAACGCATGATGGCGACTGAACTGTGTAAAGACAAAACTTTATACTCCTGCCTCTCGAACAAAACCAGTAGCGCTCCGCTATGTCTTCAACCAACCGAGTGGCACACATTTTAAAAAAGGAAGTTATGCTGCCTCACCCTGTATGTATGTATATGTATATATTTCTGAGAACCATTTTTTCCTTCCCAACAGCTGAATGGTCCCCCAAGTTTGTTTAGCTCTGAGAACTATATTGGGATTTCGAGTCCGCCTCGGAGTGACTTTCCCGGCGTCTTTGGCGGGGGGGCTGCCAATGTGCCAAGCCTTTCAACAGCGACAGCAGCAGCGGCCTCCTTGGCAGTGAGGAACCCACTGGAAGGCAGCCATGATCTGCGCCAGGCCTGCCAGGCCTGCTTTGTCCGGAAAGGTGAGGAGGAGCTTTTGCGAAGCCCATGGCGTGCATGCGGATCCAGTTTGCAGATGGGACCAAAGGGAGAGAGAGAAGTCATACTCTAGGAAAGGGGTCCATTTGAGGGTGATGAAAAGGATCAAAGGTCTGGAGACCATGAAGAATCTCTCTGAGGAGCAACTTCAACGGTTTATTTATTTATTTATTTATTTATTTATTTACGGCATTTATATGCCGCCCTTCTCACCCCGAAGGGGACTCAGAGCGCCTTACAAAATATATTTTCATACAATATATTATATTATTAGCATAGTACAATATCAGTGTTATATATAATCTAGCCCCCGGTGGAGCAGTGGGTTAAACCCCTGTGTCAGCAGGACTGAAGACCGACAGGTTGCAGGTTCAAATCCGGGGAGAGGCAGATGAGCTCCCTCTATCAGCTCCAGCTCTTCATGCAGGGACATGAGAGAAGCCTCCCACAAGGATGATAAAAACATCAAATCATCTGGGCATCCCCTGGGCAACGTCCTTGCAGATGGCCAATTCTCTCACACCAGAAGTGACTTGCAGTTTCTGAAGTCGTTCCTGACATGATAAAAAAAAGTATTATCTATTACTATATTGCACTGTACCATTATATTGTTATATTATTAGTAATATTACATGTAGTGTAAATATATAATTATAATTATAATATTTTATTATTACTAGTGTTATATTGTATTACATTATAATATTATAAATATTATACGTACATACAATATACTGTATTATATTATTAGTAAAGACAGAAGACAAGATGGAAATGTCTTCTGCTCCCCTCTGTCTTCGCTCTGGCCAGAGCAGCCATTGGGTCTGTTTAGCCTCAGAAGAGAAGGCTGAGAGGAGACATGTTTCAGTATTTGACAGGATGCTTCGGTTGTGCTTTTCCTGCAAGGAGACAGAAGGGGGTTGGGCTAGATGGCTCTTGCAGGTCCCTTCCAATTGTAGGATTCTATGAGGGGACGTATATTAAATGAGCCACCTCTTTCTTTTTCCTTTCAGATCCCAAACTGTGGGAATACATTTACCATCCCAACCTAGACCACCTGTGTAAGAAGGACATCCTCATTGGGAGAATAAAGAACTCTGAAGATAAATCCTGGAAGAAGATCAGGCCCAGGCCAACAAAAACGCAATACGTGGGGCCCTATTATATATGTAAAGGTAAGGATTCTGACAGTGGAGCTGGAGGCATCTTCAGTTCAGTGGGGCTTGGGTACCATTTAGGAATCATTTGAAATGTATTTTCTTTAGCCTTGGTAGGTCTATATCTACAATCTGGATATAGATTATTCTTGCTGCTGTAATCATATATAACACTATGTCACACGATTTTTGTTCTTTTTCTTCTTCTTTCTAAGCTGTTTTCCCATGGAGGGATTAGCATGATGTAACACGAGTTTGTCCCTCTGTTATAAATATCGTTTCCCAAGTTCTGTCATAAAAACATGGGAAAAGTTTATTAAACAACAAAAATTTGTCTTCATGGGACATCCTGCAGCAAATTTTCCTATAATTTTCCAATGAATATCTCAACCAATTCAACCTAGTTTGTGGCAGCCACAAAACCGAAGATTTTGGAATATAGCAACTACTTTCAAAGTAAGGACCACACAATTAAACAGGAAATAACACTTTCAAATTAGGATCAGAATTTTTTTCAAATTTTGTTACACAGTATAATAGACATCTTCTGTGTTTATTTTGGTGTGTCTGTTTTGGTGAGGTCCAGGAGACACGCATGCATTTGTGTGGGAGGGAGGACAAAAGGAGTTGTATGGTTTACAGTTGTCTTTTGTCTTCTTTCTCATTCTCTGCGGCTTCATTCTCGGTTTCCTCTTGACGCCTTGCCAATCCAAGATGTGGCGGCCGGTGAAGAGTGTCGCTACTCGGGTCACTGCACCTTTGCCTACTGCCAGGAAGAGATTGACGTCTGGACCCTGGAGCGTAAGGGGGCCTTCAGCCGGGAGGCCCTCTTCGGAGGCAACGGCGAGATACGTCTGACAGTCTCTCGGCTCCTGCAAGAGCATCACGGCCTCTTCATGTTCCTCTGCGAGGTGTGGGATCATGGCTATGGCGCCACAAATCTGGAATAGATTCATTGGGCTGGGAGGGAGGGAGGGAGACCCCTTGACAGAGAGCACACCCAAGGTCTGGTGGTGGCTTAAAGGAAGAGACATCTCTCTCAGGAATATGGCAATTGCAAGGAGGGTTGCACAGCGCAAGGCCCTCATTTGGGAAGCCTACATTTTGGACTGTAGCTCCCCAAAACCAAGTAGGGAATGAAGGAAGGGAGGGAGGGAAAGAGAGGGAGGGAGAGAGGAAGTGGAGAGTTCTGAATCTGTAGAAACTACCACCTTCTTTTCTTTTTAATACCATTACTGTTTAATTATATTTCAATGTTTGTATATGTTTAGGTTTTTGATTGTATTGCACTGGTTTTACTGTGATCTTCTTTTGAGTCTTAGAGAGAAAAAGTGGGGTATAAATAATAGGATACTTAAAGGGAAACATAAATAAATGAAAAATCAAGAGGTAATGAGTGGGAGGCTTAAATATTAGCTAAGTAAGTATTGTTATTACTATTATTATTATTTGGTCCTGATTGATTTTTGTAACTAATAGACATTTTAAGTGAAAAGTAAAGGTTTCCTCTGAGTCTAGTTGTGTCTGACTCTGGGTGGTGGTGCTCATCTCCATTTCTAAGATGGAGCGTTGTCCATAAACACCTCCAAGGTCATGTGGCCAGCATGACTGCATGAAAGGCTGTTACCTTCCTACAGATCTACTCATATTTGCATGTTTTCGAACTGCTATGTTGGCAGAAGCGGGGCCTAACAGTGGGAGCTCACCCTGCTGGAGAGCAGGGTGAGCTCCCACTGCAAGCTCAGTCAGCAAATTCAGCAGCTCAGCGGTTTAACCCGCTGTGCCACCAGGGTCCTGCACATTCTACGCAGGGCTTGTTCTTTCTGAGAGCAAGATGAAAATGACAAACCAGTAGGTTTCTTGCCCTAAGAGTGTTTTCTTTTTTGTTTTCCAGAAATGTTTTGAGCATAAACCTAGAATCATCAGCAAACGGAATAAGGATAACGCTGCGACCTGTTCCCATCCTGTTATGCATGATTTCGAAGACAACAAGTAGGTTCCCAGCCTTTCCTTGGTTTTCAAATGAGAGTTGTCTTGATAAACAAATGGGGTTGCAAGGAGGCCAGACTGATGCTTCACAGGTTTTTCAGAGGGGGCTGATAAAGCAAATGGGTTTTGGGAACAATGGGGGAAGAAAAGGTTTGGGAGCCCATATTTTAATGTTTTAATGCAGGGTGCAGCATGTGCAGCTGCTCCTTGTGACGGTGGCTGAGACAGTATTTTCTATCTAGCAGAAGTTTCTAAACCTGCCCCACCCACTCTCTCTCTTTCCTGTGGCCTTGACCCCATCCTGTCCCTCAGGTGCCTTGTCCACATTTTGCGGGAAACCACCGTGAAGTATTCCAAGATCCGGCCTTTCCACCTGCAGTGCCAGCTGGACCTGTGTCGGCACGAGGTGCGCTACGGCTGTTCGCGGGACGATGAGTGCTTCTATGCCCACAGCCTGGTGGAGCTCCAGGTGTGGATGATGCAGAGCAAGACAGGTGAGGGGCCTCTGAGCATGGGCAAAGGACTCTCTTCCCTTCACCCCTGGGCGCTACCTGATCTGGCCTGGCCAGGCAGGAGCCATCCCTGGGGCAAGCATCATCGTTGTCATCAACATCACAACGCTATGTAACAAAATTTGAAAAATGTTCACTTCCTGTTTTGAAGGTGTTGTTTCCTGTTTAATTGTGTAGTACTTTCTGTGAAAGTTGTTGTTCTACTCCAGAAACAATTTTTTTGCATTTTAATAAACCTTTCTCATGTTTTTATGATAGAAACAATAAGGAAATGATATTTATAACCCAGGAATAAAAACGTTTTACATAATGTAATATTTCTTTCCCACCTCTCATTGTAGCTCGAGATGGGCTCAAAACACACAATAATCATAAACATTATATAAAATGCACATATTAAAAAGTCATTTTACATAATACATACTGTTTTTACTCAAATCTAATACTCACCTTTTTGAGCTAAATGACTGCCAAAATCAGGATCCGCATTAGATCTGTGTCATATAGGAATCTTAGTGCTGTCAAAGAAAAAGAGGCTGCTTCAGCTTCTGGAGCTCCTCTTTCAGGGACTTCATCTCTAATTTAAATGCCATGGTTCAATGCTATGCAATCCTGGGATTTGTAATTTGGTGAGGCAAAAGCATTATTTGGCAAAGAAGGTTCAAGGTCTTGTAAAACTACATAATTCCATAGCATTAAGCCAGGACAGTTAGAGTGGATTCATTCTGCAGCAAACCTGCATCCCAAGGGTTTCCTTTCCATTGATGGAAGTTTTGGTGTCCTAACACTTTTGTTTTCAAAGAAGGAATCCTAACCAGGCAGCCGCTGTAACGTGGACCTTTTTTGTCCAAATTACAAAGAGGGCACTTTTGGCCGCAGCGCATAACATTCACCAACAAATACTTTATTTAGTTTCAAGGTTTTTAAAATGGAGGTGTGCCTTAGATGCGATGGCACGTGAGACTTGAGTCAATACGGGTATCTTAAAAAAACAAGAACAAAGATTAAAATATACTGAACACAAGACATGAGTTTAAAAGTTCCTGATTAAAACTCCTTTCTAGAAGAGAGAGGTCCAAGGCAAACTCGGATGGTGGTGAAAAGGGCCACTTGTTGGCTACATTTTAATGTATGCATTTGACATACTGCCTTATGATGAAGTGTTTTAATTATGTTGTGCCATGAGGAGAGGTGAGTAAGAAATAATAATATTAATAATAATAACAATAATGAAGGGACAGGATAGGGATAGATGTCCTGTTTATCATCTTTGCTCTGTGTATACTAGGCATGGGCTAACTTCAACCCTCCAGGTGTTTTGGACTTCAACTCCCACAATCCCTAACAGCCTCAGGCCCCTTCCTTTCCCCACTCAGCCACTTAAGTGGCTGAGGGGGAAAGGAAAGGGCCTAAATCTATTAGGAATTGTGGGAGATGAAGACCAAAATACCTGGAGGGCCTGTTGGCCCATGCCTGGTCTATACTATAGAATTAATGCAGTTTGGCACCACTTTAACCCCTCCCCTTATGGCTCTGTGCGATGGCATCCTGGGATCCGTAGTCTGTAAGGTGTCAGCCCCCTTTAGCAGCACCCAAGATTCCATAGCATTGAACTATGCCTAAGCTACAAGTTGAACAAAAGGAGAAATAGAGGAAGATCCATTTGATAAGAAATAGAAGCCATTTATAATAATAATAATCATCATCATCATCATCTTTATTTAATACCCCACCAACATCTCCCCAATGGGGACTCGGGGCGGCTTACATGAGGCCAAGCCCAACAGCATAATACAATAAAGTAAATCCAAAACACAATAACAACACCTAAAATACATACAACATATGAGTACAAAAACAATGAAGCAAAATCATACACAATAAGATAAAATAACATAACATAACAATTGGACTTCATGTACCTTCATGTACACAAGGTGGTGCAGCAAGTTAAATTGCTGAGCTGCTGAACTTGCTCACCAAAAGGTTGGTAGTTCGAATCCGGGCAGTGGAGTGAACTCCTGTTGTTAGGCCCAGCTTCTGCCAACCTAGCAGTTCGAAAACATGCAAATATGAGTAGATCAGTAGGCACCACTTTGACGGGAAGGTAAGGGAAGCGCCATGCAGTCATGCTGGCCACATGACCTTAGGGGTGTCTACAGACAACGCCAGTTCTTCAGCTTAGAAATGGAGATGACCACCACCCCTCAGTTGGACACGACTAGACTTAATGTCAAGGGGAAACCTCTGTGTATTTAAATATATGCATTTTATAGAGATACCTTTTAGTATATATATTTTCACGTAATGTTTTAAGGATTATGTGTTTTAACTATGTTGTGCCATGAGGAGAGGTGTGTAAGAAGTAGTAGTAGTTCAGACCCCTGTAATTGCAGATATGACCAAATGCCATTCAATGGCTTTATTTCCGGTCCCAGATCATTTTTTCGAAATGAAAATGTGTTTGCCACCAATAATTGAAAGGGTCACCAAGAAGTGAATCTTAGAGGCTTCATCACAGTTTATGTGAGATGCATCTCTCTCTCTCTTTCTTTCACAGGGATTTCCCATGAGGCTATTGTTCAAGAATCGAAAAAATATTGGCAGAATATGGAGTCTAACGCACATGGGGCCCAGGTATGTTTCTCAGCTTTGTTTTTGTGGCTGCCACAAACTATATTGAATTAGTTGGGACTCTGTGAGATATTCATTGAAAAAGTATAGCCAAATGTGCTGAAGGATGTCCCACAAAAACAAAGATTTTGCAATTTTTTCCATGTTTTTATGTTGGAACCATTTAGGAAATGACATTTATAACCCAGGAACAAAAATAATGTTATATAGTGTAATACTATCTGCCCATAAATAATTACATTCTCTTTCATTTTCCAGATCCTCAGTAACCAAGTGAAGCATGGCTCTCTAAACCTGAAAATGAAGTTTGTGTGTGCACAGTGCTGGCGGAACGGCCAAGTTAGTGAGCCGGACAAAAACAAGAAATATTGTAGCGCCAAAGCAAGGCACCCGTAAGTCGTGTGGTCCAAGGAGGCTGGTCCTGTTGGGAAACATTAGCATTATGTGTTAATGTTTTTAATTTTATGGCGTTTTTGGGCATTGAATCGTTGCTATTGTAAACCACCCTGAATTGCCTGAGGGCTGAGAAGGGCGATATACAAATACAGTAAATAAATAAATAAATACCAGAGCAATGGGAGTTTGAGTCCAGGGCACCTGTGTCACCCTTCCTTGAGAAAGGACTGTTGTGAACAAATGAGAGTATCGATGTGCCAATTGTCTTGTTCTTTTCAAAACCAAGGAGCAAGGAAGGCAGAGAAGACCACTGTTTGTAGCAATATAAAGAACTGCCTTATCCAGTCAGACCATAGAATAATTGAATAATAGAGTTGGAAGAGACCACATGGGCCATCTTGTCCAACCCCTGCACAATCAGAGTACTCCTGACAGATAGCCATCCAGCCTCTGATTAAAAGCTTCCAAGAAAGGAGCTTCCACCACACTCGGAGGCAGAGAGTTCTACTGTTGAACAGCTCTTACAGGCAGGAAGATCCTCCTTTATTTGATCCACAAGTTCGAACTCAAGGCCCACTGTGTCATTTTATGCAGAGTTACATTTAGAAAATGTCCCTGTTTTGACTTATAAACAAATTCAACTTAAGAACAAACCTACAGAAGCTCTCTGGTTCATCACTTGTGTACTTTCCATTTGCATACTCTGTGCTCGACCACGAAGTTTCCACCTCTGTCCATTTCGAATCCACACTGGATTCCTTTTTATCGATGAGCCAAATAGCTGCTCCCAGTGGCCTTAAATGCTTCCTTGTCTTTTTCTTCAGGTGGACCAAGGACCGCCGGGTGATGCTGGTCATGTCGAACGAGCGCAAGAAGTGGAACACCATCCGCCCGCTCCCCACCAAGAAGCAAGTGCCTTTGCAGTTTGATGTGAGCATGTCTTTCAGAATCGGGTTCAGTTTAGCCTTCGGCTTGTCGCTGGCTTAGGGTCTAGTTTTGTGCAGCCCTTAAGTCCTTTTTCTATGAATACATTTTTTATTCAGACAGATTAAAACAAAACTTACATACATACAAACAACAACAAAAGATTAAACATATTTTTCTAGAATACTACTACTACACCCTAAACATAAAACCCCCAATAACTACAAACAATCTATGTTATCTAATCTAAGGGCTTTACATTCTTTATCTGGTGGTTATATCTCTGTTTCTCCACCCATTTAGTGAAAAGGAACTATTGGTACCTCCTTTCTCACATAATAATACTCTTCTAGTCCAAAAAAGCAGTGATGGAGGTCTAGGCCCCATCTTTGCTGGAGGAACATAATGAATGGGCCCCACTCTTTCTTAAAGTTAGAAATTTCTCCTTAGTAAATATAGTAAGTTTATCAATTTTTGCAAGTTCGCTTCTTTTCATAAGTTAGCTGCCTTGGGACGGAATCATTGAGCCTTTCCATCTTTGAGCAGAGATCATTCTTGCTGTGCTCGTCATATACAGCAATAACCTTCCACAGTTTCTATTGATTTATTCATCTAACATCTCAGATAGTTTATCATGTAATGAAAATCATACATAGTTCACATTTAGTCAGTCTACACACTGTCTTGCCAGAGAAAGAAAATATTTATTTATTCTTTATTTAGTTACGACATTTATATGCTGTCCTTCTCATCCCGAAGGGGACTCAGAGCAGCTTACAAGTAATATGTAAATACAATATATTATATTATTATCATAGCACATTATTAATATTATATATTACTATATTGTACTATACCATTATACTGTAATATTATTAGGAATATTACATGTAATATAAAATATATAATTATAATATTGTATTATTAGTAGTAGTATTATATTGTATCACATTATAATATAATCAATATTATATGTATACACAATATATTATATTATATTATTAGCACAGTGCAGGAGACAAGGTGGAATATGCCACACAGATGATCAATAAAGAACAAGTAGTTTTCTCTTGGTAACGCAGACTGCATATTTACAATCATGAGATCAGTTGTATTAACTCTCCTTTTTGAGAGATATGAATGTTCCTTCAGTATCCATGTGGAAAAACCTCCTTCCAGCAGCTCATGAAGCAAGAACACACTGAACTGTCTGTCTCTCTCTCCCTGCAAGCACCTGCATAGCTCAAACCTAAAAATGTAACAGTAACCAAAACTCCCAGGCTCAGCTAGCTCCCTGGGTGTGGCCCAAACATTCAGCATTGTTCCTTGCATTTTGAAGTTAACACATGCCCTAACAGAGTTCAGGTTTTGTTTCAAATTAAACTTTAACAATTTCTTATAAAATCTTTTGTATTTGTGCCCAGTATTTCTGGGCCTTTTTAAATACATCTTAACCCAGTTTCTGGTGTCAGGTAGTATCTATAAAAAGGTAAAGGTAGTCCCCTGACATTAAGTCCAGTCATGTCTGACTCTGGGGTGTGGTGCTCATCTCCATTTCTAAGCCGAAGAGCCAGCGTTGTCTGTAGACACCTCCAAGGTCATGTGGCCGGCATTACTGCATGGAGCGCCGTTACGTTGTGTCATGACTTCAAAGAAAAAAAAGTATGGAAGGAAGGTAGTATCTATACTTCCTTCCAAAAAATTTTTCTTTGAAGTCATGACTCAATGTAAATTCCAAACTCTTGGTTCAGACTTGTTCCCATTGTTCCATTTGTATTTGTTTTACCAAAAAAATGTGTCCAAATCTGATGTTACATATTTCCTGTCCCTAAGCTTCTGAGAAGGCTTCAACTTTGCTCCAAAACACTTCATTGCCGTGAGCATTTTAAGATGAAACAGTTGCCTTTGGAAAGCATTCCAATAGCTTGGGTAATGTTTAGACAAGGCATAGACAAACTTGGGCCTTCCAGGTGTTTTGGACTTCAACTCCCACAATTCCTAACAGCCGGTAGGCTGTTAGGAATTGTGGGAGTTGAAGTCCAAAACACCTGGAGGGCCCAAGTTTGCCCATGCCTGGTTTAGACCCTGGCTCTCCACGAAAGGAGCTTGGGACTAAAAGGAGGGAACCAATCCCAATTCAGCGCAGTAGGTTTCCTGATGGAACGAGCATTTCTTCTCGAGCTCACCACTCAAAAATACCTTACTGATTTTTTAATGGTGATCGTTCACCTTTGAAGAATGCAGTCGATGTGACATGGAGCCTGTTTCTCTTTTAGTTGTGCAATCACATTGCGTCAGGCAAAAAATGCCAGTACGTTGGGAACTGCTCCTTTGCCCACAGTCATGAAGAGCGAGAGATGTGGACTTATATGAAGGAGAACGGCAGTAAGTCAACATGTAAAATTCATTTTCCTCTGGTGTCGGTTTTGTTTTCTGTATGCACCATAAACCAATAAAAATTATTTTTAAAAATAAAAAATTTAAATTCATTAAAACTATGGGATTCAACTCTTAATATTGAAAACATACTTTGGGGCAGGTTGGCATGCCAGAAGTACAGGCCATCCCTGGGTTACAAACATCTGACTTGCAAATGATTCCTAGTTAAGAACTGGACTGAGACAACAGGAAGTGAGAGAAATCTCCCCTTGGAAGGAAGGGAAATCTATTCCTGGAAGATTTATTATCATGGGGGAAAAGGGGCCTCTACTGAATCTGCATCTCCAATCCTTGTTTCCACAGCAAGCAACCCTTCCCTATGCCATCCAAAGTTAAAACATACATATTATACTTAAAAAATGTCCCTGTTCTGACTTACATACAAATTCAACTGAAGAACAAAAATACAGAACCTCTCTTGTTTGTAACTTGGAGACTGCCTGTATATTGAAATAGTGCATAAATGGAAATAGTGCATAAACCAGCCTGCTTCTGTTTTGCTTGTTTCTGTCTGAATGGGCGCTCGCTTCCTATGGTTACTTTTCTCTCTGTAGTTCAAGACATGGAGCAGCTCTATGAAATGTGGCTGAAGAGCCAGAAGCCCGAAAAGGGCGAAGATCCGGCTGCTCAAGCCAGCAAGGAGAATGGGAAGCAGATCCACATGCCAACGGATTATGCCGAGGTTACAGTAAGTCCTGAAGATCTAGGTATCACTTCCTGCCATCAGTTCAGCGGAAGGCTTGGGGCAAGCGTTTTGGCCCCAAGAAACTTAGCAAATGTGGCCGAGACAAGAGCCCTGTGCCAAGCCAAGCAGAGGCAGCATCTTCATGGATGTTGGGATATGAGTAAATCATTCAAATCAACTCTCTTGGCCCTCTAGGGATTAAACTTTTTTTCCTCAGGTTGACTTTCATTGCTGGATGTGCGGCAAAAACTGTAACAGTGAGAAGCAATGGCAAGGGCACATTTCCTCGGAAAAGCATAAAGAGAAAGTATTCCATACCGAAGACGACCAAAACCGTTGGCAGCATCGCTTCCCAACGGGATGTTTCAGCCTTTGTGAGAGGTAGGCATTATTATTATTATTATTAGTAGTAGTAGTAGTAGTACATTCAATTATATCCTTCTTTTTTCTCCTGACCAAGGAAAATAATGCAATTTACAATTCCACAACATACAAATATTTAAAATAGAATTTAACATATGACCAAACTGTTGGCAGCATTGTTTCCCAACTGGCTGTTTCAGCCTTTCTGGCAGACATAATTATTTATATTTGCAAAACTACAAGATGCAAAACAAAAGTAAAATAATGGGATTTAAAATCCATGCCCTATGGATATTTAAAATAGAATTAAACATACAAGTCAATTTAAATCATTTGAGACTGTTAAAATAATCAAAATACCATACAGGCTCCCTTTGGGTACCTTTGGTGTTTAGTTCGTTCTGCTAAAATCCAGCGAGCAGAAGCAGGAAGTATGCAGCTCTGGTGCCCCAGATCAGGTTATATTGAGTCCCAGAATGCCACATACCTCACATACCTTCAGGCTCTGCCTTCTTTTATAAAAATTAGAATTATTTGGGGGTGGCGGGGGGTGGGGGGTTGAGTGGCAAGGCAGCGCCTGACTTAGAGGTCAGTGCAAGGCCGCAAAATATTGGGGGCAGCTCTGTTTGCAGGATGTCTCACATATGCCGCCTTTGTCCTTTTTTTCCATTCTTCTTTCTTCTTCCTTCCTTCCTTTTTTCTTTTCTTCTTTCTTTCCTTATTTCCTTCCATCCCTCCTTCATTTCCTTCTTGCTTTCGTCTTTCCTTCTTCTCCTTTCCTTCCTGTTTATTTCTTCCCCCCRCCACTCCWTTCCTTCTTTCTTCTTCCTTCCMTAATCCTTTTCTTTCCTTCCTTCCTTCCCTTCTTTTATCTTTCTACTCTTCCATTCTTCTCTTTCKTTCTTCCTCCCTTTCTCTCTCTCTCTCTTTCTTTCTTTCATCACTCTCTTCCATCTTCCTTCCTTTTCCCACCTTCCTTCTTCTCGTTCTTCCTTCCTCTATATTTTTCATTCTTTCTTTCTTTCTTTCTTCCCTTTTTCTTTCCTTCTTTCCATTCTCCCTCCCTCCTTTCCTTCCCTTCTTCCATTCACCTTCCTTCCCACCTTACCTCTTCCTTCTTTCCATTCTTCTGCCTCCCATTCCTTTCTTTCCTTCCTTACATTCTCCTGCCCTCCCCGTCTTCTTCCTTCTTTCAATTCTTCTTCCGCTTCCTTCCTTCTTTCCATTCTCCTCCCTCCCTTCTCTTTTTCTAACCCCCGTTGGAACAGGTTTGCTGTGTCGGGYGCCTGTGTGGAGGGCAGCCACTGCCGCTGGGCCCARGGTCTGGCAGAGCTCCGTGAATGGGAGGAGCGCCGCCAGGTCCTGTGCATGAAGCTCAGCAAAGCCCGCAAGGACCACTTGATTGCCCCCAACGATAACGACTTTGGAAAATATAGTTTTTTGTTTAAAGATTTAAACTAACTCCTGTCGACCTATGCCTTCGTGTTGCCAGACGGAAAAAGCATAAAAACCAAGGAGGAGGAAAGGAAATAATCATTTGTTGACAGTGATCCGAAGGCGCGTGCGGCAGAAGCCGCAGGTTTTGGCGCCTGCTTTTTTGGGCCGGAATTGTTCCTCCCGATGAACCAAACCGTGTAGTAGATGTCTATCTAGGGGGGGAAAGGGAAGGTTGGCGGGTCTCTTGGGGCCAACAGGACGGCGGCGCGAGCCCTCCTTCAAACCCAGCCTCAAGCCTTGTGCACCTTCCATTGGAGGGGAAAGAGTCAGAAAACAACAACAACAATAATAAACCTGGCCGGGCAGCCTTACGCCAAAGCAGAAGGCAAAGAAGCCTCAAGCGCTAGGCCTTTGGCTGGAGAGCAACCCTTTTAAGGTAGGCTTCATGGCAGAGAAGCCTTGGGCTTAGAAGAATTCAAAAATAAATAAAACGAAATACATGATGGAGGGAAATTTTTAAGAGGATTTGTTTCCAAGAAAGTTTGCTCTTTATCTCTGTGTAGGTTACTTAATAAATGAAAAAAAAAAAGGATTTTTCGTATGAATAAAAGGAGCAGATTTTAAGCGAAATAACCATTCAACAGCACTATACGTTGAATGGGGTATTTTTCTCTATTTGTATGTTTCAATATAACTTACTGAAGACTTTTTAACACAAAAAGAATCTTGGTCAAAAAAAAGACGTATTAATTTTTTTCTTTTTTCTTTTTTTGGAAAAATCAAGTAGTTTAAATTCTGTTTCTTGGTCTTTGCTGTTTCAATGATGATTTTGAGCGATTCCACTTGTATGTCAGTATTGTGTATTGTATGGACCAATATTGCCTGTAATAATAAAGATAACTTTCCATAAAAGACTTTTTTCCTAAGCATCTGGTTCTTGTTGGGATTGCGGGTATTTTGTACGACATTCTGTGCTTAATTTTTATCCTACTTTTTTCCTGATAGACTCAATGCCAGTTGCCATTATTATTAGTAATATTAGTATTAGTATTAGGGTTGAGTTGCTGTGAGTTATTAGGGTTGTCAGGGGTCCATTATTATTATTGGTATTACTGTTATTGTCCCTTCTACTTCTTCCTCTTCTTAGGGTTGCCAAGGGTCCATTATTATTATTATTATTATTATTATTATTATTATTATTATTATTAGTCTGCCAGGATCTCTTGTTATTATTAGGATTGTCAGGGTTCCATTATTATTATTGCCAAGGGTTTCATTATTATTCTTTTTTCTTCTTATTCAGGTTGTCAGGCATCCCTTATTATAAGAGCTGACCCCAGATTCAAGAGCGTTTCTTTTTATTCCATTACTAGGTGTTGCCCAGGTTATTTGAAAAAGTCATTTTTTAAAAACTGTACAAAATGCATAAGGTGAACCATAACTGACATCATGCCAGGTTAACCTTGAAAACCTCCATCAGTACTTAAAAGTTTGTTATGTTGGGCAAGTTTTCTCTAGGTGCATCATTGGTGGGGTTCGGTGTGTTCCCAGGCTGTAGGGTAAACTACAGCTCCCACTATGGTGAGTCAGTCCCCTCAAACCTCTCCAGTAGGTTGAGTTAGTCATGGGGGTTCTGTGTGCCAAGTTTAGTCCAGGTCCATCATTGGTGGAGGTCAGTTTCTCTGATTGTGAGTGAATTACAACTCCCAGAAAGAAAGATCAATCCATCCACCCCACCCCTCAACCCCTTTATAATCAAATTTCAGCATATAAGGTATGTGTGCCAAGTTTGGTCCAGATCCATCAGTGTTTGGGTTCACAGTGCTCTCTAGATATAGGTGAACTCCCCCAAATCAAGGTGAATTTCCCCCAAAGACATCCAGTATTTTTTTTGGTTATGGAGGCTCTGTGTGCCAAGTCTGGTCCAATTTCCTCTTTAGTGGAGTTCAGTGCGCTCATTGATTGCAAGCGAACTATAAATCCCAGAACCTACAACTCCAAAAATGTCCAGGCCAATTCCCCTCAAAACCCACCAGTATTCAAATTTGGGCATATCGGGTATGCATGCCAAGTTTGGTTTATTATTATAATTATAACTTTATTTGTACCCCGCTAGCATCTCCCGAAGGATTTGATGCGGCTTACAATAGGCCGAAGCCTATTGGGTTTGGGTTCATAGTGCATTCTGGATGTAGGTGAACTACAAATCCTATAAATCCTTCCAAAGACCTCCAGTACTTTTTGTTGGTCAGAGGGTTTCAGTGTGCCAAGTTAGTTCCAGGTCCATTGTTGGTGGAGTTCAGGGTGCTCTTAAATTGCAGGTGAACATCCCAGTCCCTACAACTCCCCTAAATCATGGTAAATTCTCTCCAAACCTCTCTAGTATGTTCGGTTTCTGATAAATTCCTCTGTCTGCTGTGTGCCATAGAAAATAATAGGAAAGGGTTAAGGAGAGAGGCAGTGGGTGGGCTCATGAAAATTCCACATCAATGGAGAGAGAAAGGAACACTGGGATGTTTGTGGAAGAGGAAACACAAGAAATCTAGGAAGTAATTGTCCCTGTGTGAAAGCCTTCACTTGGGTAGTGGGCAGCATTGTGTTTGTGAGCTTCAGGAGTAGGCTTCAGTTGAGGGCCCTTCCACACAGCCATATCAAGACAGAAAATCCCAAAATATCAACTTTGAACTGGTTTAAGGCCCCTTCCACATAGCTGAATAAAATCCCACAATATTTGCTTTGAACTGGAATATATGGCAGTGTGGACTCAGATAACTCAGTTCAAAGCAGATATTGTGGGATTTTCTGCCTTGATATTCTGGGTTTCATGGCTGTGTGAAAGGGTCCTGTGTCCATTCTGCCATACATTCCAGTTCAAAGCAGAAAATGCGGGATTTTCTACCTCCATATTCTGGGATATAGAACTGTGTGGAAGGGCCCTGAGTCCGCAGTGCCATATAATCTAGTCCAGTGTGCATTTTATACAGCTGTGTGGCAGGGGCCTGAGAGAAACCGAGGACCCTTCCACACAGCCATGTAACCCAAAATACCAAGGCAGAAAATCCCACAATATCTGCTTTGAACTGGGTTATCTGAGTCCACACTGCCATATATTCTTGTTCAGAAGCGGAAAATGGGGAATTTTCTGCCTTGATATTCTAGGATATAGGGCTGTGTGGAAGGGGTCCAAATAGGCCTCAGTCCAAACTGCAATCTCTTGCCAAAGTCGACATGTTTGGCAGGGCAAAAAGGAGTACATTTTATAGGAAACACAGTACTGTCAAATTCAAACTTCCCGCCTCCCACCCCCTTGCCGTCTTCACGCTGATTGGCTGGAGTCATCAGCTGGAGGGAGGCGCAGCCGGCTTAGGTGCGCCTCAGACAATGGGGAAGCCAGCGCCGCTTCGGCTTCTGAGCCAATGAGCGAGGGGCCGGTACAAGAGGAAAACAAAGAACCGAGAGAAAAATGAGTGGATTAAATGTGACTTAATGGTTTGTCTGATGGCCGGCGATAATCTGGAGATTCCTCAAGCTGGCCGGGTATTGTCTTATGTGGGTGAAATATGCACAGCTGCTAAGCCTTGGTAATCTTCAGTCCTGGATATGGCGTCTATTGATGTTATCTGTCCATTGGTTTCAGCCAAGAGGAGGTAGACCATAGGTGAGGCAGATGGGGCACCCTGATCTTCCCTGAAGGCAGGATGTCCCATTATTGATGAATGATTGAGTCACCATGGGGCGCTCCCTTTCAGGGGCCATGCTCCGAGACCTGAGGGGCACCATAGTTTCTGTCCATGCAAGAAATCTTTGTTAAGTCCTTTTTAAACAATGGGAAGATCATCTCAGGAAGTGAAGAGGAATTTCCTAAGAAGTTTGTTTGCTGGGGTCACGAAAAGGGTGGCATTTCTTATTTCATACATAGACACAGATATGGGGTTCATAAGGCATACATTGGGGGGGAAAGGGGGGGAAAGAAATTCATACCAACCCGTCCCACCCGCCAAAGTTCATGAAGAGCCTAAAATCAAAAAATCATAAAGGGGAGTCCATAGGGCTTGAAAGAAGAAAACTTTCCAAAAAAGTTTTCAAACGGTTTTCAAAAGTTGACCAAAGTTCTAGGAAAGTTGTAGAATCCATGGGGGCAGGCTAGGGCAGATGCCCCGGAGTCCATTGAGTCTTTGTAAGGTAGTGGCCAGTGCTGGAGGTCGAGATCCATGTTGAAAGAAATGGAGAAAACTACAGATCCCATCTTGGCAAGGATCCGGATGGCCCGCTAGTCCTATGGGTATCTGCAACAGGTTCCCCAGGTCAACAGGTGCCTCGGGTGCCAGCGAGATGGCAACAACAGCGTTGTGTCAGCAGGGAGCCAGCTGGGGTCCATGATGGGTTTGGGGGGCAAAAAGGGTTATTCCCGGGGCAGAGAGGTTAGTGGAGCAAAAGCGAGATAGCCATTAGTCTTAGAATAAGCCCAGGAGAGGAATGGCACTGATTTTGAAGCGATCCGTTGACTCACGGATACGGGGGCCCAATGGGTTTCCATATCCGCAGTTCAGAGGAACGCAGTTCCAGCCTCCCCTGGAAGCAAAAATCACATCCCAGGTGGGCTGCCAGTGATCAGCTGCCCGGGAGAGGGAAAGTTCATGTAAAGAGCAGTTTCTGGACAGTAAAATACACAAAGTAACACTAGAGAGATGAAAAGTTACAATTAATGGTTTCTTTATTGGGGGATTTGCTACAATGTTAGGTAGGGGGAAAAGAGTGAAGCACAAAGAAAGTCTCTTGGTTGAAGTTGCTGCTGTGGCCACATTCCATAGAAGCTGGCCCAAGTGGGCAATAGAGAACTGCGGAACTCCCTGCTGCAGGTCAGATCAGCTTGAAGGCAGGGAGTTCTGGGTTGGTCGCCCTCACTGGGGCTGACAGCGGAAGCTCACCCCACTCCCTGGATTCGAGCCTACGACCTTTCGGTCAACAAACTCATCAGCTCAGTGCTTTAACCCACTGTGCCACTGGGGGCTCCTAAAGGGCCTAAGGCTGTTGGGAATTGAAGTCCTTGGAGGGCCCAAGTTTTCTCATACCTGGCCTAGCTTGAGAGCAGGGGCGGCTTGTCCATTACGCGAAGTAAGTGGTCGCAGAACACTTTTTTTGCCAGGGGTGCAGAGGCGCCTCTGTAAATGCCCCTCGACCGCCACTTGAGGAGCGCCCCTCAGCTCACAACAGCCCTAGCAGTCCGGGGGGAGCCTCGGCTTTCTTGCCTCGCTGCCGGGCGATCCTCTTCCCAAAGGGGCCGGGCCCTTGAGCCTCGCCTAGCCCCTCTCGTTCCTGCTCCACCCGGCCACTGGGTGCGTGAGCAGAGCCGGTGCTCAATCGTTCTCCGCGTTCGATCCCTTCCCCATGACCGGCTCCCTTTCCCGATCCCCCGGCGCTCCACCCACCTCCTCTCCTCTCCCTAATCCGCGGGTGGGCCAAGGGGCGGAGCCGCCGCGCCTGGCCCGCTTCGGGTCCGGAGGCGTGTCTGAAGACCCCAGCGTGCACACCAAAAGTCGCCTCTTCTCCTGACTTTCTCTTCAGCCATTGGGACCAAGAGAGAGAGAGAGAGAGCCCCTCCGGCTGGAGGTATCTCCCACCTCCGCTCCCTCCTTTGTTTTTGCGCTACCTTCAGGAAAGGTGGGCATCTCCACCTCTCTCTCTCTCTCTCTCTGTCCCAATGGCTGAGGAGAAAGTCAGGAGAAGAGGTGACTTTTGGTGCACACGCCGGGGTCTTCAGGCATGCCTCCAGACCCAAAGCGGGCCAGGCAAGGGAGCAAGTGCGGCAAGTGTAGTTACTGGGATGTATAGTTCACCTACAATCAAAGAGCATTCTGAACTCCACCAATGATGGAATTGAACCAAATATGGCACACAGAACTCCCACGACGAACAGAAAATATATATCATGATTGGTTGGGGTGGGGGGCAAAATACTGTTTGCTTACCATTGAAAATTACCTAGGGCCGCCTCTGCTTCAGAGCAAAGGTTCGGGTAGGCCTGAGTTGGGGCCTGGCCTGAGGGAAACCGACTAAGCCTTAGTCTAGGCCTTTCTCTTAAAAAACAAGCCTCAGTGGGAGCCTAGCTCAGGTATGGGCAAACTTTGGTTCTCTATGAGTTTTGGACTTCAACTCCCACAATCCCTAACAGCTTAAGTGTCTGAGGGGGAAAAGGAAAGGGCCTGAGGCTGTTAGGAATTGTGGGAGCTGAAGTACAGAACACCTGGAGGGCCCAAGTTTGCCCATGCCTGGCCTAGCTTGAGAGCAATGGCGGGAGGTTCAGATAGGCCTGAGTTTGGGCCTGGCCTGAGGGAAGCCAACTAGGCCTCAGTCTAGCCTTTCTCTGAGAAAACAGGCCTCATTGGGGGCCTTGCTCTGGTATGGGCAAACTTTGGCTCTCCAGGAGTTTTGGACTCCAACTCCCACAATTCCTAACAGCTTAAGTGTCTGAGGGGGAAAAGGAAAGGCCTGAGGCTGTTAGGAATTGTGGAAGTCCAGAACACCTGGAGGGCCCAAGTTTGCCCACGCCTGGCCTAGCTTGAGAGCAATGGCGGGAGGTTTGGGTAGGCCTGAGTTTGGGCCTTGGCCTGAGGGAAGCCGACTAGGCCTCAGTCTAGGCCCTTCTCTGAGAAAACAGGCCTCAGTAGAGGCCTAGCTCAGGTATGGGCAAACTTTGGTTCTCTATGAGTTTTGGACTCCAACTCCAACAATTCCTAACAGCTTAAGTGTCTGAGGGGGAAAAGGTAAGGGCCTGAGGCTGTTAGGAATTGTGGGAGCTGAAGTCCAAAAACATCTGGAAGGCCCAAGTTTGCCCATGCCTGGCCTAGCTTGAGAGCAATGGCGGGAGGTTAGGGTAGGCCTAGAAATTACACTGCCTAGCCGGTATTGCACCACCTGACATCCGCCGGGAAGTGGCAGCCAATAGTGAAAGGACCAAGGCAGAGACATCTCCAGCTCATCCCCTGTTTGGGTATCAGCCAGCACGTCAATGACTTAAATCTAGACATAGTTTTCTAAGATCTACAGAGACACTCGCTGGAACACCTCAGCAAGCGAGAGTCCAAAAGTGGCAGGCTCAAACCCAGAACCTCAACCAATGGCTGATACCAAATGAGAGACTCCCTCCTGGGCACACAGAAGACTGGGCGACTTGGAAGGCGCTGAACAGACTGCGCTCTGGCACCACGAGATGCAGAGCCAACCTTCAGAAATGGGGCTACAAAGTGGAATCCTCGACATGCGAGTGTGGAGAAGAGCAAACCACTGACCACCTGCTGCAATGCAACCTGAGCCCTGCCACATGCACAATGGAGGACCTTCTTGCAGCAACACCAGAGGCACTCCAAGTGGCCAGATACTGGTCAAAGGACATTTAATCAACTACCAAACTCACAAGTTTTGTATTTTTCTGTTTGTTTGCTTTATTCTGTTAGAAATGTAATATAATGGACTGGTCGCTCTGACACGACAAATAAATAGGGTAGGCCTAAGTTTGGGCCTGGCACGAGGGAAACTGACTAGGCCTCAGTCTAGGCCCTTCTCTGAGAAAACAGGCCTCAGTAGGGGCCTAGCTCAGGTATGGGCAAACTTTGGTTCTCTATGAGTTTTGGACTTCAACTCCCACAATTCCCAACAGCTTAAGCGGCTGAGGTGGGAAAGGAAAGGGCCTGAGGCTGTTAGGAATTGTGGAAGCTGAAGTCCAGAACACCTGGAGGGCCCAAGTTTGCCCACGCCTGGCCTAGCTTGAGAGCAATGGCGGGAAGTTCGGGTAGGCCTGAGTTTGGGCCTGGCCTGAGGGAAACCGACTAGGCCTCAGTCCAGGCCTTTCTCTGAGAAAACAGGCCTCAGTAGAGGCCTAGCTCAGGTATGGGCAAACTTTGGTTCTCTATGAGTTTTGGACTTCAACTCCCACAATTCCCAACAGCTTAAGCGGCTGAGGTGGGAAAGGAAAGGGCCTGAGGCTGTTAGGAATTGTGGAAGCTGAAGTCCAGAACACCTGGAGGGCCCAAGTTTGCCCACGCCTGGCCTAGCTTGAGAGCAATGGCGGGAAGTTCGGGTAGGCCTGAGTTTGGGCCTGGCCTGAGGGAAACCGACTAGGCCTCAGTCCAGGCCTTTCTCTGAGAAAACAGGCCTCAGTAGAGGCCTAGCTCAGGTATGGGCAAACTTTGGTTCTCTATGAGTTTTGGACTTCAACTCCCACAATTCCTAACAGCGTAAGTGTCTGAGGGGGAAAAGGAAAGGGCCTGAGGCTGTTAGGAATTGTGGGAGTTGAAGTCCAGAACACCTGGAGGGCCCAAGTTTGCCCATGCCTGGCCTAGCTTGAGAGCAATGGCGGGAGGTTCGGGTAGGCCTCAGTTGGGGCCTTGGCCTGAGGGAAACCGACTAGGCCTCAGTCGGGGCCTTTATCTGAAGTAAGCGGCAAGGAGGCCTCTGTGTGTGGAGTAGGCCTCAGTTGGGGCGGGCCTTGCTTCCGCGCCTCGTCGGAGGGGCTCCGCCTGGGAGGCCGGGCCGGAGGCGGAGGCAGGGCGGGCGGGGATGTCGTCCTGCGGAGGCCCCGGCTCCGACCCGACGGAGGGGCCTCCCGCGCCGGCGCCCGCTGCTGCTGCTGCTGCTCCTCCGGGGCGGCTCTCCCGCATGGCCCGGCTGCAGCGGCGGAGGCCGGCGGTGCTCTTCGGGGGCGCGGCGGCGGCGGTGCTGGGCTGCGCCTTCCTGGCCGCCCTCAAGGCCTCCTCCAGGTGAGGCAGCGCGCGGGGCGGGGGGGGGAAGTGGGCTTGGGAGCGGGCAGCACAATTGGAGCCGCAGTGTGAGGACTCAAAAGGCCTGGGCCAACTCGGCCCTCCGGGCGTTTTGGACTTCAAAAGACCCCAAATTTTAGCTCTATAACATCAAGGTGTTTTGTACTTCAACTCCCACAATTCCTAACAGCCGGTAGGCTGTTAGGAATTGTGGGAGTTGAAGTCCAAAACACCTGGAGGGCCGAAGTTGGCCCAGGCTTGGTCTCTAGACTTGGCTCCTGCCTCAGGTGCTTGCCACGAAGACACAGCTCCATAATGTCACCTCCAACATTACTTGGGAGCCCTTCAAAGATATACAATATATATAGACATAGTAACATTGTTGTCTTTACCAATAATATAATATAGTATATTGTATATACACATAATATTTATAATATTATAATGTAATACAGTATAATACTAGTAATAATAATTCAAATTATAATTATATATTTACATTACATGTAATATTACTAATAATATTACAATATAATGGTATAGTGCAATATAGTAATATATAATACTGATATTGTACTATGCTAATAATATAATATATCGTATGAAAATATATATCGTAAGCCGCTCTGAGTCCCCTTCGGGGTGAGAAGGGCGGCATATAAATGCCGTAAATAAAAAAATAAATAATAACATTGTAATGTCATAATACTAATATATAATATATTAATAATATAGAATCATAGAATCAAAGAGACCTCCTGGGCCATCCAGTCCAACCCCCTGCCAAGAAGCAGGAATGTTGCATTCAAATAACCCCTGACAGATGGCCATCCAGCCTCTGTTTAAAAGCTTCCAAAGAAGGAGCCTCCACCACACTCCGGGGCAGAGAGTTCCACTGCTGAACGGCTCTCACAGTTGGGAAGTTCTTCCTCGTGTTCAGATGGAATCTCCTCTCTTGTAGTTTGAAGCCATTGTTCCGTGTCCTAGTCTCCAAGGAAGCAGAAAACAAGCTTGCTCCCTCCTCCCTGTGGCTTCCTCTCACATATTTATACATGGCTATCATATCTCCTCTCAGCCTTCTCTTCTTCAGGCTAAACATGCCCAGCTCCTTAAGCCACTCCTCATAGCGCTTGTTCTCCAGACCCTTGATCATTTTAGTCGCCCTCCTCTGGACACCTTCCAGCTTGTCAATATAATTATATATTTTATATACTACAACTTATGATACGGTATAATATATAATACGAATAGTATAATATACTGGTAGGGTGTGTTTATATATATATATATATATATATATATATATATATATGGTGGTATACTAATATAGTATAATATAATAATATGTAATAATTGTATATTACATGTAATATGGCAGTATTGTGGTATAGTACAATATAGTAATGTATAATACTAATATTGTGCTATGGTAATAATATAATATATTATATATACATATAATATTGATAATACTATTATAATATAATAAAATATAATATAAATTACACAATATAATATATTATTGTAGCGGAATAGTACAATACAGTAATGTGTAATGCTAATAATGTAAAGTATTGAGAGTGCCTTGGACTGCGAGAAGATCCAACCAGTCCATCCTCCAGGAAATAAAGCCTGGCTGCTCATTGGAGGGAAGGATACTAGAGACAAAGTTGAAGTACTTTGGCCACATCATGAGGAGACAGCAAAGCCTACAGAAGACAATGATGCTGGGGAAAGTGGAAGGTAAAAGGAAGAGGAGCCGACTAAGGGCAAGATGGATGGATGGCATCCTTGAAGTGACTGGACTGACTTTGAAGGAGCTGGGGGTGGTGACGGCCGACAGGGAGCTCTGGCATGGGCTGGTCCATGAGGTCACGAAGAGTCGGAGACGAATGAATGAATGAACAACAACAAATGCTAATATTGTGCTGTGGTAATAATATAATATAATATATATATTATTATATAAATAATTTATTGTATATACATATAATATTGATAATAATATTATAATATAATAAAATATAATATAAATTACACAATATAATATATTATTGTAGTTGTATAGTACAATATAGTAATGTGTAATGCTAATATTGTACTATGGTAATATAATATATTGTATATACATATAATATTGATAATATTATAATATAATAAAATATATTATAAATTACACAATATAATATATTATTGTAGTGGTATAGTACAATATAGTAATATGTTATGCTAATATTATGCTATGGTAATAATATAATATATTGTATATACATATAATATTGATAATAATATTATAATATAGAATATAATATAAAATAACACAATATAATATATTATTGTAGTAGTGTAGTATAATAATGTGTAATGCTAATATTGTGCTATGGTAATAATATAATATATTATTGATAATAATATTATAATATAATACAATATAATACTAATTACACAATATATTATAGGGTTCCCTGGTAGTGCAACAGGTTAAGCTGCTGAACTTGCTGACCAAAAGGTTGGCGGTCAAATCCGAGGAGCGGGATGAGCTCCCACTGTTAGCCCAAACTTCACAGTTTTGAACCTCACAGCTCAAAAACATGCAAATGTGAGTAGATCAATAGGTACCACTTCTTTGGGAAAGTAACAGTGCTCCATGCAGTCATGCTAGCCACATGACCATAGAGGTGTCTACAGACAACACCGGCTCTTCGATTTAGAAATGGAGATGAGCACCAGCCCCCAGAGGCAGGCACGACTAGACTTAATGTCAGGGAAAACCTTTACCTTTACCTTACAATATAGTAATCCATAATACTGAGATTGTGCTATGCTAATATAATATAATATATTAGAAATGTAGATGAGCACCACCTCCCAGAGTCAGACATGACTAGACTTAGTGTCAAGGAGAAACCTTTATCTTGAATATACAAATAATATTGATAATAATATTATAATATAATACAATATAATACTGATAATACAGTATAATATATTATAATAATATGGTAATATAGTAAAACTAATATATCAAATATAATGACTACTGATAATATATAGTAATATATTGTGATCTACTGTCTTATTATTTATTTATTTATCATGTCAGGGGCAACCAGACAACTGTATTACATTTCTAACAGAACAAAACAAACAAACAAACAGACAAAACACAACATTTGTTTTATTATTATATATTTGTGTATTTTAAGTTGTAATGTTTTTGATTGTGAGCCACTTTGAGTCTCTGTATGGGGAAATAAAGCAGGATATACATAAATAAATAAATCCAGTTTTAAGCCTGACAACCTTAGACTCCATATTTTCCCGGCTATCAACTATAGCTTGGAGTCCTCCTGGGGAAAGAAAAAGCAGGGTCATCATCATAGTTCAGTTGTGCTTTTCCTCTTGGGAGGGGACCCTGTTCACCCCTTTCTCATTCTCAGGTCTTCTCACCTGCCGTATGAATGAACAAGACTTTGTTTCTATCCCGCCCTATCTCTCTCCCCAGTTGGGACTCAGGGCAGCTTACAACATATAAAGAGGCAAACATTCAGTGCCATATAAAGATATAAAATAACACAGACCAAAAGATTAAACCCAATTTACACTGACACAAGCGACAAAGAAAACAATCAGACAATTGAACACAGACCTACAAATTCACATTATAGCCATTTCATATTGAAGAGATTTTAAAAATTTGGAGTTTAAAAGATTCAATTAAAAGAATTTAAATGCCAAATCCATATTCCACTTCTTCGTGCCCCTCCTTTCCAGCCATCCAGGTGACAAAGCCCTTCCCAGGCACACTTACTTGCAAGTGACTTGACTTCCAATCATTCTCTTTCTCTCCCTGCAAGGGTCCCCTTTCTCAGGGATATGCTCCCCATCAACATTCTCCCTCAGCCAAGTGACAGTCCTTGAACACTGTCTTCTCAAACACACATGTTAGATACAGGCCACACCCGAATTACAAACACCCGACTTACAAGTGACTCATAGTTAAGAATGTTTCTGAGACCACAAGAAGTGAGAGGAATCTCCTCCTTGGAAAAAAATGGAAATCCAATCCTGGAAGAGTTATTATCATCATGGAGAAAAGGGATCTCCACTGAAGCTTTCTCCCCACAAGCCACATTTTTTCCAAATCCAGTCAAACCTATAAGAGCCTCTCTTGTTTGTAACTTGGGAGTGGCCTAAATATGTATGTCTTCAGTCCAGATAATATGGAATGTCAGGTCCTCCTGAGAACCCCTCACAGATAGAAGAGGTCCCAAACATTTTGGATCTTTTTGCTGTATTATATAGAAGAGGGAGTGTTAGCCAGGTGAGCAGCCCCACCTTTTCTGCACCGAAGGAACCCCCTCCAGTTTCCACTGAGGACAAACCTGTAACTATAGTTATTCCAGGTTTGGCCTGCATTCTCTGAAATGCTTGGGACCAGAAGCAGTTTGAGTTTGTTTTTGGACAGCCAGCATTGGTCTATATGTTCAGAATGAGATATATTGTAGGTGGGATCCATGTCTCAACTATATTCGTTTCTGTTTTATAGACACATGGCCTGAAAGTGGTAATAATAATAATAATAATAATAATAATAATAATAATACATTTTATTTTTACCCACTTCTCCTAATGGTTCAAAGTGGAATACAACAGTGTAAAAACATATGAACATACAATGCATAGGTAAAAAGCCAACATTATAAAGACTTACACCAAACACAGGGTGCAAAATTGACCTAAAGTGGTAATAGAATGAAAATTCAAAACTCCTAATTCAGAGTTTTCACAGTGTCAATAACAATTTTGTGCTTGAAATAAATTTTGACATCATGAGGCAAAGATGCCACTCTATCTCTGAGAATTATTTCAAGTTTTGGAGTATTTCAGATTTTGGATAAGGGATACACAGCCTGTTTATTATTATTATCATTGTTGTTGTTATTATTATTATTATTATTATTATTATTATTATTATTATGCATCTGCTACAGCTTTACACAAAGACTTGCCTTATCAGTCTGTATCAATGTAGCAAAATGGACTCATGTAGCACCTTTGTAATCTAATTGTAAAAAACAGATACTTAGTTTACGCTTTTGTGAGTTGCAGTCCTCCAACGGTATCTCAGAAGTCCTGTGTAAAACTATTCTCTAAAGCACCTCCCCCCTTCCCCCTTAGTCTCAAAGGTGCTCCGGGATTCCTTTGCCTCTTTAAATATTGACATATATATTTATCACGGAGAGGAATGGACCAGGAAGTTGTGTGGTGTGTGTGTGTGTATTTGTTCTGCCACGTCATGTTCAACGTGTTGCTTGCTTTGAATGTACAGAAAGCAGGAGGAGGGCATTTCCTGTGGGAGAAGAAGGCCCACATTATTTGTGCAAAAATAGAAACCTGTCTTTTCTCAGGTGCTGCGTTTCTTTCGTTGCTTGCCACCATGAAGTGTGCTTTTTGCGGGAAAAGGCCGTATTATTATTGTTATTATTATTACTATTATTATTATACTCTGCTTTTTCTCTCCACAAAGGAGACCCAAAGCAGCTTAAACAGGTATAAACTGCAGAGTGACTTTCTTAAATGTTTTTAGGCAGCCCATATTCCAGTTGAATAGAATCCCTGGGAAAACCTTCCTCTGCTTTTAGGTGCAAGAAAGGGAAATTGTATTGTATTAGAAGAATAATAGAATAATAGAGTTGGACATGATCACATGGGCCATGTAGTCCAACACCCTGCCAGGCAGGAAAAGCACAACCAAAGCCCCCCCCCCCCACCAAAAAAAAGCAGATGGCCATCCAACCTCTGTTTAGAAGCCTCCTGTCCCATATTTAAACATGGTGATCATATCCCTTCTCAGCCTTCTCTTCTGCAGGCGAAACAGACCCAGCTCTTTAGGCCGCTTCTCATACTTGTCAAATTTGTAACCTTCCAGGTGTTTAGGACTCCATCTCCCAAAATTCCTGGCCATTGAACAAGCTGGAAATTGGGATTTCTGGGAGTCAGAGGGCCACATGTTTGAAGCTTCTGTCGCGTTGAATTGAGGGTGTCCTGACGACTGCATCTCTTTCCCCTAGCCGTGCCAAAGACGTGACCTTGCCTGCCAGGCCCCCAGTCAGCTTCTTTGCTCTGACATCTCCAGTCCACGACCTTTTCCTCGGGCAACTGGACCGCGCAGAGGACATCCGGCGGGACTCGGATGTCAGTCTGTTCTACTTCTACGCCCCGTGGTGTGGGCAGTCTGTCACCGTCCGGGAGGAGATCGAGAAGGTGGCTGGTATCTTGGCGGACCAGGTATAAACCTCATAAAGAAGCAGCGGTCATCTGTTGGGTGTTTGCCTTCCAGGAGATCCTGCAATAAAGACCTCTCCTAGTCCAAAAGTGGCTTGAACCAGGCTCAAAATGTGACAAAATTACCCCCTCACATCCTCTGGAGGGTATTGCTTTTTTACAAATGACTCATAATTAAGAACAGGGCTGAGACAGCAGGAATTGAGTGTAAGCTTCCCTGATGGTGCCTTCCTGCCTAGCGGAAAGAAGGGGGTTTGACTGGATGACCTTTGGGGGTGCCAAATCTATGCTATTATATCTATCTCATACGTGTGTGTATACAGGCAGTCCTGGAGTTATAAATACCCAACTTGCAAATGGTTCCTAGTTAAGAACAGGACTGAGACAACAGGAAATGAGAGGAATCTACCTCTCAGAAGGAAGGAAAATCCACTCCTAAAAGAGTTATTATCATGGGAAAAGGGGTCTCAGCTAAAGCTTTATCTCCAGTCCTTGTTTCCACAACAAGCCACATTTTGAGAATCAAATTATCAAAGGGACAGAAAGTGAGGTGAAACCTTCTCTACAGGGGAACAGACAGCAAAGGAAACATCACGGGGGTGTAAACCCTTCCCTATGTGATCCAAAGGCATGCACATATGCGTATGTATATGTGTGTGTGTGTGTATATATATATGGAGTTACACTTAAGAAATGTTCCTGTTTCCGCTTACAAACAAATTCAGCTTAAAAACAAACCTACAGAACCTGTCTTGTTTGTAACTTGGGGGTTGCCTATATATAAATCAAGCTTTCTTTTCTTAGGTTCTTGTGGGTTTTTTCGGGCTATAGGGCCATGTTCTAGAGGCATTTCTCCTGACGTTTCGCCTTCATCTATGGCAAGCATCCTCAGAGGTAGTGAGATCTGTTGGAAATAGGACAACACCCATTCCTGTTAATGGGTGGTGAAAGTAGTGTGCTCCTTGCAGTAGATGGCACCTTAGACATGAATAAATATTCTACGGTTGGAAGGGAGCAATCTTTTACATTTTTGTGGAGGCTGTGAAAAAATGACCCCTTCAAGTTGTCTGATTTCATGACTACAGACTCCTGCCTTTGTCTTGGGAGGCCTTTAAGCAGAGGCCAAATGTCAGAGATGCTTTGAATGTATTTTTCTTGCATGGCAGAAGTTGATTTCGACAGGATGGCCCTTGAGGGTCTCTTCCAATTCTATTATAATTCTTCTTATTGTTAATAATCAGAGACTGGATGGCCATCTGTTGGGGGTTCTTTGATCATGTTTTTCCTGCCGGGCAGAAGAGATTAGACTGAATGGCTCTTGAGGTCTCTTCCAACTGTAGGGTTCTGGGGTTCTGTGGTTCTATTTTGTTGATGACTGGGCCAAGAAGCACAAAATCTTCCAAAAGCTTAGAGTTATGTCGATCTTTTTTAGTCATGATTTCTGTTTTATTTTTGCTTATTGTCTGACTCAGTGTTTGGCCAAGTCCCACCTGCTGCTCCCAATGCACATGCTTCTTCTTCTGTCCCTTGGGAAAAAAATACAAGGGTTGAGAAGGGCTCCCCAAGGGCTGCCTTTCTCCTTTTCAGCTGCGCCCTTCTGCGCATAAGCCATTCCTGGATAATCCCAAGACTTTGGGATTCATGGGTATCTTTGCTTTCAGGTCCTATTTGTGGCCATCAACTGCTGGTGGAACCAAGGCAAATGTCGGAAGCAGAAGCAGTTCTTTTACTTTCCAGTTATATATTTATATCATCGAAGGTAAGTCTTTGACTGACTTCTTTATTATCCTTCCAGGTAGGAAAGGAAAAACTTGCTCTTTGGGAGGCTATCACTTTTTAATCACATTCAATGTTTATGAATAAGCAGAGGTTGGATGGTCATCTGTCAGGAGAGTTTTGATTGTGCTTGTCTTGCATGGGAGATGGGGGTTGGATTGGATAGCCTTTGGTGGTATTTTCCAATTCTTCTTTTTCTGTTGTTGCTATATTTTATCTCAGGTGTTTTAATATGTGTACTCTATGTTTTAATATATAATTGAATGTATATAAACAATATATAATCATGCGGCAGCTAAAAAAGCCAGTGGGATTTTGGTGTGTAAAAATAGAAGCATTGTGTCTAGATCCATGGAAGTCATGCTTCCCCTCTATTCTGCCGTGGTGAGACCACACCTGGAATACTTTGTCCAATTCTGGGCACCACAATTGAAGAGAGATACTGACAAGGTGGAATATGTCCAGAGAAGGGCAACTAAAATGATCAAGGGTCTAGAGAACAAGCCCTATGAGGAGTGGCTTAAAGAACTGGGTATGTTTAGGCTGCAGAAGAGAAAGCTGAGAGGAGCCATGATGAGGGCCATAACTGAAGATGTAAGGGGAAGTTATAGGGAGGAGGGAGCAAGCTTGTTTTCTGCTGCTCTGGAGACTAGGATGCAAAAGAACAATGGCTTCAAACTATAAAAAAGGAGATTCCACCTACATATGAGGAAGAACTTCTTAACTGTGAGAGCCGTTCAGCAGTGGAACTCTCTGCCCTGGAGTGTGGTGGAGGCTCCTTTGGAGGCTTTTAAACAGAGGCTGGATGGCCATCTGTCAAGGGTGCTTTGAATGTGGTTTTCCTGATTCTATGTTTCTATGGTTGCATTTTAACTGTGTTTTAATATGTGCTTTTATTGATGTATTTGACTGTGTTGTGCTCTGCCTCAAACTGAAAGGAGAGGAGGGTAAATTATTATTATTATTATTATTATTATTATTATTGTTATTATTATTGCTATTATTAGCAACATGCAAACCTTGGGGATCTGAAAAGGCCTGTCTTGACAGATTATCATTATTTTTATAGTTTGTTTGTACCTTTCAAACAAATATAGACAAAAAATTGCAGATGTATAAACACTCAAAGTACATGTATAGCTCCATTAACAAAGTAAGATGTTAACAGACATAACATTTTATATTAGATGCTGGAATAACATGAAAAGAACAGGGAAAGATTGTCTCCATCACCCACACAAAGAGCAGGCCAATGTGTTTAATTAAACTTCTGAATCAAAATGAGCAAAATGCCCATGTGATATGAAACACGCAGGTCAAGGGAGCTGTTTACAAGTAAACAAACATTTGGAACCTTCTTAAGACTACTTGAAAACTTCTACCTAAATGTATGCAGCAATTATTTTTTCCTTTTCTTTCATTACTTTCAACTTTTTGTTTGATTTCTATTGTATTTGGCCAAATGTACAGATCTGTTGTTGTTGTCGTCACTGTCATCCCCATTAAACTAGTTGCACATTTAAAGGTTGATGAGGAGAAAGGGATTTCAGGGCAGTGTGAAGTGTTTTGTGCTCTTGAGCAGCCACCAGCTTTGCAAAGTGCTTGCTGTCAGTGGATATGGAAACTGTATGAATATTAGTCTTGGTGTGGATCCTATTTCTGTACACACACCAGGTTTAGAACCCCGTGTTCACTTTCAAACTTTTCCCATTTTATGTTTCTTTCTTTAACATTAGCTTTGGGCCCATTGAGTACAAAGGCCCAATGAATGCTGTTTACATTGAAAAATTTGTTCGCCGCGTGATGACGCCCCTGCATTATATTTCATCTCGATCAAAACTGCAGCAGTTCCTGTCCCATTATGAAGTAAGTTGCCTCCACTTTCTGGCCTCACTATTCATGACTCCTAGAACTGTTTCCTTCTGGTGTGATAGTACTTCTTTTTACTGAACTATATTTTAATCATTGTATATGTATTCCATAGAAATACATTTTAATATACATATTTTGAGGAGCGTTTTTAACTATGTTGTGTTCTGCTGTGAGCCAAGAGGAGAAGTGGGTTAGAAATAATAATAGTAATAATAATAATAATAATAATAATAATAATGTAACAGTGTAGGGAAAGACATCCTGTGTCTACTGCGTTTTAAGCTATGTTTAAACTTTTCAAAAGGGTACCCACAAATGCTAAATAATCCCTGATGATTCCCATTGGATTTTTTTTTTCCAGAAGGAAGGGAAAACATGTTAAAAAGTTAATAGCCTTTTAAAAACGACCAACAGTGAACTTATTTAAGGGAAGAACCAATCACAATGGAAAGCACAGGGTTTTGCGTCCACAGAGCAATGGCTTCCATTTTCCAATGCTGCAGATTCACAAAATCAAAACACAGCCAGGAAGATCAACTGCGATTGCGGGAACCATTTCATAGGAATATGTTTCAATATACATATTTTACAGAGTGTTTTATGACAATGTGTTTTTAACTTTGCTGTGCCTTGTAGTCACAAGGAGAGACGAGTAAGAAATAAAATAATAACAATTATTATTATTATTATTATTATTATTACCTTTGTGAAATACATATAACTATTGTCTCTGCCATGCTCATTTTGAAATGAGAGGCTGGTTCATGGTTTTCCTGAGCTTGTTTGCTGCCCAGTAAACTTCTAATAAAGGTCTTTCCCTTCCAAAAATAAATTCTAGAATTGAGTCAAAGAAATATTAATGGGTTTATAAAGTCATTTTTGATAAAGTGATTTAAACTGTGTCAGTGTGCAAGATAGTGGTTTTGCAAGAAGAGATAGTGGTTTTGATATCTCTGCAGTCAAGTGATGTGCATGTGTTGCATCTGATAGGTTTGGAATTCCTTTTCTTTGATGTAAGACAGGATGAAAAAGGGCTCTCTGAAGATAGTGCTTGTTTGGTTTCAGAGGCAGTTAACTTAAATTGCACTCAGTTCACTCAGCAGAGGAGCCCCCAGTGGCACACCGGGTTAAACTGCTGAGCTGCTGAACTTTCTGACCAAAGGGTCGGTGGTTCAAATCTGGGGAATGAAGTTAGCTCCCACTGTTAGCCCCAGCTTCTGCCAACCTAGCAGTTCGAAAACATGTAATTGTGAGTAGATCAATAGGTGCTGCTTCCGTGGGATGGTAAAGCTCTCCATGCACTCATGCCAGTCACATGACCTAGGAGGTGTCTATGGACAACGCTGGCTCTTTAGCTTAGAAATGGAGATGAGCACCAACCCTTCCCAGGCAAATTGTGGAAGCATCTCCTAACTCCTCATCTTTCCTTATGAATAATTTTAGCCATCTTGACCAAACCCAAGTGCTGCCTGGCTACACAGCTCCTGCTTTTCATCTCTTTTGGAGAGCCTGCAATGAAGGAGAACACCTTGGAGCAATATTTTGTTTCTGGAGCAGATCTCAACACTCTTTTGCTTTCTTTCATTTTCCTCTCTCCTTCTGACTCCCAGTACTTTACCCATAGATTTGGAAACATTTCCTGAGTAAGGTCTGCTTTCGTCCCAAAACCCAAGGGACAGTTTTCCAATTTGTCCTCATCTTCATTCCATAATAAAGTTGAAAGCCACAAGGGGGAGCCCGTGGGAAATAGTTGAATCTAGTATACAGCCTGTGGGAATCACAGGGAATAGAACTCACTACTGTTTCCTTTTTTGCTCCTGTTTTATCAGGGGCACAGCAGCTAAATGGTGGAGGGTCCCTGCAAGAGACAGTTGAAAGAACCAGGTGTCTTTAGCCTGGAAAGGAGGAGATGGAGGGAGAACAGCCACGGGTCCTTAAGGTGTGTTTTGTTTGTGTCTTGGCAGCCAGGCGTCTTAGGATACTTCGAGTTCAACACCTCTCCCCAGCCCCCAGGTTACCTGACGTTCTTCACCTCAGCCTTGCATTCATTAAACAAAGGTGAGTGGAAGCATTTCCTTTGGGAAGGTACGAGACCATTTGGGGCAATATAGTTCACTTGCAAATGGCAAAGGTTTTCATTTAGTTATACTAGCTTTGGTATCTGGCGATACCCAGGCTTGGTCTTTTGTTATGCTATTTATCTGACATAGTCTTAGTTTGGTTTTAAGTTTTGTGAATGCTCCCACTAGAAATGCATATGGTTCCCTGGATGTAGGATATACATGGGCCTTTGGGTTTTCGTGAACTGCATCTCCAATGCTCTTTTGTCCATTTACACCCCCCCCCCAAACTGCACCAGTAGTTTATGTCGGTCATGATGGGCCCGTGTGTCAGTGTTTAGAGTTGGTCATGTTGGGTAAGAGTGCCGAGTTTGGTCCGGAGCCATTGCCGCTGGGAGTCACAGGGCTGTTTGGATGATGAATCTGTCCTGGAAAATACAAGACAAACAGATATATAGTAGAAATATATTTTAATTTATTATATAGAAAGATGATCACATGAGATAATTCCTTCTGAGTTTAATACAGAGAAGGATGTTGTAAAGACACTGAGCAAAATTTGTGACTTTTGTTTATAGAAATGAAAGGAGGTGTCAATTTCCTCACTTTGGCTATCTTTATGACCCCCTACCTGGAGTAAATGGGTAATGGGTTCAAGAATATTGCCTTGTGGAATTCTTTTGTGGGCAGGAATAGTGAGATGGGCCCAGCTCGGATCAGTTCCCCGTTGTTTGCAGAGTCCCATTGGCCTTGGAGAGGGCCAGCCAGCTTCTCCTCCTCTTTTGTATGTCCTTGACCACCTAATTGTGTGAAGGTTTCATCATGGCTCCTTTACACACAATGGGCTAAATATATCCCGAGACTCTCAGTGTGGGCCCTGGCCCAAAATCTGCTGACAAAACTTCCTGCTTCATTTAGGTCTTTGCCAAAAGCCAGCAAGGCTCAAGAGCAGAACACGGATGTTTGGGATTGAGCGGGGAGAGTGGCAGTTTGCTGGGCAATTTCGGTGCCTGATTTGGAGAATGCAAAGGGGAGTACAGGCCCATCTATGCTCTCCTTCCACTGTTAAATATGAAGGTTCAAATTCTCGCTCATTTGCAGAAAGATCCTGACCTCTCTCTCTTAACCCACCTGGCAGAGCTCCTGTGAGGTTAATACAGGGCTTGCAACAGAAACTGTCTTTGGATGGAGGGAAATAGATCACAATGCAGGCTCCATATCTGTGGAGAAAAAGTGAAACTGCAGATAAAAGCAGGCCGTATTGCATGCAGTGAGCGACTTCTGGTAGAAACATACCATAGAACCGTCCTGAAGAACCTAGAAAAAGCCTAGAGAATACACTTCTTTAGCTTTTCTAGGTTCTCCAGTGAAACTCTGCAGTCATATTTTGGCATAAGTATACCACAGAATTGCTCTAGATGGAGCACTGTTTTTTTCTCCCATCAGAAGCTCTTCAGCTGTGGGTCCTGACCCTAAACAGGGTCCTTTTCGTTCAGTGGTAGGGTTCCCAAAATGGTCCATAGTGAAAACTTTCTGGATGTCATCTGATGGCTGTTTGTAGACATTTGCATGAATCTGTTGCACATTGTTTACAGTGAAGTCTGTAGAAGATGCTACAGCAGTGCATCTTAAAAAGGAAATGGGTCTGTTTAATAAGCCTTTCAACTGGTGTTTTTGTTTGTTTGTGATAGTTTGGTTTCATGCCTGTTTCATCTACCTATACCTGGGGGTCATGTAAATGTTAGGCGCCCCCGGTGGCGCAGTGGATTAAACCCCTGTGCCAGCAGGACTAAATTTATTTATTATTTACAGTATTTATATACCACTTTTCTCACCCCTAGGGGGACTCAAGACCGACAGGTCACAGTTTCGAATCTGGGGGGAGCACAGATAAGCTGCCTCTATCACCTCCAGCTCCTCATGTGGGGACATGAGAGAAGCCTCCCACAAGAATGATAAAACATCAAAACATTTGGGTGTCCCCTGGGCAACATCCTTGCAGATGGCCAATTCTCTCACACCAGAAGCAACTTGTAATTTCTCAAGTCGCTCCTGACATGACCAAAAAAATTAATTTAAATGTTTCTCAGGCCCAAAGGGATCACAAGTGGGAAAGGTTTAAGAAGCCCTCCTCTAGCAGATCTAGAAAATGACTAGCATTTGGATGTAGGCAAATTAAATTGCAGTTACCCGTCTTAGAGATATATTTCAAAGGGCAAGAAACAGAATTCAATACAGGCCTTTTTGCAGGTGAAAGCCAAAACATGCTGCTTACAAATATTTTCTGCAGGCAACTCATGCTATTGGTCCTCCAACTTGCAAAATAGGCATCCCCCCCCCCCCACACACACACACGAGATTCTATTTTAGGCAATGAGGTGCTGGGAGGGCCAGGCCTCACAACAGTGGATGCCGTCACATGGGGAAGCATGCAGATAAGGAGAATGGCTCTCCAAAAAGGAGCCCTCGGTGCCATTGTTTCCAAGATCTGGTGGGAGCAAAAGCATCAATTCGCTTACCATTATCCCTGTTGGACCCTTGTGGGTGGAAATTGACTTCAGTCTGTGTTGGAGCAAAGTGCAGAGAGAGAGCAGGGTCTTTTTAGGTGGCAGTAACGATCTTGCCGAGTTTTAAGCATTTAATATAGAATGAGTGGGGAGAGAGCTTTGGAGGATGCTATGGCTCTGCTAAATAAAGGCTGCATTGACTCTTTTGCAGCCTGATGCAGGTTGTAGGGGTCAGCCTGATGCTGACCCCACCAAGACCTCGGCAGCTCCTCTCTTCCCAGCTATAAAGAATCATCTATAAGCCAAATAACTGATGCCTAGAAGGGAAGAGACCCCTATCTCTATTTTTCTATCTCTTGATCATCTCTCTGTCTATCATCTATCTATCTATCTATCTATCTATCTATCTATCTATCTATCTATCTCATAACATCCTACAGTTGGAGGAGATCTCAGCCCAAACAAACCCTTGGAAACAGTGTATAGGCCGTCCCTGAGTTACAAACATCCATTATTAAGAATGGGGTTGAGATAACAGGAAGTGAGAAAAGAAATCTGCCCCTCGGAAGGAAGGGAAATCCACTCCTAGATTAGTGGGGAAAGGGGTCTCTACTGAATCCTTGTTTCCAAATTTTTCAAAAACCAAAACGTAAGGTGGAACCCTTTCCTATGCTATCCAAAGCTAAAATATAAATATATGTGGCTGGAGTTGCACTTTAAAAATGTACATGTTTTGACTTTTAAACAAATTCAACTACAGAACAAGCCTACAAAACTGATCTTGTTTGTAACTTGGAGACTGCCTGTGTATAACAGAGGGGGGTCTGCATTTGGGTGTGAGAGAGACAGGTAGGCTGTTGTAACTTCTGGCATTTCAGATATTGGAAAGAGGATTCTCGATGTGCGGAGAGCAACCTATACCTATTTACTTGGTGTAACATGGGCGGGGATATTTGGAAGAGGTCATTGCCCTCCAAAGAAGAGCTCTGTCCTCCAGTGGATGTTTTGCTTCTCAAAAATGGAGCAGTTCTGTGTCTGGCTTTCCAAATGTGAAATACTCCAGTCTGCCTTTCCCCACTTCCCCATTGGAAAAACAATGTTTGTGTTATAAAATAACCCCTGTAAGAGGCCCGGGTCATGAGTTCTCCCTCTGAGGCCTGACATGTGCATTTGGAGCATTTGGAGCAGAGGTCACTGGTGGTGCAACACGCTGTTTCCATGTTTGTGTATCTCCTGCCAAGAAGTGGCTTCATTGGAATTTGCTATTTATCCTGGACGGCTGCTGTTGCCATTTCTGCGGTCAAAGGAGAAAGTGCCAGGAAAGCTTTTGCCAAGGAGATCCTTGAATTGCCTGCATTGTAATTCTCCCCTTGTGTTCTTTTATGATTCCCAAAAGGCCAAACATTTATGTGTTTGTGTATTTGGGAGAGGGTTAAATCACCAACTTAAGAGAATCCTAGAGTTGGAAGAGACCCCAAGGGCCATCCAGTCCAACCCCCTGAATCTCTCTGTCTATCTATCTATCTATCTATCATCTATCTATCTATCTATCTCATAACATCCTACAGTTGGAGGAGATCTCAGCCCAAACAAACCCTTGCAGGAATACACAATTAAACCCCCTCTCAATAGATGGCCATCCAGAAAAGGAACAAGACTCCACCAGATTCCCAGGTACCAGCATGGTCCACTCTCTTGCCACCAGCTCTTCCTAATGTTTTGGTGGAATTTTTTTCCTGCCATTTGAACCCATGGCCCCATTGTATCCCGGTCTCCAGAGCTTCAGAAAACAAGCCTGACTCCTTCCTCTTCCATGGGATCTCCTTTCAAATACTGAAGCATGGCTGTTCTCCATCTGGGCTCTTGTGCTTCAGGTGTGCACTGCTTCAACACGTGCTGTTCCTGTATCCGCTCCATCCAAGAGAGTAAATACCAGCGTCTTTGGTTCCTCCTTTTGGGCCAAAATCCCTCCTCCAGTTGCTTCATCAATTATGGAGCGTGGAACCTGAGATGTCTGTTTGCAAAGCCAAAGCCTCTTCCTCTTGGCCAGCGAAGTCACTGCATCAGCAAAGATAGGAAGGGGATGGGGTGCAGCAGGGAGAGGCTGTTCCTACTTAGGATTTGGCATTCTTTGGACTTCCAGGAGCCCCATTTTGAAAGAACGCAGAAGGCAGGAAGGAAGTCATTTGAGGAAGGCAGAGGATGTGTGCGCGCTGCTTGGATCAGAATGAGATCACAGAATCCTAGAGTTGGAAGAGACCCAAAAAGGGCCATCCAGTCCAACCCCATTTTGCCAGACAGGAAGGCACCATCAAAGGAAGGGGATGGGGTGCAGCAGGGAGAGGCTGTTCCTACTTAGGATTTGGCATTCTTTGGACTTCCAGGAGCCCCATTTTGAAAGAACGCAGAAGGCAGGAAGGAAGTCATTTGAGGAAGGCAGAGGATGTGTGCGCGCTGCTTGGATCAGAATGAGATCACAGAATCCTAGAGTTGGAAGAGACCCAAAAAGGGCCATCCAGTCCAACCCCATTTTGCCAGACAGGAAGGCACCATCAAAGCACCCTCCCCCCCTCCACAGATGGCCATACAGCCTCTGCTTCAAACCCCCAGAGAAGGAGGAATATTAGAGAAACATAGATACGCACATAAACATCCCGATACATGTTTTTGTTCAGGAGGAGAATGAACACAGTACCCAGAGAAGGAGGAATATTAGAGAAACATAGATATGCACATAAACATCCCGGTACATGTTTTTGTTCAGGAGGAGAATGAACACAGTACATTAGCCTCCAACTTCTGCTAGTGCTGCGCTTAGGCAAAAAAAAGATAGTCCTTATTGATCCTAAGGTAGAAGTGAGATGCACAGATACAGGACAGGCAATTCCTGGTTTGAAAACAGTCTCTTCCAACTCTAAAAGGAGCAGAAATGTCCCAGACCCTTGGGGCTGTGCATTTTTTTCCAGAGAAGAAAGAGGCCTGCAACCAATGGGACACAGGGCTGGAAAGAAGGGGAAAGCAGCTATTCAAAAGGCAGAGCTGGCTGGAAGCTCCCTCTTCCTCCTCCCTTGCAGCTCCAGAATGACCTGGATTTATATGCATGGATAAAGGCATTTGAAGGAAAGCCCTTCTTCAAGAGAGAGGCTTGGGAGAAATCACCTGCATCGTGGCTGCATCTGCAGCAAAGCAGTACCATTTACGTAATGTTCAGAAACCTTCGGGTGCTTCTGTGGCTCTCTTTTCCTTCCGGCTCTTGTGGAACAATCATCGACTGTCAACGGCGTCTCTTGGCTGTTGTTCCGTCCTGGCCTTTCCTTTTGCAAATCTGGGCTCCTTGCCATGTTTTTGCTCACGGAAAGAGAGGCAGAAGGGAAGGACCAGGGCAGAAGATTCTCTTTTTTTGCAGTCCAAAAATCAGGGACTTTCCCCTCTGTGCTGGCGGAGGACAACAGCAGACATCCCTTTCTATCTCCTGAACCATACATCTCCATTCTCCCATGCCTGACAGAATGGACCACAAACATCTCCTTGTTCCTTAATGAGTCTCCTTCCATAGGCTGGCAAAAGGTTAAGCTGTCACTTTTCATTAGATTTCATTTGAACGGTGTCTTGCTTTTTGAGGAAAGGCTGGCACGAAAGAGAGAACTGTTTTCACTCCCTTTGCCATTATTCAGCATTATGTGCCCCCTAGGTTTGGGTTGGTTTGGTTTTCATGTGGGATATTTTTGTGGCAGATGTTAGTGTTTTGACATTTGCTGCTTTTGCATTTTGCAGAATCATCTTTTTTTTCAGGTTTTGCTTTCACAATTTTGTGATGAAGACTCGAAAGAGCCCTTTTGCGCACAAACACGCCCAAGATGCTCAGGGATCCTGGGATCACTATCAAGTATAGAAAGAAAAGAGATTAGTTTTATATTATTGTTATTTTTTTATTTACTTACTTATTGTGTCAGAAGCGAACCAGGGATGCAGTTGTAATATGCAACCAAACAAACAAACCAATGGACCTTTTCAGGAGCAGCTATGACAATAATCTATTGTTCCTGTTATGTTTATTAATACCCAACTTTCTCTCTCTACAAACAAGTCTATCTGGAGACTGAGGTTTTCCTCTAGGTCACTATAGGTCAGAAATGACTTGGAGGCACACAGCAACAGAGGCAATAATATCTGCTTGTATTTCCTGCATGTCATTGTCTCTGTGTTTATGTTTTTATGGGTTTATTTCCCAGAGTCCCACTTTGAGCAGCTTCTGGCAAAAAGATCCTGTGTCCCAAAGGTCCCTGGGGCTGTTTGCTTCCCTTAAGGTTTCCTCTGATGTCTCCTTCCAGATCACCTTGGACCCATCCATTTTGGGGTGATTACGGATAAGCAGGTTGCAAAGGAGATCCCACTGACCATCTCTGGCAGCATCTATTTGCCCCGCCGCCTCAATGCATCCCTTGTAAGTAGCTACGCTTTGCGTTTGGACCCTTTTCGATCTGTATTCAGCCATCTCTATTGGAGCAGTAGATTGATCAGTGCTGAAGTGCAAGAAATGCAAAGAAGGAGAAGGCAGGGCTTCAGGGTCCAAAGTGGGTCCTCCTGAAGTGACTTCAGTGGCAGGCTTCCCCTTGTCTTTGAAATTAAACATAAAGCCTTCCCACTCTTGAGTTGCTGGCTAGGCATTGCAGAGCTCAGGACAATGATCCATCCCTGAAGGGAAAAGAGAGAACAGCTAATAAAGGAAATAAACCTTCTTATGTAATGGTTGCCAAAGGTCGGCCTTGTGTTATGATTGCAGAGGAAGCCGCCAGAGCTGTTTCCCCATCTTTTGCTGGATAATTTCAGCAGCCCAGATAGCAGTTGCACTTGCTACTAAGCATTAGGTGTTAATTTGTGTATTTCCAGTCTTTGCTTAGGAACAATCCCTTGGTCAGACTCAAGTGAAGCCCCTCTGAAAGGTAGAACCCCTGGTCTGTTTCCAAAAAAATGCAAGAAAAGAGGGAGGGAAAAAGAAGGAAAAGGGAGGGGAAGGAAAGGAAAGGAAGGAAGGGGAAAGAAAGAAAGAAAGAAAGAAAGAAAGAAAGAAAGAAAGAAAGAAAGAAAGAAAGAAAGATTATTTGAAACAGATCCTTGTTGACGAAGTGATCCATCTTGCCTGGAATAAATTGCTGGGCCTTTCCTTATGACCAGCGCCTCATCCCAAATCTTCACCTGATGGTCAAGCAGCAAAGGAACCTTGAAGCCCCTGCCTCTGGGGTGCCAGCCACAAACACTCCTAATAGAAAACCAAACTCTTTTGTTTGCATGTGCAATGGCTACATAAAGCATGCCCCTTTCCTCCTTTCCTCAGCTCTTCCCGCATGAAGCCATGAACTACACAGCTGAAAATGTGTGGAAGTGGGCCCTGGAGAACGGGGAAGCCTTGGTCCGCTGGCTGAGGCCCCACGGAGGGAAGAGCCTCCTGCTGAGCAATGAGCTAAAGAAAGGGCCGGCCCTCTTCCTCTTCCTCCCCTTCGACCCTTTGGCTGAACACCAGCCCCTTGTGGAAGAGGTGAGCTGCTGGGATCATCCCTTGATAATTATCGGGTCATTTATATGTGGCTTTTCCCAGAATTGGGGCTCAGTTCAAACACAATGCAACTAAAAACATACAAAAAAGAATACAGTAGAGTCTCTCTTATCCAACATAAACGAGCCGGCAGAACTTTGGATAAGCAAAAATATTGGATAATAAGGAGGGATTAAGGAATAGCCTAGTAAATGTCAAATTATGTTATGATTTTACAAATTAAGCACCAAAACATCCTGTTTTACAACAAATCAACAGAAGTGTAATGTTATGTAGTAATTATTGTATTTACGAATTTAGCACCAAAACATTGCAATATATTGAAACAGCTGTGGATCCGGGAGGGAGGCAGACAGAATGTTGGATGAGCGAAGGTTGGATAAGTGAAACTCTACTGTATCTGTGATTCTACATTAAACAGGGTGATCCCTGTTCCTCTTTAGGGGTGAAAACTGCAAAACAAAAACAAAAAAGGCTGTGTCTTTTTAATTTCCCAATTTTCTTTTGGGAGAAAATTAAATTTGCAGAGGGTAGGCCTTTGTGGCCATACAGGCCCATTTCGAACTTTTACTTGTCCTTGAAGTTGGCTCAGTATACTCAATAATGCTGTCTTGGGCAAGCTACTTCGCAGGGCTGTTGTGAAAATGGAAAAGGACCATGTTCCTTGCCTTGAACTCCTTTATAATTCTAATTCGAATAATACAGTGGGTTGTTATAGGTTTTTCGGGCTGTATAGCCATATTCTAGAAGCATTCTCTCCTGATGTTTCGCCTGCATCACTGACAAGCATCCTCAGAGGTTGTGAGGATGAGTGCCACAGATGCAGGTGAAACGTCAGGAGAGAATGCTTCTAGAACATGGCCATACAACATGAAAAACCTACAACAACCCAGTGATTCCAGCCATGAAATCCTTCGACAATATATCAAATAATACATTTTGAAAAATGTTCTGTTCCTGGTTTGAGAGTTTTATTTCCTTTTTAATTGTCTGCAGTACTTACTTTGAAAGTAATTGTTCTACTCCTGCAACTTAGGTTGAATTGGTTGAGACTCGATGAGATATTCATTGAAAAAATAGAGCAGGATGTCCCTTTCACAAAACACAAAGATTTTGCAGTTTGATCAACTTTCCCATGTTTTATGATAGAACCAATTAGGAAATTACATTTATAACCCAGGAACAAAATCGTGCTACACACTGTAATGAGTGGCCTTTGCACATATCCAGGGATCCTATGCAGCTTTAAGCAAAAGAGACAATATTTACTCATTGCAGGCAAGGGGCCGCCGACAAGCCAAGCAGAGGGAGAGAGATGTACCTTTTGCCCATCAACACCATTTTCACAGGGCTCCTTGTGACACTTTTCCTGTGTTTGCAACCATTTGGGGAGCAGGGGATATCACACATCCCTTGCCAAACAGGGCCCTTTCTGATAAAACGTCCCTCCTGATATCATTCTTCTTTGAAGGGAATGGAGGGAGGGCGCCCTTTGGCTGGGAACAGACTGGACGGCTCCCTTTCTGCTCTCAGGGGCTGCTTATGTAACTTGTTTACAGAATGGAGCCTCTGCTACACAGCCAGGAGGAGTCCTTTGTCCTTTTGTTTTTGCCCTTTCCCTTCTGACTTGGGCCTGGTGAATGGTCTCTCTGCCAGCACTGCTTAGAAGGGTCCTTTGCAACAGATGGGGATGGAAAGCCACTCCTTGCAAAGAGCAAGAATTGAGGCATTGAATGAGACCCCAAGGACTACCAGATCCAACCCTTCCCTGCCATAAAGGAAGAGAAAACACTCCTGATAGATGGCTATCTGGCCTATGCTTAATAACCTACATGAAGGAGATTCAATTGGACTCTGAACAGCTCTTAAAACTGCTGAACAGCTCTTACTCTCAAGATGTTCTTCATAACGTTTAGGTAGAATCTCTTTTCTTGCTGTTTGAATCCATAGCTTCATTGTGTCCCAATCCCTGGAGAGGCTGAAAACAAGTCGTCGTCCGTCCGTCCGTTTCCCCCCCCCCCCCCCCATCATGGCATCCTTTCAAATGTTTAAACACGGCTGTCGTGTCCCTTCTCTCTGCCTCCTTTTTTGCAAGCTAAACATCCCCAGCTCCCTAAACCATTCCTCATATAGAGCTTTGCTTCCAAGCCTTTGACCATTTCGGTGGCCCTTCCCTAAATGCCTTCCATCTTGTCCATCTCTTCTTTTAATTGCTTTGTTCAGAACTGGAAACAGGGTTATTATTCCAGGTGAAGAGGTCTGACCAAAGCAGAAGAGAGTGGGACTGTGACTTCCCTCAATCAAGACACTACCCTTCTATTGATGCAGCCTAGAATTGCATTGGCCTTTTTAGCTGCTGCATTGCACTGTTGGCTCATACTCAGCGTGTGGACTGCATTTCATTTTATCTTCCTTAAGTGTTGTCCCTTATATTTCTCCTTGGTGGAATTGATGTTCCATCTTGCCCATCTCTTTCTTTAATGGCTTTGCCCAGAACTGGCCCAGGGTTATTCCAGGTGAGGACTGACGAAAGCAGAAAAGAGTGGGACTAGGACTTCTAAACACTATATAGGTAGCCCTCAAGTTACTAAAAAAAGGTTCTGTAGGTTTGTCTGTAAGTCGAACGGGATACATCTTTTAAGTGTAATTCCATATATATGCATGCAAGCTTTGAATAGCATAGGAAAGGGTGGACACTTCTGTGAAGAAGATTTCACCTCACTTTCTGACCCTATGACAGTTGGATTTTGGGAAATGTGGCTTGCTGTGGAAACAACGCTTGGAGATAAAGCTTCAGTGGAGACCCCTTTTCCCCATGATAGTAACTCTTCCAGGACTGGATTTCCCTTCCAAGGTGTAGATTTCTCGCTTTCTGTTGTCTCACCCTTGTTCTTAACTATGAGTTGTTTATAAGTCTGGTGTATGTAACTCTGGGACTGTCTGTACTCCTATTGCAGTACTCACTATCGATGCAGCTTGGAATCACATTGGCTTTTTTTCGCTGCTGCATCACACAGTTGACTCTGCCTGCTCAGACTCCTAGCTCCCTTTCCCAAGGACCATTTCCATTGCAGGTTCTCACCCTTCCCTTCCTCTCTTCCTAGGTTTCTGAACTGGCATTGGAGTACAACCGCTGCAACAAGAGCCACAGGACAGAGGAGGCCGGCCACTCCGATGGGGCTGGAGACTTAACGGCCAGGAGCCCCCTCCCTCACTCTGCGTCCAGGCCCCGCTGCTGCAACACGGTGGTCCTCCCACCACGGTGGCACTCACTGTCCCGCGCCTCAGCCCACAATGTTTGCGAGCTGTGCGTCAACCAGAGTGACGGGCTGCATCCCAGCCCTTTGGCGACCTGCACCTTCTTCGAGATCGAGACCGCCTTGGACTCCTTCTACCTCCAGGAGCAGGCCTTCCTCTTTCACACGGCCTCCCTCTGCAGCAACTTCCTCCATTCCTACGGCCCTTTCAGTTACTACTCTGCATGCTGCCGGACGGTGGGCTCTAGAGAGGCCTCCCAATGGCACTTGGGAGGAACCGCTCCCCATGGGACGCCGCCACAGGGAGACAGGGCCCATCCCTCTACGCCTCACATTGAGGACGGGAAGGCCCTCCTCCACGGAAACCCCCCTTTCTTCAGGCCTGGCTTCACCGGCCTCAGCTGCAGGACCAACAAGACACTCAACCTCTACTTGCTGGATGCCAACCTCTTCTGGGACTACGCTGAGCGCTTAGGTGGCTCGGTTCCCGCAAATGGCTTTGCTGCCATCGTGGACCTCAAGGAAGAGACCCACTATGTCCTGGATCAGGAACAGGCCCTGCAGCGGGCCAGCCTCGGTAGGTTAGATATTTTTACCTTAGTGCAGGCATGGGCAAACTTTGGCCCTCTGAGTGTTTTTAATTTCAACTCCCACAATTCCTAACAGCTGGTAGATAGATGGATAGATAAATAAATGAATGTGACAGGCAGATGGTAGATGAATTAATAGATACATATATGAGATAGGCAGATCATTGGTAGATAGATGGATGGATGGATGGATGGATAAATATATAGATGAATGAGACAGGCAGATTGTAGATGGATAGATGGATAGATGAATCAGACAGGCAGATGGTAGATGGATGGATTGTGAGATGATGTTTGTGCTGGTACGGCTGTACCAAGTAGGGCTGGGCGGTTTCGTTCGTTAATTTCGTAATTCGTTATTGATTAGTATTTAAATTAGCTTACGATCCGATATTGAGCCATGCAGGAGCAACTAAAAAATCGAAACAATTTTTCAATTCGTTTCGTAATTTCGTTATTGTTTCGGAAATTGTTTCGAAATTGTTTCGTTATTATTTCGTATGTCTGGTGCAAGTTTTAGGGTTGTTGTTTGTTTTATCAGTGATAAAAAATAAATTATCACACCAACAGTCAACAACAGAGGGAGAGGGAAGCTTCAGAAGTTCCCCCTGTCCCATTTGGAGGTTTTTTTTTGCATATTGCGCAATCGCGTCCGCCATTAACGAATCGATTCGTAATTGTTTCGTAATTGTTTCGTAATTTCCGAAATTTCGTAAATTTTGAACTTTTTTAAAGGAAAAATTTCGGAATTCTTTTAAAAAACGAAACGCAAAAAACCCCTAAAAACGAATCGAGTTTAGAAACAAATTTTTCCGTGGTTACCCAGCCCTAATAGATATAGTTATATAGATATATAGAGAGACTTCACTGCTAGATAGCTAGATAGCTAGATAGATAGATAGCTAGATAGATAGATAGAGAGATAGATAGATAGATAGATAGATAGATAGATAGATAGATAGATAGAGATAGATAGATAGATAGATAGATAGATATAATTGGATGATTGAGACAGCCAGATGATAGATAAATGGATGGATGGATGGATGGATGGATGGATGGATGGACGGACGGACAGATGGGACAGGCAGATGATGAACAGATGGATGGATAGATGACACTATGTAACAAAATTTGGAAAAAAAATCTGTTCCTGGTTTGAAAGTGTTATTTCCTGTTTAATTATGCGGTCCTTAGTTTGAAAGTGGTTGTTATACTGCCACAAGCTATGTTGAATTGGTTGAAACTCGAGAGATTTGTTGAAAAACTAAAGCAAAATGTGCTGTAGGATGTTCCTTCCGCAAAAGCAAAGTTTTTGCAGTTCAATACACTTTTTCCATGTTTTAATGACAGACTCAGTTAGGAAATAACATTTATAACTAGGAACTAAAATCGTGTTACACAGCATGATAGAATCCTAGAGTGGAAGAGACCCCAAGGGCCTCCCAGTCCAACCCCTTTCTACCAACACCCAAGGGACACCATCTAAGCCCTCCTGACAGATGGCCATCCAGTCAGTTTCAAACTTCCAGAGAAGGAGGCTCCATCAGACTCCCAGGAGGCCGCAGGATCCACTGTAGGAACACTGCGGTGCCTCCTTCCCGTGTTTCCTCTTTTGCCACAATAACCTCCAAACCTTGGCTCTCCCTCCTAGAAACCTTTATTCAAAACTACAGCGTGGTGTACAGTCCCTTGCGGAGGCACCTGGTGGGCGAGAGGAGGACCGGACTCCCAAAGGCCCTGCACAGGATCCGGGAGATCACCTCCGGGACATTTCAGGAGACGGTGCTGAAGAGCCCCCAGGTAATACAGAGCAAAGCTTCCCTACGGTCTTTAGGGGCTGGCATTTCTATGTTGTGCCTTCAAAGCCACATTCACAGAAGGAGTAGATCAGAAATTCAGCCTTTTGTTATAAATGGAGATTGAGTGGAGCCATTGGCTAGTTTTAAGTTCCTGGATGCTGTTTTTAAAAGGAGGCCCAGACCTGTCATAGTGCTGCTTCGTTGGTGAAGAGGGCTCAGCAGAGATTGTTTTATTATCTGAGACTTTTAAGGAACTGACAATTGAATTAAAAACTGCTGGTGACTTTCTACTGCTGTGCTATGGAAAGTGTTCTAACCTATTGCATCTGCGTACGGTTTGCTAATTGCATAGAGGCAGATAGGAAGGCGCTCCAGAGAATTATTGATTGCCCTCTCCTGTTTGGAAGAACTTTATAATTCCTGTCTTAAGAAAGCTCAAAATATTCTTAAGTATCCATCTCAGCCTGGATATTCTTTTTTTTAATTATCATTTGGCAGACAAGATAAAAACAAGGACAAATAGACCGAGAGTTAGCTTTTATCTGTGATTATATTGAATCCTATGGTTTCACACTGATGTAGCATTAAGGGTTGTGCAATAGGGATTAGAATGTGGAAGAACGGGTGTTTTGTAACTCTACATATATAATGTAATTGGGGATGGCATTAAATTTCATTATACAATGTACAATGAAGTTATTCTATACTATTCTATTCTGTTCTGTTCTGTTCTGTTCTGTTCTGTTCTGTTCTGTTCTATTCTATTCTATTCTATTCTATTCTATTCTATTCTATTCTATTCTATTCTATGGAATTCCATGTGCTCAAGCAGTGTTGTCCCTTACCACTGCTCCCTTTCCCCTCCAAATGGCCCAAATAAATGGATTCAGGCAGTCGTGAAAGAAACATGTGGGGGAACCATATTGCCTCTGCAGCAAAGTCCATTCAAATCCTTAATTTGGATCCTTTCTTTGGTGATTGTCACACACCACTATTAAAGCGCTACTATTCTGCTTTAAATCCTACGGCAGCCTCCTGTGGGATTCTGGGAAACCTGTGAATTTTAACTTACATTTATGTCTTGTATATGTATTTTAATACTGTTGTGTTTTATTATCTGTTTTAATCCTGCCTCAAGCCAGAAGAAGTGGCAGGTAATAGAAATATTATTATGGTTGTTCAGGCAGGTAATAAATTTATTATTGCTGTGAAGGCAAGTTATACATATATTAATGTTGAGATAATACATTTATGATTGTTGTTTCTGAGGCAGGTAAATAATTTATTGTTGTTGAGGCAGGTAATGCATTTATTATAGTTTTTTAGGTATATAATAAATTTATGGTTGTTGAGACAGGTAATAAATGTATTATTATTGTTATTCAGGCAGGTAATACATTTATTATTGCTGTTGAGACGAATAGCAAATGTTGTTATGTAAGATAATAAATGTATTGTTGTTGTTATGATTAATTCTGAGGTTTGAAGGTCAGTGAGGCCCAAGGCGTCTCTGGCTGGGCATTTCAAAGGCCCCTCCTTAAACTACAAATCCCAGGATTCTGCAGGAGGAAGCAGGATTCAGGGTGGGAGAGCAGAGCTTTAACAGTGTCACATGATGATCTCCTTATTAATTAGACAAATCTAAAGGCACAAAAAACACTGTCCTAGTTTTCCTAGCTCACTGGCTCCCCAAATCGTCAAACGCAAATGGTTAAATGGAGCATCCCTTTGGAGTGTCCTGGTCCTGCGGTGGAAGGGATGTGTCCCTGATGAATGCCGCTTGCTGGCCTCTTTGTGGAAGGGACAGGGCTGCCCATTCCTCCCCTTTCCTGTCCATAATGTCTCTGGAGCCCTTCTTTGATGTGTCTCATAGAATCATAGAGTTGGAAGAGACTGCATGGGCCATCTAGTCCAAGCCCCATTTCCCAGGCAGGAAAAGCACAATCAAAGAACCCTGTGTTGGCCATCCAGCCCTGTTTAAAAGCCTCCAAGGAAAGATCTTTCACCGGACTCCGAGTCAGGGAGTTCCACTGCTAAACAGCTCTTCTGACAGAAAGTTCTTCCTAATGTTCAGCTGTAACCCATTGCTCCATTGAGTCTTAGTCTCCAGGGCAGTAGAAAACAAGGCCTGCTCCCTCTTCCTTATGACAGTCGCCTGGCTTCTCTCATATCTCCTCTCAGCCGTCTCTTCTGAGGCAGAACAGATCCAGCTCTTTAAGCCACTCCTCAGGGGAATTCATGGTCTCCAGACCTTTGATCATTTTAGTTGCCCTTATCTGGACACCTTCCAGCTTAGAGTCAATATCCTTCTTGAATTGTGGGCTCCGAATTGGACACAGCATTATTCTAGGGGAGAAGGTCTGACCAAAGCAGAAAAGAGGGGTACCATGACTTCCCTTGATCTGGACTCTAGAATCCTTTGGATCCAGCCCAAAATCCCATTGGCTTTTGTAGCTACAGCATCACACTGTTGGTTCATGTTCAACGTGTTGTCCACGAAGACTCCAAGATCCCTTTCCCATATAATTGTTGTGGAGCCAGGTGCCTCCACAGCAGAGTTATATGTATCTGCGCATTTCATTTTTTTTCTGCCTAAGTGATATATCCTACACTTGTCCTTGTTGAAATTCATTTTGTTGCTTTTGGCCAATCAGCTCTCTATTCTGTTGAGGTCATGTTGAATTGTAGTCCTATCCTGTGGAGCATTAGTTCTCTCTCCCAATTTGGTTTCTCACCTGTCTTTTCTCTCCTTCCAGGATGTGGTGCTGCTGTATTACACCCCGTGGTGCGGCTTCTGCATGTCCCTCAACCACGTTTTCCTCCAGCTGGCCCGAATCCTGCCTCCCCAGGACTTCCTGGTGGCCAGGTGAGAGATGGGGGGACAGATAGATGGAGGGAGGGAGGGGTTGCTTTCTCCCAGGATGGGCTCCAAGGCAACTGACTAAAGTTAAAATGAAATCAGTAACATTATTTTTAAAGAAAACATGGTTAAAAAGAGTTAACACTGACTTTTAACACTTGAGGCATTAGGAGAGGCAGGTAACAAATAACATTTATTGTTATTACACTGCGTAATTTTTGTTTCTGGGTTATAAATGTCATTTCCTAATTGGTTCTATCATAAAAACGCGTTAAAAAGTTTATTAAACTGCAGAAACTTTGCTTTTGCGGAAGGGACATCCTGCAGCACATTTTGCTATAGTTTTTTAATGAATAACTCATAGAGTCTCAATTCAGCATAGTTTGTGGCAGCCACAAAATGTACAGTCAATTCGCTCCTGACATGAAAAAACAAAAAAAGCCACAAAAACAAAGTTTCTGGAGGATAACAATTATTACCAAAGTAAATACCGGACAATTAACCAGGAAATGACACTTTAAAACTAGGAACAGTTTTTTCAAATTTTGTTACATAGTGTTATTGTTGTTGTTGTTGTTGTTAATAATAATAATAATAATAATAACAGGTAGGACTTTGAGATATAAATAATGTGTAGCAGTGTGCTGTGTTTGTTATCTATTGTTGTTAATAATATTAATAATCATCATCATCATATAGGCTTTTAAGATTTAAACTATGTAAGTAGTGTGCTATTTTTGTTATTTATTGTTGTCAATCATAATAACGATGATGTTGATGAAGAAGTGGGCCTTTGAGATTTAAATTACGTACTGTAGTGTGCTGTGTTTGTTGGCTATTGCTGTTGATGATGGTGGTGATGATGATAATGATGGTGGTGGTGATAATAATATACACATGAATTCAATCTCAGAGGCCTGCCTGGATAAAAAGGAGTTTTCTCCTGCTGATAAAGAGAGCAGAGAATATATTCAGTGTAATTGCTGAATCTTTGCAGGGAAATTTCTAGACTCTCTGGTGATATTTTGTATCCAAAGGGAGCCCTTCTCCTCAATTAGATTGCAAGAGGCAGGAAGTGCCCTTTTGAGAAACCAACTCAACAGGGAGCCAAAGAGACTTAGGCTTTGAGAGAAGTGAGGAAGGAGGGGTTGCCTTTTTTTTTTGTAAACATTGGATTCCCAGAAATTGCTGCTATTTTTCCTTGAGGAGCTTTGTTCCTTTTTGTACAAAGAACAGGTTGCTTTGTGGTTGGGACACAGGAAAAGGGCTGTCCTCTGCTCTTCCCTGGTGGCTTTTGTGTCCATCTCTATTTCCTGATATCAGAGATAGGGCCCCTGGCATGAACCGCTGAGTGCTGTCCCTTCTTTAAACATGGCTGCCCTTGTGCTTTGTTTCGCTCTCTTACACAGGGTTGACGTTTCCCGCAATGACTTGCCCTGGGAGTTCATGACTGACCACCTTCCCAATGTCTTGTTTTTCCCTCAAGGCAGGTAAGGTTTGCAGAGCAGAGGGTTCTGGGGGGCTCCTTGTTCCAATGAAGGTCCAATGGGCAGCCCCACAAGTGCTGCCAGAGTCCAGGTCCCATCAGCCATCACTAGCAGGAAGGATCGCTAGGAGTCAAACAACATGTGTCCACATTAATGGGAGGGACAACAGTCCCCCATCCTATTCCTGGTTGGAGGGCCCTTCTAAGAACTGTGAAAGGGCTGGGACCTAGTCCCTCATCGCTTCGCAGCGAATTCCCACAGCTGTGTTCTTCTCAAAATGGCCGTCTATCGCCATTTTTGAGAAGCACTTCAATAAAAACAAATGCTCAGAGTTGGAAGGGGGAGACTTGCGAGTGTTTTCAACCTTTTGGGGTGGGGGAGGGGGAGTCTGTGTCTCACATCTCAAAAATCACAGCAATTTCTAGCTATGATGAAATGGGGGGACTGGCAGCGGACTTCAAGGGCCACAAACGCTGCATGAAGGCCACACTTCCTTATGGAGGCAGCTTTCAACAGCAAAATGCCACAACTCTGCCGAAAAACAATTATTTCCCAACACATACCTTATTTATTCAAATGTAATGCTCCCCTTTTTGGGCTCTCCAGAATTAGGCTGCACACTAGATTCACATCACACTGTCCTCTTAGCACTGAGCCAAAGCCAAAAGGAAGCTAAAATGGAATCTGCTTTAGGATCTCCAGCTGGAGCTCCTCTTTGAGGGTCATCATCTCTCATGAAATTGCATTGACTCAATGCTATGCCATCCTGGGATTTGTAGTTTGGTGAGGCATCAGCATCCTTTGGTAGAGAAGGCTCAAGATGTTGCTAATAGCCCTCATGACGCCATATCATTGAACCAAGGCAATGAAAGTGGGTTCGTTCTACAACATATATGCACCCCAAGGTTTTCTTTTCTGTTGCTGAAAGCTTTGGTGTCCTAACACTTTTGTTTTTTAAAAAAGGATTCTAAGCAGGCAGCAACTGCAATGCACAAATTACACAGAGTTCCCTTTTTGTGGCAGCAAATACTTGTTTTGGGTTTCAAGGGATTTGAAAACTGAGGCATGCCTTAGATTTGATGACGCATGAGACTCAAGTCAGTTCAGTAGTATCTCAGGTGAGAGTTTGGAGGGTGTTCTCCCAGAAGGGGTTGGGGTCTACTTTGTAGTTTGGCACCACTGTAACTGCCATGGCTCAATGTCATGGGGTTTTGGGAGGTGTGGTTTGATGTCTTTGGCCTTCTCTGCCCAAAAGGGCTGGTGCCTCACCAAATTACAACCCTCAGGATCCCACAGCACTGAGCCATTGGCGGATCAAGGAGTGGCAAGCTGCATAAAATGTTAATGGACAACTGTGGGCCTACCTTTCAGGGGCGGTTTGAGCTGTAGCTGTCTCCACCCAAAAGCTCTGGTCGAGATGATTCTTGGGGTCCCCTCTGTGATAGGAAGCACTCCTGGGGCATTACGCCGAATGCAAGCAGAGGCAAGCGGGCCCGGCGCTCCCTGCATTCCTGCCTTCAAATGCAAGCCAAAATCACGTGTAATTTACTTCTGGTTGAATCCTAGCCAGCATTTTAGCCTAAGGACTTCAAATCCCAGGGTCAGGAAGGGAATGGCATGAATCCATATGGATATGTTTATGTCTTTACCATGGCAAGATGCCCTCAGGTGAGCCTCACTTGCGACGTAGAGAGGATAGCCCTGGCCTCCTTTCCGCAGGGACAACAAAACTTGTGTAATGTGATTTGGAAGAGGTGAGAGGTAGAGCTGCTTCCTGTTTTGTGTCTCCAGCTCTGCTGAAAGCCAAGCTATACCTGCAGCTTATGATTTATGGTGGAAGTAATTACTGTATTGTCTTGAGTCTCATGTGCCATCAAATCTAATAATGCATGTCAGTTTTCAAAACCTAGTATTTGTGGCCAAATGTAATGTGCAGCAGCAAAAAGTGCCCTCTTTGTCATTTGACAATTACAGTTGTTGCTTGCTTAGAATTCCTTCCTTAATAACGAAAGAGTTAGGGCACCAAAGCTTCCAGAAATGGAAAAGAAAACCTTGGGATGCATTGATGCTGTAGAATGAGTCTACTTTCATTGCCTTGGTTCAATGCTATGGAGTCATGGGGGCCGTAGTTTGACTAGGTCTTGGGCCTTCTCTGCCAAAGGACACAGATGCCTCACCAAATTACAAATCCCAGCATTGCATATCACTGTATCATGGCCATTACGTGAAAGATGATTTTATTTATCGTGTCAGGAGCAACCAGACATTTCTATTACATTTTTAACAAAACAAACAGACAGACAAAAGACAATGTTTGAAAGCTTGGTAGTTGATTAAATGTCCTTTGACCAGAAGCAACCAGAAGTGAAAGATGATGTCCCTCAAAGAGAAGTTCCAGGTGCAGATCCTAAAGCAGCTTCCCCTTTGGCTTTGGTTCAGCACTATGATGCAAAATAAATGCGCAGCCTCATTTTGGCGAGGTCATTTAGCTCCAAGAGATGAGCATTAAAGTGAATATATTCACTTTAATGCTCATCTCTTGGAGCTAAATGAACGGCCTCCTCCTGCTTTTCTTCCCGATCCAGGTTTTGCCTGCTGTTTCTGCCCCACGGAGCAGGTCTTTCTGGCCCTTCTCCTCCCAGGAGGCGAAACTTCCTAGCACATTCCTTCCTCCCAAAGTCTGCAGGGAACCAGTTTCAGGTGATATTTATAGAACTGGGTTTGTCACATGCTGCTGTTTCCTGGCTGAGCAGGGAGGCTGTCTTCATCCCTCTCAGTCTTAGGATTTATATCCTACTTTCCTCAATTCAATGAGCAGCTGACAACATTAAAAACAGTGCAGCACCGCTCTGAACGGGGATCTCTTGCGGGCATTTAGATAGACTCCTTGGCAGTGACTTTGACATCCCATAAAACCCTTTTTCAAAACTCTCAAAACTGCCTCAGTGCTTTATCCATCTCTCTGCAGAAAGCTCCACTGAAACTAAACATGTCGCCCCCATTGAGTTGTAGCTTTTGGGTTTTTCTGCCCAGAAAGGCAGGTGAGAGATGGTTGCTGCAGGAAAAAGACAGGATATACATTGGCATTCAATCCACTCATCACAAAAGGACTTCCGTGGCCGGCCGGCTGCCTTTGTGAACCTCTTTCCTGTTTTTTCCTTTGCTCTTCTAGGAAGGACCAGAGCGTGCGCTTCCCCTCCTGGCGCTTCCAACTGACCCTTCCCAACCTGCTCCGCTTCCTCCTGGCCCACTCTGGCCGGCCTTCCCCCTCCCCCTCCCCGTCTTCCTCAGGCCTGGAGCCCTGCCTCAAGGACTGCCTTTGGGGGGGACTCCTGGCCGAAAACGCCTTCCTCAAGGCCCTGCTGACCACCAAGCGGAGGCCCGAAGATGAGGGCCCCATTCCGGCCACTGACCTTTTCCCCAAATCCGAAGAGGACAGCCAGGCCCAGCCGGGCCTCTGCAGCAGAGAGACCGAAGGGGAATGAAGACCCCGACACGAATCACGTTCAGGGTTTTATGCAAACTTTATTGACATTTCCTCGGAAATTCTCCCCCTTCCCCCAAACTTCTTGTGTCATTTCCTCGGACTAGAAATCAAAGAGTATTTTTTATAATGAGCCATGAAAACCGGACAGAAGCACAGGCCCAGTAGCCTGCCGCTTAAAAGGACGGGGTTCCGGGGGGTCTTTGCACTTTACGGTTGCACTAATTTGATAGCTTTTGTATTGATTTCAGCCTAAATTAAAACAAAGGGGGAGGGAGGGCAGCACAAAGCTCCCTTTCTCCCCCATGAATCTCCAGACAGCAGCTTTTCTCCTTTCTTCCAATGTGGTATTTTGTTTATTTGAACTTTATCATGGAAGCTGTCTGATTCAGTCGCCTTGAGGCCATTTGAAAAGAGGCAAAGTGCAGGTCATGGGGCCAAATTGAAAAGGGGGTAAGATTGCAATCCCTTCCCTTTCCATCCACATAAAGTGGAAGAATATCCTCTGGGCAGGATTCTGAGCCAGAAGCAGTTAAGGATCCCCAAAGATGATTTATTATTATTATTATTATTATTATTATTATTATTATTATTATTGGGTTGCGGCAAGTTTTCCAGGCTGTCTGGCTGTGTTCCAGAAGCATTCTCTCCTGACGTTTCACCCATATCTATGGCAGGCATCCTTAGAGGTTGTGAGGTCTGTTGGGAAGTAGGAAAGTGGAGTTTATATATCTGTGAAATAATGTCCAGAGTGGGAGAAAGAACTCTTGTTTACTTGAGACAAGTGTGAATGTTGCAATTGGCCACCTTGATTTGCATTTAAAGGCCTTGCAGCTGCAAAGCCTGTCTGGTTGCAGCCTGGGAGAATCTTTTGTTGGGAGGTGTTAGCTGGCCCTGATTGTTTCCTGTCATAATAATAATAATAATAATAATAATAATAATAATATCCTCAACCTCTGAAGATGCCTGCCATACATGTGGGCAAAACGCCAGGAGAGAATGCTTCTGAAACATGGCTGTACAGCCCTGAAAACTCACAGCAACCCAGTTATTTCGACCATGAAAGCCTTCAAGAACAACATATTATTATTCGTTTAATATCTGATTTTTATCTCTTCATTAAGATTTCATTTATCTCACTGCATTTCTTGCTTTTTTGCTGGACCTTGGCTAGTCCAACTCTTTGTTATTGGCCCCTAGACCAAGTAAACCAGGATCTGGCCAGCAAGAAGAGCATTGCTTCCCTTTTCTTTGGGCTTCAGTTCCCAGAAATCCTAGCTCTTGGGCAAAAAGGTAGCTTCTGGGAGCTGAAGTCCAAAGAATGTTCCATATGTTAGCATCTGGCCTGGATATACATACACCTGGATGGAAGAATGATGGGGAATGCAGTGCAGCAGCCCAATCTGGAAGATAAAATAAATAATAATAATAATAATAATAATAATAATAATAATTTGACACAATACAAGGATTTAAAGATCGAACTGCAAAGACTCTGGCACAAGCCAGCCAAGGTGGTCTCAGTGGTGATCGGCATCCTGGGTGCAGTGCCTAAAGACCTTGGCCTGCACTTAAACACAATCAGTGCTGACAAAATTACCATCTGTCGGCTACAAAAGGCCATCCTGGGATCTGCATGCATTATTGGCCGATACATCACACAGTCCTAGACACTTGGGAAGTGTCCGACGTGTGATCCAATACAACAACCAGCATAGTGATCTTGTTTGCTGTGGACTCAACTTGCTGTATTTCAAATAATAATAATAATAATAAGAAGTAGCAGCAGTAGTAGTGGTGATCGGCACACTGGGTGCAGTGCCTAAAGACCTTGGCCTGCACTTAAACACAATCGGCGCTGACAAAATTACCATCAGCCAGCTGCATAAGGTCACCTTACTGGGATCTGCACGCATTATTCACCAATACATCACACAGACTTAGACATTTGGGAAGTGTCCGAAGTGTGATCCAGTACAACAGCCAGCAGAGTGATCTTGTCTGCTGTGGACTCATCTTGTGTTTCAAATAATAATAATAATAATAATAATAAATCATCCCACTTTGACTGAGTTGGAAAGGATCAGGAAAGCAGTAGCTATATTTAAGGAGAACTTTTGGAAGGCTAACAGCACCAGCACCATCCATCTAATTCATCCTCCAAATGTAGCTGGACTTCCAACTTTTGGCAACGAAAAGTGACCCACTTTTGAGAGAAGGCCGATATCAAATATTCATAGACATTAAAGGACAAAGGCTCCTCTTTCGCTACAAAAGATTTGGTGGCATCGATACAGGAAAAAATGAATCCAACCAGCAAAGAAAGGACAACGAAAACGTCAACAGTGGCTTCACACCTGGGTCCAGTTATGTACAGAAGCCCTATCAATATCAGGAGAGGGAGAAAAACTGCATTTTTATCTACAAAACGTAATCAGTTGAGAAATCTATACAGCATGGAAAGCGGAGATAATGGGGACTAGTTACAAGGCTGCCGTTGGAGAGGAAGTGGGTTTCCGAAAGGCCATCCGGCTCAAGTTCTGCACAGCCATCACTGACCTTTGCTGTCTAACTTTGTGCGAAACAGCTATTTCTATCATATTTGCAGATTGTTCCATGCCTCTATTATTTCGAAGGCTTCTTCCCCATCACTTGCATAAATACAGAACAATATTACCAAGTTCCGAAAGAGCGTTAGGCCAAGGAGGAGACGTAGCTTTGAATAGTCCATTTCCTGCGACTCGCCTAAGAAGACCCTCCCCATCCATTAGGGGCTTCAGAGAAATCCCATCGGCGGTCATGCATCTCCAAAAGCCCCAGAGAAAGGCAAACAAAATGAAGCAGCGCACGACTCATTATGTACACAGTTCACAGTTGTGCGGATTTGCACCGCATCAGTAGCTCCGTTCGAAGAGGCTCAGAGGGTTATTCAAGTAAACGCTCCCATCATCCACCGTCAGCAATGGGCACAAGGAAATGGAGAAGGGCCCTGAAGGACCAGTCTCTGCAAGTCATAAGATCCTAAAGACCATCCAGTCCAACCCCCTTCTGCCATAAAGATGCCATCCGATCCCTCCTGACAGATGGCTGTCCAGCCTCTGCTTCAAAAACTACAGAGAAAGAGACTTTTCTGGACTTTGTATTCCATTTGAACAGCTCTTTACGCTCAGAAAATTTTTCCTAATATTTAGGTGGCATCTCTTCTCTTGCAATTTAAACCCACAGCTCCATTGTGTCCCGGTCTCCAGAACTGCAGGAAACAGGATTGCCCTCTTTTCCTTGATAGGACTCCTTTCCGATATTGAAACATGGCTCTCTTGTCTCCTTTCTCTCGGGCTTCTTTCCTCCAAGCAAAACAGATCCAGATCCCTCAGATGTTCTTCAGAGGGACTCAAGGCTTACAGGCCTTTGGCCATTTTGGCGGCCCTTCGTGTGACCCCTTCCATCTTCTTGTCCAGCATTATTCCAGATGACGCCCGAGCAAAGCAGAAGAGAGTGGGATCATGACATCCTTTTAGCCTAGAATCGCACTGACCTTTGTCGCTGCCGCATCACACTCTTGGCTCGTGTTCAGCTTGGGGTCACCTCTTAGATCCCTTGGACTTGTTTCCATATCTAGCAAATTGAAATCTTGAACTGGAGACGGGGATATTCCTATCAGAACAGGACAGAGTGGGACTGTGACTTCATCTGGACTTATTTGTATCCACATGCATTGGTTAGCTCTGTCCTAAAGAGGCTCGGTGGGGCATTCGAGTTGTCGATGAATGACTGACGGAGGCAAGTGGTCCTCGGAGTGGGGCCCAGGCTTAGGCATGTTGCTCAGTGGGGCCAGGGGCACCGAGGCGGGTCTTCCTCTCGGTGCAAGGCCCGCGGGCAGAATACTGGACCATCAGGAAAGGCTCCTTGGACTCTCCTTCGCCCACGATGCTCTCCTCGTCCTCCGACTGGCTCAGCCGCTGCAGCCGCAGGTAGCACCAGCAGCCCAGGATCAGGGCCCCCAGCGCTGCCACCGCAATCAGCGTCACAATCACCGTCACCACCCCCGTGGTGGGGCTGTGGTCCATGGCGGACGTGGAGGGACCCTCCGAAGGATGGGTGGACAGATGGATGGACGTGGGGCCCTTCAGCCGCCCCTGGATGCCTGGGAGAGACAGGGAGAGGACAAAAACAGACCAAGCATCACTTCCTTTACATCTTTGGATTTCATGCAATATTTGAGTTCTGAATCATACATCCATCTATATATTTATCTATCCATAGATATATAGCTCTATCTATCCATAGACACACATATACACATATCTCTTGTGTGTCTGTATGTATATATGTATGTGTGTGTGTGTATCTATATAAATAAAAATGTAATGTTCGTTTGTGGGATTAACATAACTCAAAAACCACTGGACAAATTGACACCAAATTTAGACACAAGACACCTATCAGGCCAACAAGTGACCATCACTCATAAAAGCACTGAAAAACGCAGTGGATGAGACTTTAAAAGCCAAAGAACAAAAAAAATGCTTTACAACTCATGTGCAAAACCACATATATACACAAACACACACATATACATATATACAGAAATATATACACACACATATATGCACACACAGAACATATACACAGAAAGGGGCAAGAAAGGAAGGAGAGAAGGAGGGAGAGAGGGGAAAAGGAGGGAAGGAGAGAAGGAAATACAAAAGTGAAAGAAGGCAGGAAAGAGGGAAGGAAGGAGAGAAGGAAGAAAGAGAAAGAGGGAGGGAAAGAAAGAAAGAGAAGGAAGGAGAGAAGGAAATAAAAAGTGAAAGAAGGAAGGAAAGAGTGGGAAGGAAGGTAGAGAAGGAAYGAGAGAAGGAAATAAAAAAGTGAAAGAAGGAAGGAAAGAAAGAGGGAATGAAGGAGAGAAGGAATGAAGGAGAAAAAGAGGGAGGGAAGGAAGGAGAGAAGGAAATAAAAAAGTGAAAGAAGGAAGGAAAGAAAGAGAGAGGGAATGAAGGAGAGAAGGAATGAAGGAGAAAAAGAGGGAGGGAAGGAAGGAAGGATGGAACCAAAGAGCAAAGGAAGTGAGGAAAGACACAGGTAGAGAAGGAAGAAAGAAGAAGGGAAAGAAAAAGAGGGAAGGAAGGAGAGAAAGAGGGAGGGGGGGGGTTGGCCACAGTAACACATGGCGGGTACAGCTAATATATATATATACACACACACACACATATCTATCTCCTTTCATCCATCCATCTCCTTCTCTCTCTATATATATACATCATACAAAACTTCACTTCTGAATCATATATCTATATCTGTCCATCTTATCTATCTCTATGCCTCCATCCTTTTATATCTCTATCCTTCTATCCATCTGTCTATCTTTATCCATCTATCCATCCTATCTATCTATCTATCTATCTATCTATCTATCTATCTATCTATCTATCTATCTATCTATCTATCTCTCTACCCTTCCATCATCCACTCTTTCATCCTTCTCTCTGCCTATCTATCGTATCTATCTCTATCGATCGATCAGCACATCTACATATCCAGCAATATAAGTATCACTATACAATTTGTGAACTCACTAATCTCCTATACACCCCTTCCACCACCTATAATACACCTATTAAAGCTGACTCTCCCCACCTAAAATCAGTTAACCAGCAAACACAAAATTAAGGATTTAAGATGGACTTTGCATTCCGTGTAATGTATTCATCATCGTTCTGAATCTAGGGCCACAACCCCATTTTCCTTGCAAATCCTATGCAGCTGTCGGCAAAGAAAACTCCCTGATTTTTATCTCAGCTAAAATTAAGATTTTGAGTTACAAACAAGAGAAAGGCCTTTTCTCTCCCATTTTACTGGATATCTTGGAACAACAACAACAGACTAGAATTTCCTCCAGTTCCTGGGAGGGGGGTTAGCAGAGCTCTTGGACCTAGAAAAATAATTTTTCCGCAAATCAGTCAGTGGCCTTCCTTGCAGAAAAGCGGATCCAAAGGCCTGGACTTGTCTCATTGTGCAATTATAAGCAAGGCACAGAACTGGGAGGGGAAGGAGATAAGGATCATTCTCACACTTCTGGAACCTGTTTTGAAGAAAAAGTCTTCCCCGTTTGGTGAGAGTGATAGCGGCCTTTGTACCTGAAATGGCCACAAATTCAAGGCAATCCACAAATGCCAGCAGTGGAAGAGGGTTCCCAAGGGTCATCTAGTCCAACCCCGTTCTGCTATATCAATAGACACAACTCAAGCACTCCCAGGAGATGGGCATCTGTCTAAGGGCCTCCAAGGGAGCCCTGATACTAAAATGCCATTTTCCATGCAGACCAACCAACTTCCTTTCCCAGGATCCAGGGGATGATGGGAGTTGCAATCTACTCCCGACTCTCTTTTAAAGCTTGTGATGTTGAACAGTCTTTATTCAAATATAATTGTAGTAATCCTATTTGCAACCAAATGCAAGCCATTTTAAAAAGAGAAAGTGGGATATAAATATGACAACAATTGTGTCTCAATTGAAAGAGAAAAGTGAGATACACAACAACAACAACAATTGCCAACGTCCCTTTACTAGCCCTTCATGTCTCAACAGAAAAACAAAGTAAGATCCACAACAATAATAGCCAAGCCGGAAAGTGGGATATAAATATAACAACAATTGTGTCTTAACTGAAAGAAAAGAGATACACAACAACAACAACAATTGCCAACGTCCCTTTACTAGCCCTTCATGTCTCAACAGAAAAAAAAGTAAGATCCACAACAATAATAGCCAAGCCGGAAAGTGGGATATAAATATAACAACAATTGTGTCTCAATTGAAAGAGAAAAGTGAGATATACAACAACAACAATTGCCAACGTCCCTTTACTAGCCCTTCATGTCTCAACAAAAAAAAGTAAGATCCACAGCAATAAGAGCCAAGCCTGAAAGTGGGATATAAATATAACAACAATTGTGTCTTAACTGAAAGAGAAAAGTGAGATACACAACATCATCAACAACAATTGCCAATGTCCCTTTACTAGCCCTTCATCTCTCGACAGAAAAAAAGTAAGATCCACAACAATAATAGCCAAGCCAGAAAGTGGGATATAAATATAACAACAATTGTGTCTCAATTGAAAGAGAAAAGTGAGATACACAACAACAACAATTGCCAACGTCCCTTTACTAGCCCTTTTTGTCTCACTTGACAGATAACAGGATATAAATATAACTATAATGGATTTGTAAAAGCTGTAAAAAGTGTCTGCCCTCCACAAAAACTATATATATATATATATCCATAATAAAAGTGAAAATACGTGGTGTGTATGTGCCCACTTTCACAAACAAGCTCCCACTTCCACAAACAGCTATAATCCCCACCTATGAGGACCCACCAAAGGCCCTCCCTCCAGTTACATTGCAGGTTATAGCGAGCATCATGAACATACACAACCCCTGCCAGTGTCCTCCACAAACACCATACCACCCAAGGAATGCTTTCATACAGGGACAGTTTCATCCTAGATTTTATGTGTTTCCTCCACCACAGACATCCCAGTCTTTCTGACTCTCTTCATTGGTGTGGAATTTGTATGACCCCGCCCATTGCCACTCCCATAACCCTTTCCGTTATGCAGGGCACAGCAAATAGATTAGGATTGATCAGCAACTGAACATACCAGAGGGGGATGGGGGACAAACTCTATACCACTATATATGCAATGTATAACATACAATTATTATATATTATTATACTGTAGTATATTATTATACCACAATATATATATATATATATATATATGTATATGTATATGTATATGTATATGTATATATATATATATAATACACTACCAGTATATTATATTATTAGTATTATATAATATATTGTACTATGTTTTTGGTACCCTACCTGGAGCCATTAGGAGAGATGTGTAATCAATAAAATGTATATATCATATGATATATACATATAAATATCATATGATTAGCAAAGCACAGTATTAGTATTATATATTATTATATTGTACTATACGACTATACTACATTATACTATATTATTATTACACATTACTATATATATATATATTATATTTAATAAATTAGTATTATTATATTACAATATTATTATATTCTTCTATTGTATTATTGTTAGTATTATATTGCATTACATTATAATATTATTACAGAATCCTAGAGCTGGAAGAGGCCCTCCCTCCAGTCCAACCCCCTGCCAAGAAGCAGGAAAATATTATTATTATTATTATTATTATTATTAATTTATTATTATACAAAATCTAAATATGCATGCATATCAACATCACAATCTAAAAGTACAAAATAAATGAATAAGCCTACTTTTATCATCCAACAAACTCTAAAAATACATGCCTAAAATAACAATGTAAAATCTGAAATAATTATATATATTATACAAAATCTGAAAATGCATGCTGAAAATGACAATGTAAAATCTGAAATAAATGTATATTATTATTATTATTATTATTATTATTATTATACAAAACCTAAAAATGCTTGTCTAAAATAACAATATAAAATCTGAAATAAATGTATATTATTATTATTATTATTATTATTATTATTATACAAAACCTAAAAATGCATGCCTAAAATAACAATGTAAAATCTGAAATAATTATATATTATTATTATACAAAATCTGAAAATGCATGCCTAAAATAACAATGTAAAATCTGAAAGAAATGTATATTACTATTATTATTATTATTATTATTATTATTATTATTATTATTATACAAAACCTGAAAATGCATGCCTAAAATAACAATGTAAAATCTGAATTAAATGTATATTATTATTATTATTATTATACAAAATCTGAAAATGCATGCCTAAAACAACAATGCAAAATCTGAATTAAATGCATATTATTATTATTATTATTATTATACAAAATTTGAAAATGCATGCCTAAAAATAACAATGTAAAATCTGAACTAAATGCATATTATTATGACAATAATAAATGAAAATGGCTATGATGATCATCCTACAAAATCCAAAAAGGCATGCCTAAAATCATATTTGATAAAATCTGAAATTAAATTTATGAATAATTTTACAAAAACCTGAAATGCATGGACAAGACCATTTACAAAAAGGGGGGGGAAACAGAGAGGGGTGCAGAGGCCCCTCCATTGCAAAGCCTCTGTCCCTTTAAGACATAGGACACAAGAGGTCTTCATCCTCCTCCTCTTCCTCTGTCTTCCTGGGAGCCATTGCAATGGAGGAATGAGGGAGGAGTGTGATTTGGGGAGGGGGCTCCCTCCTTCCTGCCCCCCTCTCTCTCTCTCCTGCCCCTCCCCTCTTTGTGATACCCCCCCCCTTCCAAAGAAGCCCCCCATTGAGTGATATACAGGGAGAGATCTCCCTCCCTCCCTCCCTCCTTCTCTTCTTTCCCTTTTTCCTTACCAGGGCCCAAAAGAAGGGGTCTCCCACCATTGCTGCTGAGACTGTGCCAACCGCCTAGCAACAGATGACGCGGAGGAATAAAGGGGCGTGGCTTTACTAAACCACGCCCACCGCTCACGATTGGAGGAAGATATAGAAGAGGCGCGGTCCTCGCAGGGAAAGGAAGGGCCCTCTGCTAACCACGCCCACCAGCTGAGATTGGTGGAGTGAAGGGGCGGAGCTTTCCCGTGGGGCGGGGCTAAATTAAACCACGCCCACCGGTCCCTGCCATATTGGAGTGTGTTGCCATGGTGATTCCATCCCTTTGGTATTCAAATTGGATTGGGTTAATTTTGAATAATTATGTTTATTTGTTATTATATTGTATTCCAAATATTAAAAATATATTAGATATTGTCAGAAGTATTATATTTAATATATTAGCATTAATGTTAATATTCCAAATACAAATATAATAGTAATATTCCAAATAAAAACATTAAAAATATACAATAATAATAATATTAATATTCCAAATACAAATATTAAAAATATACAACAATAAAACAGTATTAGGTGTTATCAGAAGTATTATATTTAATATATTAGGATTAATATTAATATTCCAAATACAAATATTAAAAATATACGATGTTAATATTAATATTCTAAATACAGATATAAAAAATTACAATAAAACAATATCAGATATTATCAAAAGTATTATATTTAATATATTAGCATTAATATTAAATTTCCAAATACAAATGTAACATTGATATTCCAACTACAAATATAAAAATATACAATATTAATATTAATATTCCAAGTACAAATATAAATATATACAGTAAAACAGTATTATATATTATCAGAAGTATTATATTTAATATATTAGCATTAATATTCATATTCCAAATATTAATTGTGGCGCAGCTGGCTGAATGTCAGCTGCATTAAGATCACTCTGACCAAAAGGTCATGAGTTCGAAGCCAGCCCGGGCTGGAGTGGGTTTCCAACCAATTGTATGTAGCCTGTTGTCGACCTTTGCAACCCGAAAGACAGTTGCATCTGTCAAGTAGGAAAATTAGGTACCACCTTAAAGTGTGGAGAGGCTAAATTAACTATTTATGAGGCCATAAAAAAGACTCCAGCAAGCACTCCAGCAAAAAGCATGCGGGGAATGCGGAAGTGCTTCATCAGTGTCGCAGATAGACGATGAAAGCGACAGCTCCCCTGGCGGCCAGAAAAAGTTAAATAGCCTCTGTGTATGTCTGTATATGTTGTATGTCAAAATTGGCATTGAATGTTTGCCATATATGTGTACACTGTTATCCACCCTGAGTCCCCTGCGGGGTGAGAAGGGCGGAATATAAAAGCTGTAAATAAATAATAAATAAATAAATAATATTAATATACTAACTACAAATATAAAAATATATAATAATAATATTAATATTCCAACTACAAATATAAAAATATACAATAAAACAGTATTAGATATTATCAGAAGTATTATATTTAATATATTAACATTAATATTAATATTCCAAATACAAATATAATATTAATATTCCAAATACAAACATTAAAAATATACGATGTTAATATTAATATTCCAACTACAAATATAAAAAAATATACAACAATAAAAAAGTATTAGATATTATCAGAAGTATTATATTTAATATATTAGTATTAGTATTAATATTCCAAATACAAATATAATATTAATATACCAACTACAAATATTAAAAATATACAATAATAATATTAATATTCCAACTACAAATATAAGAATATACGATAATAATATTAATATTCAAAATACAAATATAAAAATATACAGTAAAACAGTATTATATATTATCATAAGTATATTAATATTCCAACTGCAAACATAAAATATACAATATTAATATTAATATTCCAAATACAAATATTAATATATATATAACAATTCAACGGTATTAGATATTATCCGAAGTATTATATTTAATATATTCACAGAAATATTAATATTCCAAATACAAATATAAAAATATAAAATAAAACAGTATTATATATTATCAGAAGCATTATATTTACTATATTAGTATTAATTTATTTATTGTCAAAGGCTTTCATAGCCTGAATCACTGGTTTGCTGTGAGTTTTCCAGGCTGTATGGCCATGTTCCAGAAGCATTCTCTCCTGACGTTTTGCCCACATCTATGGAAGGCATCCTCAGAAGTTGTGAGGTCTGTTGAAAACTAGGCAAGTGGGGTTTGTATATCTCTGGAATGATGTCCAGGGTGGGTGAAAATACTCGTCTGTTTGAGGCAAGTGTGAATGTTGCAGTTGGACACTTTGATTAGCATTGAATGGCCTTGTAGTATCAAAGCCTGGCTGCTTCCTGCCTTGGGGAATCCTTTGTTGGGAGGTGTTACCTGGCCCTGATTATTTCTTCTCTGGGATTCCCCTGTTTTTTACTGTTGCTCTTTATTTACTGATTTTAGAGGGGTTTTTTAAAATACTGGCAGCCAGATTTTGTTCATTTTCACGGTTTCCTCCTTTCTGTTGAAATTGTCCACACGCTTGTGGATTTCAATGGCTTCTCTGTGTAGTCTGACATACTGGTTGTGAGAGTGGTCCATGTTATGTCCAGGTTGATTCATCAAGTGCTCTGCTATGGCTCTGGTTGGAGTAATCTGCAGTGCCTTTCATGTTCCTTGATTCGTGTTTTGGTGCGAAACAATCAGGGCCAACAAAAGATTCCCCCAAGCAGGAAGCAACCAGGCTTTGAAGCTGCAAGGCCATCCAATGCTAATCAAGGTGGCCAATGGCAACATTCACACTTGCCTCAAACAGACAAGAGTTCTTTCTTCCACCCTGGACATCATTCCACAGATATATAAACCTCACTTGCCTTGTTTCCAACAGAAATCACAACATCTGAGGATGCCTGCCATAGATGTGGGTGAAACGTCAGGAGAGAATGCTTCTGGAAGATGGCCAGACAGCCCGGTTAACTCACAGCAACCCATAATTGATACAACGTATATATTATCAAAAGTATTGTATTTAATGCATTTGTCTTCATATAAATAAAGTTTTATTAGTAGTAGTAGTAGTATTATATTACAATATTTTTATATATTTTTATATTGTGTTATTATTAGCATTATATTATATTATAAGCCGTCCCCTGCCACGCATTGCTGTGGCCCACATGGGGGTTCTGTGTGGGAGGTTTGCCCAATTCTATCATTGGTGGGGTTCAGAATGCTCTGTGATTGTAGGTGAACTATAAATCCCAGCAACTACAACTCCCAAATGTCAAGATTCTATTTCCCCCAAACTCCACCAGTGTTCACATTTGGGCATATTGAGTATTCTTGTAGAGTTTGGTCCAGATCCATCATTGTTTGAGTCCACAGTGATCTCTGGATGTAGGTGAACTACAACTCCAAAACCAAAGGACACTGCCCACCAAACCCTTATTTTCTGTTGGTCATGGGAGAACTGTGTGCCAAGTTTGGTTCAATTCCATCGTTGGTGGAGTTCAGAATGCTCTTTGATTGTAGGTGAACTATAAATCCCAGCAACTACAACTCCCAATTGACAAAATCAATTTTTTGAGTGAAGAACATACATTGGGTTGTTAGGTGTCTTGTGTCAAATATTGGTGTCAATTCGTCCAGTGGTTTTTGAGTTCTGTTAATCCCACAAAGGAACATTACATTTTTATTTATATAGATTAACATAATATTACTATCATCACTATTATCATTTAATATGCATCATCATCATAATGTAATATAATTATCATTCTATAATTACTGGATTTACCTTGAAGGAGCTGGGGGTGGTGACGGCAGACAGGGAGCTCTGGCGTGGGCTGGTCCATGAAGTCACAAAGAGTTGGAAATGACTGAACGAATGAACAACAACAAACTATACCACTATACTGCAATATTATTAGTAATATTATATTAACGATGTCACTCTGCAACTTTCTGAGATTCCATAGCACTGAAGTGATATCAAACTGCATCAATTCCTACAGCATAATGCATCCCAAAAGGGAAGCTCATTCCACCATACCTGTTGTTGTTACAGCTACATCCTGTGCATCGTAGGAAAAGGGTTCCTGTCCCTTTAAATGTGGGATGGCATCAGGTGCAGCCAGGTAAAGAGCAGCACCTGCCCAAGTCCTTCCTGGTGACAACACCCTTTTCCCATTGCAGCCAAGCAGCATTCTCTTTCCGGGAGAATCAAGTCCAAAGTCCGGCTTCTTGAGAAACAGGTGAGTTTTGCCATCCTGAGCAGGTAGCCCCTTCCAGGTAAACAAGGCACTGTTTCAGGGAACTTTGGAGAGTTTTATGGGCTTCTGGATTGTGCCATAAAGCAAAAGAGATGTCCCTGCCACCTCCTTTTCCTTCTCTTGTCCTGTTCTGTCTTTCCCCTGTTACAATGTTGAGGAATAGTCCTTTCACCTGTAAAAAGGTCCCCAAAAGCCCAATTTCTGGCGCTGGCCTGCCCTCTGCTGGTTTGCAGAAAGGGGGAAGTGAATGGAAAAATCCCATTATTTCTAGGCCACGTTTCATGGTGAGAATGGTGGGAGTTGTGATCCAAAGAACCAGGAACAGATAACAGGAAGAAGGGAAGTGTTGTTTTTGTTAGCTGTAGGTTCCTGCATTGGCCACAGGTCGGACTAGATGGCCTTGAGGGTCTCTTCAAAGTCTAAGGTTCTAGGATAGTTGGTGGACTCTCCTGCTTTGTGGGTAAGTGGGATTTTTAAATAGAGCTTAGATGGGCATCTTAGACTAGATGACCTTTGGGTGTCCCTCCTTTCCAACTCTAGAATTCTATGAAAATACAATGTACAGTCTTAGAAGGGAGTTGGCTCTTTCTCCTCAGCTAGATGGCCATCTGTTGGGAGGGCTTTGATGGTGTTTTCCATCTGGCAAAATGGGGTTGGACTGGATGGCCTTTGGACTCCCTTGGTTGATTATTATTATTATTATTAATATTAGCAGAGGCTGGATGTTCATCTGCTGGGAAGGATTGGACTGTGTTTTCCTTTATGGCACAATGGGCTTGGACTGGATGGCCTTTTGACTCCCTTTCAAATCTAGGATCTTATGGTTTATTATTGTTATTATTATTATTATTATTACTATTGTTATTATTATTATTATTAGCAGAGGCTGGATGTTCATCTGCTGGGAAAGATCAGATTGTGTCTTCCTTTATGGCACAATGGGCTTCGGATTGTACCATAAGGCAAAAGAGTTGTCCCTGCCGCCTCCTTTTCCTTCTCTTGTCCTGTCCTGGTAGTTCCCCTGTTACAATGGATGGTCTTTGGACTCCCTTCCAACTCTAGGATCCTATGGTTCATTACTATTACTACTGTATTATTATTATTAGCAGAGGCTGGATGTTCATCTGTCGGGAGGGATCAGATTGTGTCTTCCTTTATGGCACAATGGGGTTGAACTGGATGGCCTTTGGACTCCCTTCCAAATCTAGGATCCTATGTTTATTATTATTATTATTATTATTATTATTATTATTATTATTATCAGAGGCTAGATGTTTATCTGTTGGGAGGGATCAGATTGTGCCTTCCTTTTTGGTACAATGGGGTTGGACTGGGTGGCCTTTGGACTCTAGGATACTATGGTTCATCATCATCATTGTTATTATTATTATTACTATTCATTATTCATTATTATTATTATTACTATTACTACTACTATTATTAGCAGAGGCTGGATGTTCATTTGTCAGGAGGGATCGGATTGTGTCTTCCTTTATGGCACAATGGGGTTGGACTGGATGGACTTTGGACTCCCTTCCAACTTTAGGACCCTATGGTTCATTGTTGTTATTATTATTAGAGGCAGGATGTTCATCTGTCAGGAGGGATCGGATTGTGTCTTCCTTTATGGCACAATGGGGTTGGACTGGATGGCTTTTGGACTCCCTTCCAACTCTAGGATCCTATGGTTCATCATCATCATCATCATTATTATTATCATCATCATCAGAGGCTGGATGTTCACTTGTCGGGAGGGATCGGTTTGTGTCTTCCTTTATGGCACAGTGGGGTTGGACTGGATGGCCTTTGGACTCCCTTCCAACTTTAGGACCCTATGGTTCATTGCTGTTGGTCTTTATTATTATAATTATATTATTATTGTTGTTGTTGTTGTTGTTGTTGTTGTTGTTATTGTCATTGTTGGTCCTGAAAAGGACCGTTGGTTGTTTTGCTTGCTTGCATGCTGGTTGCTTCTGGATTGAGAGAATCAGCCGTCTACAAAGACGTTGCCCAGAGAATCCTGCGAGGAGGCTTCTCTCATGTCCTTTGATACTGGTCAAAGGACATTTAATCAACTACCAAACTCACACATTTTGTATTTTCTCTGCTTGCTTGCTTTGTTCTGTTAGAAATGTAATATAACTGACTGGCTGCCCTGACACGAGAAATAAATTATTATTATTATTATTATTATTATTATTATTATTATTATTATTATTATTAGAGGCTGGATGTTAATCTGTCAGGAGGGATCAGATTGTGTCTTCCTTTATGGCACAATGAGGTTGGACTGGATGGTCTTTGGAGATCCCTTCCATCTCAAGGATTCTATGGTTTTGTGATTATTACATTTGGGGCCCCAAAGCAAGGCCTCTTCTCCCCACTTTTGAGCCTTTTGCATAGAATCCAAGAATTGGAAGGGGACCCTCAAGGGCCATCTAGTCCAACCCCTTCCTGCCAGGACACAACTGAATCCCTCCCAATAGATGGCCATCCAGATGCATAGTGATTTCAGCTTGGAGATTATTAAGGCCAGAGAAAGAAAGAGGAAGCAAAGTTAGAGAGAAGGACAAAGTAATGCAAAATCATATAGTGTTGGATATATAAACACTACATAAAAATGATTCCATGTCTACACTGTAAACTTAATGCAGTTTGCCGGAAATAATGCCACTGACAGCCCAGGAACAAAGACCTCCCCCTTTCAGCACCCTCCCTGCCTCTGAGGTCACAAAGGCCCTTTACACCAGTTTCAGTTCCCTTTTCCTCTGCCTTTTGGCAGGGACAAGCCAAGGAAGATGGCGGGTGAGTTTTGGGGCGAGTTCTTCGGCCCTCCTTCGGCTTCGGGCCCAGTTTAAGGGGTTCCTTTCCACAGGACGGTTGGGGTTCGGGTTGTCTATGTTCTCATTTCCTGCAAGGCTGCCTTGAGCACTAGTTTGGGAAGTCGGGATATAAATGAACTGATAATAACAACGATAACACTATGTAACACATTTGTTCCTGGGTCATAAAATTCATTGGTTCTGTCAAGAAAACATGGAAAATGTGTATTCAACTGAAGAAGATGATGATGATGATGATGATGATGATGATGGTGTTACTGATTATGATGTCGCTGATGATGACATTGATAAACATGCCCAGCTCCTTAAGCCGCTCCTCATAGGGCTTGTTCTCCAGACCCGTGATCATTTTAGTCGCACCCTGAGGCACTCCACTTGTCAATTCAAGAGAGATATTGACAAGCTGGAATGTGTCCAGAGGAGGGCGACTAAAATGATCAAGGGTCTGGAGAACAAGCCCTATGAGGAGTGGCATAAGGACTGGGCATGTTTAGCCTGAAGAAGAGAAGGCTGAGAGGAGATATGATAGCCATGTATAAATATGTGAGAGGAAGCCACAGGGAGGAGGGAGCAAGCTTGTTTTCTGCTTCCCTGGAGACTAGGACGGAACAATGGCTTCAAACTACAAAAAGGAGATTCCATCTGAACATGAGGAAGAACTTCCTGACTGTGAGAGCCATTCAGCAGTGGAACTCTCTGCCCCGGAGTGTGGTGGAGGCTCCTTCTTTGGGAAGCTTTTAAACAAAGGCTGGATGGCCATCTGTCAGGGGTGATTTGAATGCAATATTCCTGCTTCTTGGCAGAATGGGGTTGGACTGGATGGCCCATGAGGTCTCTTCCAACTCTGATTCTATGATGATGATGATGTTGTGGTTGCTACTGCTGCTGATGATGTTGCTGACGATGATGATGTTGATGAAGGTGATGATAGAATCCTTGAGTTGAAAGAGACCTCATGGGCCATCCAGTCCAACCCCCTGCCAAGAAGCAGGAATATTGCATTCAAAGCACCACTGACAGATGGCCATCCAGCCTCTCCTTAAAAGCTTCCAAAGAAGGAGCCTCCACCACACTCCGGGGCAGAGAGTTCCACTGCTGAACAGCTCTCACAGTGAGGAAGTTCTTCCTCATGTTCAGGTGGGATCTCCTTTCCTGTAGTTTGAAGCCATTGATCCACTGCGTCCTAGTCTCCAGGGCAGCAGAAACTGGGTGAGTGAGGACTTCTCCTCACTCACATACTTATAGATGACCCTCATCATGTCTCCTCTCCGCCTTCTCTTCTGCAGAACATGCCCAGCTCTTTAAGCCGCTCCTCATAGGGTTTGTTCTCCAGACCCTTGATCCTTTGAGACACATTCCAGCTTAGAGTCAACATCTCCCTTCAGTTGTGATGCCCAGAATGGGACACAGTGTGATTCCAGGTGTGGTCTGACCAAGGCAGAGTAGAATAGAGGGGGGGCATGACTTCCCTGGATCTAGACACTAGACCACTATTGATGAAGGCCACAATCCCATTGGCTTTTGTGGATGATGATGTTGATGAAGATGATGATAATGATGAAGTTGATGTGGAAAATGACATTGATGGTGTTGGTAATGATGAAGGTGGTGTTTCAGGTGCTGCTGAAGATGACGTTGCCGACAATCACGATATTGATAATGATGTTGATAATGATTTTGATGATTTATTTATCGTGTCACAAGCAAATTGAGAATGCAGTTATAATGTATTAAAAAACCACAAAAAGTTTAAAAACTTGGCATTATACTAAATGTCCTTTGACCAGAAGCTGGCCACTTGGAGTGCCTCTGATGTGGCTGTAAAATGCTCCTCCGTTGTGCATGTGGCAGGGCTCAGGCTGCATTGTAGTAGGTGGTCTGTGGTTTGCTCTTCTCCGCTCTTGCATGTCGTGGACTCCACTTTGTAGCCCCATTTTTTAAGGTTGGCTCTGCATCTTGTGGTGCTAGAACGCACTCTGTTCAGTGCCTTCCAAGTCACCCAGATTTCAGTGTGCCCAGGGGGGAAGTCTCTCATCTGGTCTTAGCCATGGATTGAGGTTCCAGGTTTTAGCCTGCCACTTTTGGACTCTTGCTTGCTGAGAGTATCTCTGTAGATCTTAGGAAGCTGTTTCTTGATTTAAGGTATTGTCATGCTGGCAGATATCTGAACAGAGGGTGGGCTGGAGATGTCAATGCCTTGGTCCTTTCATTGCTGGCTGCTACTTCCCAACAGATATCAAGTGGTGCAATACCAACTAAACAGTGTCATTTCTCCAGTGGTGTGGGGCGTAGACATCCTGTGATGATGCGGCATGTCTCATTAAGAGCCACATCCACCGTTTTAACATGATGAGATGTGTTCCACACTGGGCATGCGTACTCGGCAGCAGAATGGCAAAGCGCAAGGGCAGATGTCTTCACTGTGTCTGGTTGTGATCCACAGGTTGTGCCAGCCAGCTTTCGTATGATATTGTTTCTAGCACCCACTTTTTGCTTGATACTCAAGCAATGCTTCTTGTAAGTCAAAGCACAGTCCAGGGTTTTGTTTTGTGTGTATGTGTGTGTGTGTCAGGAGTGACTTGAGAAACTGCAAGTCACTTCTGGTGTGAGAGATTGGCTGTCTGCAAGGTTGCTCAGGTTGTGCCAGTCAGCTTTCGTATGTCTTCACTGTGTCTGGTTGTGATCCCCAGGTTGTGCCAGTCAGCTTTCCTATGATATTGTTTCTAGCACCCACTTTTTGCTTGATACTCAAGCAATGCTTCTTGTAAGTCAAAGTCTTCTGGTGTGAGAGATTGGCTGTCTGCAAGGACGTTGGCCAGGGGACGCCTGGATGTTTGATGTCTTATCCTTGTGGGAAGCTTCTCCCGTGTCCCCACATGGGAAGCTGGAGCTGAGAGAGGGAACTC